>CM023481.1:65069359-65406141 GCA_013339685.2 Hyalomma asiaticum | reverse complement strand
TTTAATGTGCCAAAGCCAGCTAATGATTATAAAGCTTGCTCCATAGAAGAGGGCGCTGGAGTAATTATGACCACCTGGGGTTCCTTAACATGCTCCTTAATATAAGTACACAGGCGTTTTTTGCATGTCTCCCCCATCGAATGGTGGCTACCATGGACAGAATTCAATCCCACGAGCATGACTATGTGGTGTAAGTGTGTGTGTGGGGTGCACTCTGGGCTGCTACCAAATGTGCATGTTTCCAGCTGTCAATGTGACAATGCTGAGACATCTCTGTGACAATCTAGAGTAATCAAGTCTCGCATCCTGAATGCTCTACAGACTAAGTATACAGCGAAAGGAAGCAACGAGGAACAGCAAGCGTGCTAATAATGCACAGAGATGACTTGCTAGCAAACTAACTGGAGGCGGCCCATTCTCATTCATCGAACCAACAGCATCTGCCACAAGTGGCATCGACAAGTGAAACCACTTCATGTGGCGACGAAGGATGGGGGCGCTGAAGGAGAAGACCAAAGAGGAGTATGGGATAGTTTTTTATTTTCGTGACAATCGTGCAACGCATGTGCGTCCACATTCAACAAGGTTGTTTGTGATGGGATTCTGAGCTTGATGAATGTATTTGCTTGAAATGTGCAAGAAAATTACAAGGGTTGTTAAAGGGATGTTTAGAAAAAGAAAGATCTGCTGCAACAGTGTATAAGATACACGGAAGAAAATTTCAGTTCTACAAATGGCAACTTGTGCATTCCAAGATGTGACGCACACCCCACGAGCACTTAACTGCCACCAGGGTCCCTCAATACTTTTTCTGGTCATGAAACTCCCGCATCACTCTATGGGAGACCTTCATATACTGCCCGCAACCGCCGCATGTGGCACTGGCATAGCAAGGAGGGTGACAAGGAGGCCAGCGGGGGCTGTCGGAAGGGTGATCACCATTAGCAGAGTGTAGGCCTGGCGTGGTGGTGTTTGCGGTTGTTTTTTTTTCTTCGCTGTCACCTCGAGGTATTTCTCCACGCGGTGACAGCGATACCTAACACCTGCTGCATGCCAGGTCGGGATACAAGGGCATCGGCGAAAAAGTATCCTTGCTCTATTTACGAGCCGACGCAGAACAACACGAGTACAGTGGCTAGAATAGCAAGTGATCCCACAAGAGACGGCCGGGTTTTTGTTTGACTCCAAGTACATTCGCATATGTGTGTGAAAAACATTTGTACATCTAAGACATCATTCCTGTGGACATGAGCACAGTGAACAGGAGCGTTGTGTTAATGCCTCGTGGTCGCCACAAACTGGTGGAAGATGCCATAAAGAATTTTCGAAGATTTGCCTTCCTACTTAATGAAGCCAAAGCAGCGTTCACATGCCCAAACATGGCGCTCACCTGCAAAAAGGCCGTCAGAACATTCTTCATAACATCCAGCAACCGAAATTACGACAGTCGCAGCTGCGGATGTCGACAATGCAGCCGAAGAAATTCACGGTAAGTCTTGCATATGCCGCTGCTTGCTGAATACGCAGGCAAAATGTGGAACCACTACCAGTATAAAATTTTCCATTTGTCACTATTTACAGATGCAGAACAACCTGCGAATCTCAGTGGCTGTGCTGATGCAGTCCGCCAAGAGAGGTAGCCGTTTGTTTGGCATCGGAGCTGCAAAGAGTGAAGGCACAATTCGGAGGTGCCACCTTGCACAACTTCTGTGCCTTCTGAAAATTGTTGAAGAACACATAGAAGAGTGCATCGCCGAAAAAAATAGCATGATAATGACTGTCCACACATTGTAGAAAAGATCATGATGGACGACCTCACTTCCTCCACCAGTGTCGGCTGCGCAACATTTTGTCAGCACCATGGCTGAAATTGTGCACTAGTTTATTATGTTCTGTTTGCACTTTTTTAACATGCAAATGGAACACACTATTTGTGCTGCCACTTGTCCATCCTGTCCAGCAACAAGTAGAGGAAAGCAGTCAAATAAAATGTTCTTGTAAATTCCTTTTTTTTTCTCTCTCTGTTCCATTGCACCTGCCAGTCTAAAAAAGGCAGTTTTAATTACAACATATGCTAGTGCTCATAGACATTTGTATCAATAATTGCAAGTAATTGCCGCCTCAAATTGGATACAGCGCCATTAATTCCGCTCACACTTACCTACAAGACATTGCATGGCTAGCACAATTCGGAATGCTATGCACTCTGATCCCAAGGTCGCGGGATCTAATCTTGGCCGTGGCAGCTGCATTTCGATGGAGGCAAAATGTTGAGGCCCATGTACTGTGCGATGTCAGTGCACGTTAAAGAACCCCAGGTGGTCGAAATTTCTCGAGACCTCCACTACGGCGTCTCTCATAATCAGAGCTGGTTTTGGGACGTTAAACCCCACAAATCAATCAATGCTATGCACTGTTACGTAAACGCCTACGCGAATTCACTATCTGTTAAACACTAGGCTGCTGACAGAAAAGATGCTGGTTCGATTAAGGACGTGGAGGTCGCATTTTTCATTGATGCGAATATGCTGATTATTGAGGCATGTACTACGCACTATAGTACACATTAATGAACCAAAATTTTAGGAGCACTCCACTACCACTTGCATCAATCAGCAATTATTGACGATCAGAAAGGCAGAAAAATTTCACACATAGAAAGCTATAGGTGGATTTAAAAAGCAACTGTAAAAGCGAAACTGGAGAGGCGGGCAAGGAACAGTACAGCTTGAATAACCTAGTGATACACAAGCCCCACATTTAATTCAATTTGCGCTGGTATTTTTGTAGGACTCGGATGATGCTTTCAGGTGATAGTTACTGCGACAGCATAAGGAAATGAAATGAAAAAAAAAAAAGATGTAATGCAGGTTCTAACTTGTAGTGTTATGAGATTTGGTTGTGGAAAACGAAAACCATTCAAATGGACACCACGCATATAGCTGATATTGAGATACTGTAGGTCACAGCTGTAATGCCACGATAGCCTCACATACAGGCTTCCTTGCTCAATCAATCAGTGTGCGAAATTCCCACTGGCAGCATCGTGACGCCCCAGAGTAAGCCATAATAGCAGGATATGAATGCTGCGGGTGGCTAGCGCACGGTCGAGTGCACCGTAATTCCTAGCCCAAGCTATGTCAATTGTGTCATTCAAGCCCAAAAAGCAACCGCACAAGTATTAAGAAAAGCTGGTAGAGGCATGAACGCAGACGAAACTGCATCACTTGACGGACCACCTCTGTCAAACCACTGGCAGCAATCAATGATTTTGACCCGCTAAAGAATGCCCATTCAGTATTATGTGGCCAAGGGTAATCACTGCAACAATCAGTTAGCCGATGCAGTGAAGTGCAAAAATCTGGAAAAATGTGTTTCATGGCAAACACTCACGCGAACGCGGCCCTCCCAAACGCAGCTGACTGATGCCCTTCTGCTCACGCTGGCACCTCTGGTGGCCGTTTCTGTCCCTATATGAAACTTTGGCGGGAGTTTCATGACCAGAAAGAAGTACTGAGGGACCCTGCTGCCACTAAGTAGTGATTCATACATTAATGATTTCGTTCAACTGATTGGTCAACAGCAAAGGCTTTTAAGGTTTTCCTGCATAGAAAATTCATCCCTCATGTTTAGAGATTGAGTAGTTCAATGCTCAAAGGGCCCCCGCCCCACTGGCAGGCAGTTTCCACTGGTAAATAAAAGCCTGCTGTCAAGCACTTACTGCCACTTCCAAAATGAGTCGTAACAGCTTACCATGAGGTGAGGGTCCCTTCCCTTAACCAGTGTAAGTTTCACTCCTACTGGGGCACTATGCTTCAAGGCATGGTGCTAACTTGACAAATTGCTGCAAAGGTCACATAAGCTACCAGATGGCCAGACAGCGAAACTGAATTCGAGGACACGTGCACAAGCTTCATGGAAGTTCAGAATTCCTGCAAGTCCCATATGCTACAAAATTTCACACAAGTGACTGCACTTTTCATCTAGCAGTGTTTTACACAGCCTTCCACTGTCACTGGCATATCCCAAGAGGGCCTCGGCTGTAGTGAGGCTTTAAAACAAATGTGTACCCTTTTTCCAAGCACGTTCTACCAGTAGCAGTGGCTGCCCTGTGGGAAGCGCGTATATCAGCCTACTTAGGGCAATGTGACCTTCTTTAGGAAGCAAATGGTCTTAAAACAATGGTTGCACCTTGCAAAACAGTGCAGACACGCTACAGAATGCATGTATCTTGCACGCTCTAAACCAATGACGCTGTCGTTGTATGCATCATGTGTGTGAAAAGTTACCGTACACCGGGCTGTCATTACCTGCTACAAGGTGATCCATTCCAGTGTTCTTGAGAAGCAGGATTACCAGTGGAAAAAAGTGCCAAGCACGCAAGCACTACATTAGCAGTTCACTGTCTACAACAGTGCAAAGTGAGATGCACACCAAGTAAAAATTACAGCCAACCTCTAGCACGAGTGACTGGATGTGCTCGTCGCCCGTCAGCGCGGTGCCTTCGAGCCTCCTCTCCAGAGTATGCACTTTGTCCTCTAGGTCAGAGATGAGGCGGTCCTTCTCGTCCATCATTGTGGTTGCCTGCGTAGGACCAAAGCAGTGCGTTTGCTCACAGCAGTGCGCTTGCTGACACAGCACTGCTGTGCACAGGAAACACCGCCTTGAAGGGAACTTGTACACACGCCTCTGGCCTGACTTTCTCTAAATTTTAATTTCTGTGAAATACACTTTCCCACTTTTGCCTTTACTGGGCAGGACAGCTCTGCTCAGGAGAGGAGGTGATGTACAAACGGTACAAGGGGATGTGGTACTGTCAACAAAAGGTGAACGAGCTAGTGTGACTAAAATGCTGTTGCTCTTTCCCCTACTTCTGCATTTCCACCACTAGCTTGATTACCAGTAGTGCCCAGAAGCATAATTCGACAACTATGCTATGCTTAAAAAAATGGCTACACATTGACTGCATACCCTACTCTCACTGGACTAACTGCAGTTAAACCTGTACATGTAACCAATTCAGTAAAGCTGACAATTTAATTCATTATATATTGAAACTTCACCATATTAAAATTCAATTTTTCACACAACAAACTTCTTTTCACAGAGAACATGCTACAAGAATTTTTGAATAAGAGGGTATTAAAAAAACACACTAACTTCAATAACATTTTAAAGATAAATGTTGGTAAACCTGAGGTGCAGCTACCACAACTTCATCAAAGTGCTTTTGACAGTGGCCATGCATCGCATGTAAAGTAAAAAAGAACAGGTTCAACATACTGTGGTAATCAGTGTAAGTGAAGATATCGTATCCATTCTGCCGCCTGTTCAACTACAAATGAAAGTGCAGAGCTGCGTGTTATCTTCAAGTCTGTGTTCAGTGGAACTGCTCCATTTTATTATACATAACCAACTAGCCCACATGCCTTAGCCTCCTTGCTAAAAGCAAGGAGGCTAAGGCATGCACCCGGCAAAAAGAAATTGTCATTTGCAGCAAAAGCGCATGTTCAGATTGCTCTCACTGAGGATGCATGTTTTTTCTCTGAGCGGGTAAAACAGCTTATTTTGACTTTAAGATCACGGATTGAGGTCAGTGAAAATCCGAAAGAAACAAGGACATCCTTTTTCTAACCAGAAGAGGTCACCTGAAAGATAGCCTTGTCAGCTAGACACACTTAATGAACAATCATGACAGCGCGTGCGCTAAGCAGAAAGCTCATTTTGTTTAGTACTGCTATTTCTACTCCTCCTAATGCTTGTCACTAGACACCATGGCAACAAGAAAAACACTAAATAGTGTGCTCACGTGCAGCACAGAATATACGGAACTATACCAGTTGTACTCCTGTCTGTAAATATGCAGCTCTTATTTGGCAGATGCTCTGTCATGTGGCAAGGTTGATTGATTGATTACTAGGGTTTAACTGGTGCACATAGTTTGCAGTCAGTGCAGATAGGAAATTTGATGAAGGCAGCAACAATAGGGCCATTCGATTTGTCTGCAGCATGTGAGCCAGTTCACGAGCGGTTGCATTCTGCCATTCATTTCAGTGGTGCAGCAATGATGTCCTCTGAACTGCATTTGTTTCAAAAGGCACAGAGCCAGTTGACTAATCTTCCATACACTCTCTGCTGACAGTGACAACTCGGCACAAAAGTGTGAATGTGAAGCAGCGGTACAGCAGAGAACATGCGTGTAAGCACCATTTGAACCCCGTCATGAATCCTCAAGTTTACGAGACATTGGTCGTACACCTAGGAAATTGACCATACGTAGTGTACAACCTCTCAAACATATGTGGATGGAACTGCATTAAGCGGACAAAAACATAAGGCCGGCCGTACATCAACACCTTGACATTCGCTTCTTGTGCGACACTGTGCATGCACCACCAAATGCAGCTGCACAATGAACTTCCCATGCCCGACTGGGAACCAGTTCAGGGGGATACATACGAAAAGAGCATACACCAACTTTTAAAACATGTTTTTTTGTTCCACTATAGCAGAGTGGTAAGTGATGCGGTTAGAGGTTTGTTGGGAATGCAGGATGCAAGCTTGTTGCTGTCATCGCAGGTGCACACAACCCAGTACTATATGGGTGAAACCTAGCCCTCGGATCATAGCAGCTGGTGTAAAACATCGACTACCATAGCCATTTGCTTTTGTTTTTCCCTCGGCCAATGTACATTCTCAGCACCACCACAGCGGTGAGTACCACCAACAAAGTGCAAGAACCTTTATGTAATAATTCTACATGCCATAAACTGTCATCTAATTTATTTGATGCATTCCCAAGCATCATTGCCCTTTGGCTATATACAGTAGACGCTCATTAATTCAAACTTCAGGGAAACCCAAAATTTTGTCTGAATTATCAGATGCAAGCATAAATATGACTCGGTGCAAAATATACCAGGAAAAAAAAAAGAGATGGCCAGTTATCGCTTGCATTCTTGCCACCTCAGTGTTGTTCTTTTTTTTCTGCTGGTGGTTTGGAATGCTTTGACAAATGCTGGTAGGTGATTATTTTTATTTATGGGTCTTAAAATATACATGAACATGAATGCCCAGCTAGAAGGAACAAAAACAGCCAATATTTCTAGTAACAATAAGCAAAAAGTATAAATTAACAGAATTATCTGAATGGTGCAGTTTGAATTAGGTGGCTTTCAAACACATCGAAAACATAACAGGGCAACCAAAAATGTGCTATTTGAGCTAACCGAAATTTCGAACTATCAAAGTCTGAACTATTAAGAGTCTAGTCTAAGCATTAAGAGGAAGGTATGACATGCCTAACCAAAGCGGCATGGATAACGTGCAAGATCTTGGTAAGATGATCACAGAAACGGGTTTCATATTTAAGACAACCCTTGAAATAACATCTGATAAATGAAAGCCTCCCCTTCTTGGCATGCAGCCAGCTAAGCAAGAGTGACGCACCTTGGATTTGTAGACATCGTGCGTGTGCTTGAGACCGTCATGCTCGTCAGTCAGGCTTCCAAGCTCGCATTCTAGTTGGCTGATGCGAGTAGCATTCTGGGCCGCAGAGAACAAAATAAAGCAAATGTATAGGAAGCACTGCACAACAGACTTCACTCAGATTTAAGTAACCAAGTATCCGAAAGCTTCACGAAGCTATGGCCTGCCAGTTCGTTACTGATGCCCTTGTAATGGACTGACATGTTGAGTACCTTTTAAGAGACTAAGTTACTCAACTAAACACTGACTAAAGGCAAAGTTAGCTTGCATGGGTCAAGCACTCCATCAATGTTCTTAATAATTTAGTAGCAAATAAAGATTAATTAAGACGCACCCAAACAAAAACACGAGCACACGAGGGTGTTGTTGGCAATTGCAATCACTTATGTGCACTTGAGCCATTCTCATGGAGAAAATTCTTGCGAAATTCCACATTTTCTTGTAAAAAAGAAACCAAGCAGACGTATTTTGGCCTAAAATAAGTGCTGAATTATGAGCTTATTCAAGGTCACCCTATGACTTCATGACTGACATGTTGGTGACCCAAGCAGAAATTAAATGGTTGAAGAAATAAAAACAATACTCGGTGATGAAAAGCACTGAATAGAACCACTATTGTGAGCAATATGAGTTGGAACACACACGTGTAGCACACAGGCACAAAATCGAGATAGCACGATACGCAGATGACGCTGATGCAGCCGGAGGGGAAAGGGGGCACTCTTTTGCTGACTGTTGCTACCTTCGCCTTGAACAGCGTTGTTGCAAAATGGCACCTCACTGCAAGCCACCAGCTATGATAAAGTGGTGTGGCACATTCTGAATTTTGTGTGGGACATCCTGAATGTGTCCTTCATTCCGGTATGTTTGGACTATTCTGTTGACAGCATTCAACCGACAGCCTGTCATGGTAGCAATGTTGTGCTGCAAGTAAGCTTCTTTCGACAGTTTGACGACTCCTCCCCGCTTATGCAAAGGCACTTGCGACATCATCAGGCACTGAAACCAATACCACTATGCACAAACAGTGGTCACCCTGCTTTATAGGCATTTTGCACAACATGAAGAAATAAAAAAAAGGTCTATCAATGCTCAGCCAATGCCACCAGAGACCCCGGCAGACTACGTCGCAGCTGGCCCATCAGTAGCTGCATGGAGTCATAGGTAATTTTATGTGCCTGTGTGAGCGTTGATGTGGACACTGCTAGCAGCCGCTGACACGTTACCTGCCATTTTTTACGAATGCCAGCAAGGTGGGAGTGCCAACACTTAACAAATTTGCTGTGCCCTTTCCACTTCCGCTTCTTACAGCGGCCGCTGTGAATTGCCTGACATATGGTTCAAGGCTATTTGCCATGCATTAGTGCCCCAGCTCATACTGCTCATTGATTCATTTCTGGGGTTTAATGTCCCAAAACCATGGTATGATTATGAGAGATGCCGTAATGGATAACTCTGGAAATTTCGACCACCTGGGGTTCTTTACCGTGCACTGACATCACACAGTACACGGGCCCCAACATTTCCCACCTCCATTAAATTACAGCCGCCGTGAGTGAGAATCGATAGCATGATGACCCTCGGATCAGCGGCCGAGTACCACAGTAACTAGACCACCATAGTGGGACATCTCATATTGCTCACGATAGTACATACATCTACTGCTACTATACAGTTGGCACAATTTTTCTATAACTTTTGCTTTTTTGAACTATCTTGGCCCAAATTAGCTGAGACACCCTGTAATAAACAATAAAAAATAGAGTAGGCAGACAGTCTATCCAGGCATGTCACCACAGACAGGCATGGCGCCTGTCTGTGTTCCTTCTTCGTCCGTGTTTTTTTGCGCTACCGAGTTTGTGTCAAGAACACCCCAACTAGGAGCCTGAAGATCTACGATCTACTAGAAACAAGCTGCACAAGCATACACGATTTCAAACTGTGTCCACTGCATTTACCATTTAAGCTTGTGGCTATGTAATACCAATCTGCTAGTGCCTTTAAGAAAGTGAAATTGCACCTTTGACAACCATGTTTCTATGATGCACAGAGCTAAGTGGAATTAGTGGAAGCATTATTCTCAGAACCACAGAGTGCAGTTATAGGGAAAGGAAAAGGAAAATATGACAGCTTGCATAGTGTGACAAGCATAATTAGAAGCAGGATAAATGCCTTCCCTTTTTCAAATAATGTATTGGCTCACGTAGCAGCATTTAGTTTGGCTAACTTCTCAGACTTCTGTGTAGAATACTGATATATATGTGCTACCACGTCTGTTCTTAATAACCATAAAGGTGAGCTGCCTCGTATGCTGAAATATGCATTATGACCTGAAGCTCTTATTTAAAGTTAGCTTGTAGTCTGTGCTTGTTTGTTAATGTTCTATTCACTTACATACTGGTTTGCATACAATTAAAATGCACCAACAAGCTACGTGGAATGTCCTTGTCAAAATGCAGGCAGGAAATATAAAAAAGTCAATGTACAAGAAAGACGTTGCAGCCGATCCAGTCACTGCATATGTGCACTGCAACTATACACACAAAGAATTAGTAATCAGTAAACATGCATTGCAACAGAAAATAGCACTTGCTACTCAATATGGTGAACAGGAATGCACTGTGTTTTGTCGAGAAAATGATTGCGTATCAACAACAGGCGGCATGACTGGCTGTGTACAAAGCCTGAAATGATGGCCAATCTTATCACTACAGGATAGAGTCAGATTACTGTATGGCAAGGAACTTCAAGGGAATTCAGTGGCAACTGCTAAAGGTGCAGAATGACAGTAAAAAATAGCTGCCTCTGCTATCAATGGCAACGAACTTATACTCTGGCTGCAGCATAATAAATAAGGATTACACAAATGTTTCACTGCATTGTCAAGTCTATATACTATTGAAATCATAAGTATACTCTTGTTTATTTATTCAAAAATATTTTACGAGCCTAACTGTGAGCATTCAGTAAGTGGGACTTCACGATTCTGTGATCTCTACATGAAGAATATGATGTTATACCCAGTTCTTAGTAACTGTTTATACGATTTCCAGTAAAAGATCACTTTTAATATCAGAAGTGTGTTTAACTTACACTGCACCAAGGACATAGATGTTTGCAAAGAAAGGGAGAAAGGGAGGTATCCCCCCCCCTTACCATTCCCAATCATCTAATTGAGGTGCCAAGTCTGCGTCACACCTTTACTTTGCATTGACTGCATCCTGACTGTAAAGGCCTCACTGGAAGGAGTTTAGGAGAAGGGGTGCACTGGAGTAAAACATTGCGCCCTCTAATGGAGAACACTACGCACACCTATGACTAGGTTTTTTTTTAATTTTTTTTTGCCAACTATGCCTTCACTAAAAGTCAAGATCCTGCTTGTGAGTGTGACTAACACTAATGGCCAAACAGAATGGGCAATAGAAACCTGCTCATGCACAAAGTATCTTAAAAAGAATCCCCAAAGAGTGATGAGACACAGACAGAGATGACACACATGCAGCACTGACCAGCAACTTGCGTCTTTACAGCTTAATAGCAAGTTCACTCTGGATCTCTCGTCATGTACTGGTTTTGTGTCTTTACAGAATTGTGGCTATCTGGCACAGTTCATGCAGCATCAGTGACAATTTGGAGTGCGACAAAAATGTGACACAAGGCATGTTGTCCCGTGTCATATATTGTGTCCGTGGTTTCGCACTAAAATAATCTCCGACATCCTTACACGACCATTTGCTAACATACACTATTTACAAGTGATATACTAGTTCCATCATACCAAGCACCTACTATTAAGTGAATGACATGGTGCAATGATATTGTTGCACCATGTCGTTTAGTTTAGCTATGTACCAACTAGCCTAACAGAGCAAGCTGTTAAGCTTCATCTGCTGTATTAATAGGGGCTCACCTGTAGTGTGTCCTGCTTGAGGCGGTCCACCTCGGCTTCGAGAGCAGCCTTGTCCCTCTCCAGGTCACGAGCACGAGCTTGCTCTCCGCCCTCGGACAGCGCTTTCTCAAGCTCTGCCGCACGGTCCCGCGCCTGCTGCAGCTCCTGCGAACGCTGACGCAACCGCTCGTCCGCTGCCCGGAGTTCCTGCTGGCTGCACAGCAGCTGCATGGAATGTGCACATGGCATGGCTTCTACACGGCTTGTACAAAACCTACGAACTTGGGAAATATCCATATTTGATAAAATACTTCTTGTGACAAAGTGCACCGACTAAATTCGGGGGTTTTACATCACTAAGACTATCACACAAATAGGTATGCTAACTAGAAGAGAAGCTCAGGGGAAGATGGAGGCTTGAATCGATGAACACATCGCTACAAACGATTGAGAACAGGGAACGTCGCAGGAGCCAATGTTTCGACAAGTGGACTTGTCTTCATCAGGACAGTGACATACTGTGTGTAATTTGCTGTCCTGATGAAGACAAGTCCACTTGTCAAAACACAGGCTCCTGCGACATTCCCTGTTCTCAATCGTTTTCAGCAATCTGTTCATCGAAATAGGTATGCTGCAGCACAGAACTCCAGAGTAATTTCGACCACCTAGGTTTCTTTGACATGCACCTAAACATAAGCAGACAGGTCTTTTTTGCATTTCACACCCAGTGAAGTGCAGCCACACTGGCTGAAAATTGAACCAATGTTCTTAAGTTAGCAGCGTGACACCTTAGTGGCTAAGCTTAACATGGCAGCGGAAAGTACGCTTATAGTAAATTCTTCATAATGAAGATTTAGCATCCTTTATACAGCTCTGAAATACTGTAAAGCACATCTTAGAGTATGCTAGTGGCACTTATGTGATTTCATTCAAGCTAATTCAATAATTCTATTTCATCCTTCATTTTTCTTTTTTGTCAGCATGACTGCTTTTACACATCCCAAAAGGTGTCTATATATCATGACTGAGGAGGCAGCTCGTAATTTTTTACTTAATACTTGCTTAAAGTAGTTGGCTGGCTCCAGCAAGTTTTACAGCACTCTATCTCTGGCACACAAGCAGTGTCCATAGCTGTAGTAACTTGCGAAATATAGTACTCTGCTTGTTGGAACACCTGAATGACATATGCAGTCTTAACTGCTTGACAAAGGTTAATAGCCACAAAAGTACTTGAAGGATTATTCAATGTTGGGTTGTGGGAACAATAGAGGAAGTATTGCGGAGTTGCAGTACACCTCTTAAGAATACCACAGATGGACATAACTTATATACTAGCTGCTTTTAAAAATGACATATCAAGCCTACTGCAGTATTTTACAATTGTTTTTTGTGTGTAATTTACTCTACTCAACTAGAAGCATGTAATTATCCTGTACAATGCTTTGCCCTTTGTGTTATTGTAACTATTTTTGTGCTCTTTTTTTTATATGTATGCCCCTCCTCTCTGTAGTTCATTTCTACCCCGAGGGTACAGAAAATAAGTGCATAAGTAAATAAATGTTTAAATAAATAGAACTATCACACTGAATAAGAAATTAAAAACACCACAGATAATTTACTGCAGCACTTGTTTCTGGGACAAAATCATGACCATAAAACCACCTGTTTCTTGAAAATGGAACACTAAGAAACAACAGGGCCATGGAAACAACAGACACAGAAGCAAGAGGCACAAAGGACAGGCATCTGCCTCTTCCTTATGTGTCTGTGGCTTTTTTAGCGCTCTGTTTTTCCATTTCAACTATGAACCCACTTGCTCAGAGATATGTTCTACTAACACCTGTTTCTCCTGTGTCCCCCTTTCACAGTATAAACTTCAGACCAGAAGGATGTACCACATGCAGGAGATCTAAACACCAGCTTGCCCAGGTACTTTTGCACGAGCCGGAAGTAATGTTAATTATACCAATTATTCACACATATGGCACATATTGCTTGTGAGCCTCTCACAGCTGTTAGTTTTATTTCTGGGAGCGGCTTGCCTTTCTCTGCTTTGGAAAAACTAAGGTGTGATCCCAGGTTAGAATAAACATGATAAATGTCTCACCTCACGCAGTTATTCCACTGTCACCCTATCATTTCTTTAGCGATCTAGTCGAGTAATCTGCTCAGGTAATGTAGTCAGCACAACCCAAGATTTTGTTTAGGGTCAAGGACAAGCCACACCCCAGATTGCTGTCGAGGTTCTCATGCCCAGTGGCAGCCCCATTGATGTATTATTCATAGCTCTGAAGTTGTGAAGCAGTAAAAACTAATGAACTTCTATGATTAAGAACAACTAGTTTGTAAACCAATCAATCGAGTAACTTTCTTGAGCATAAGGACAGGACAGAGAAAAGAAGAGACACACAAGAATCAACTCTTGACCAAAGCTGTTAACATCAGTAAGGAAGACATTCCTTTCTCTTCCTTACCAATGTTGCCACAGCTGTCACCAACATATTTTCATACGAGGTCACAGCATGGTTAAGAACTGTGGCCACCACAATAACACAACCAATTTTGCCTGCCAGAAGCAATTTATGGCGTTTTTCACTGGCAGATTCGGAGCAGGTTTTTTTGCTCCGCCGCGACGAATCCGTGTTTCACTGGTCGAGCGGGAGCGGGTTGGTGTGTTTCACTGGCAGATTCGGAGCAACTCAAACCGCGCCAGAGCGCTCCGGCTTGCTCCGGCGCCGAGGCACGGATTCAGACAGATTCAGGCGGAAGCGGGCCGCGTCCTCGCGTCACTTCCGTCTTGCCTGTCAAAATGGCTGCGTTCGTTGCGGGTGTGGAGCTGGAGTGTACAAGAAAGTGTAGCTTCCGTTTAGCGACGACAGCAGGACAAGCAGAAGCTTTTCCAGCTCAGAAGACAGTGATTACGACGTGCTGTACGTGCGTCGTGCGCCGTACGTGTGGCGCCGCGCCACTGGCCACCGTTTGGTTCTCCCGGCGCTCGAATAGGTGTGATGCAGGCTGCATTTGCCGGTATGGCGTGTAATATATTGACTGTGATTGCGTTGTGAAATGAAATAGCTTACAAATGAGTGTAAGTATGTTTAAAGTGGAAAGCAGCACCTGTTTTCAAAACATTCGATAGATCTGAAGCCGCGGTACGAAAGGTAAACAGTGGCACTGGCCGTTTCACCGATGTGGCTCGCTTCGTTTCCATCGCTGCGCTCCACACCGATGTTTCAAAACCGACTGGATGTGTTAACGCCTGACGTGTGAGTACAAACGTTTATCGTGTTGGCAAAAGTAAGCGCTTCATTGCGAGTTCGCGGTTCGTCGCGAACGACGACGGAATAGAAGCGGCGTCGTTAAGCCTACCCCCGGAGTCGTCGTTGACGTAAGACTGTTTGGATGTGCTTGTCGCTCGCGAAGGCACAGCTTTATCGAGAGTGTTCTTCAATGGTGTTATAGAGCGGGGATGTGCAAAACTCTTTATTTTCTACTTGTTGATGAAGACACGAACTCTTACGAGCGCGTATGCCAAGGTGCAAAATGCGGCCGAGCCTGCGTCCCTACGTGCTCATCGTTCCCCTCCCCACCCATCGTACGCTTCATGCCGGAGCTTACGGCGCCGAACGCAGAATCGTACCGTGTATTTAGCGCTTAGTGCCCTCTCTGAGTAATAAAGCTTGAGCACAGAATGCGTGAATTGAATGTAAACAACTCAAACTGCTGCAGTCAAAATGTGCCCGGGGAAGGCGTCTCTGGTTGCCACGGAAACGCACGGAGCGGAAGTGGGGTATGTATGACGTGCTGAACTGACTTCCTGTATACTCGCTCGCGGAGCATTCTCGCACTCCGCTGGCAGATTCGGATTCGTGAAATCCGAGCGCTCCCTCCGGGATTTCGGTGACTGCTCCGGATCCGCCAGTGAAAAACGGCATTAGACACTTTCTCTTGCAAGAGTGTACCAATGGCATAGGATTTTATGTCCTGCATTTAACTAAAATATCACAATATTAAAGCACTGCTGTCAACAGTATTGACCTCTCAGGTGTTAAGTCTACCATTGTAGACCGTGGGTTCATTGAGTGGATTTTGTGATCACTTCCTTAGAGTTCTGCGAGCCAGCGATATATTTAGTCTCCATGGTTCAAGGTACACTAAGTTGCTGAGATGGTAAACAAGAGGCTCAATATATTTAAACATCCTTGATGACATGTTGGAGCTTTAAAGAAGTATAACATGATGGACCTTTAAAAAAGTATACAAAGCTAGGTCCATGCGAATTTTCGAGCAGTTCGTATATGTTTCAATGAATTACAGTATTGAAATTCTCTTTTATACTAAGATTTCCTATATCTTGAAATATTTGAAATGAAGTGGTAGACGTACTTTTCTGCCTGCAGCCTGCCTGATGAGGTGGTTTCACAGAAGCATGAGGCCACTATGCCGTGAAACAGCCTCTTCAGAGAAAATGTGAACCATCATGAAGCCACCCTTCATGGAGAAATGTGCTTCATGCGAAGCTTATGTGGGCTAGGCATGGTAAATATTAAATATAGCACATTTTACTGCTAATAATTTACCTTCTACTATTGTTCAAACACCACTAGTATACTGGAATTTGGACAAAGTCCCATTCAATGGGACTTTGCCCAAAAAAAAGTAACATTTGCATTAGCCTAGTTTTCCTGATCACGTTTTTGTGCATTATTAGCTCTTGCAAGGAGCATTTTCCCGAATGTAGAATGTAGAGTGTGTATTATAGCTTGATACATTGTAGAAGGGAGCACCTTCTCTTACTAGATAACGTGCTCCCTTCTCTACTAAAACAAGGCGCCAATCTCCTCAGAAAGGTGGCATGTAGAGCAGCATAGTCTATGTGGAAAAAAATTTTTATTGGATAGCAACCTAGGATATGTTATCAAATGATTCCCCAGTATGACTTTGTATTATAAAAGCACTCAAAGAAAGCATTTTTTATACATGGAGAATTTGAACAAGCAAGTTTCATTTTTCATAAGCTCGACATTAGGACCACTCGCTTCGAAATTATTAACTGCCGAGGACTATACACTTTGAACCAAAATATTACCACTCACACAGGCTTCACTATACACAAGGCATCTGAGAACGATGTACACTGCACAATTAATTGTCAATCAGCAATACTACTTTGGCTGCCAAATTTTTCAGACAATTTCCTTGAATGGATCGTCTCTCCATTCTATACAAATGCATCTTCAGCGAGCATGAAAGAGTCAAAATGGAGAACAAGTTTCCTTATCTCAGGTAAAGAAAAATATGGACATCAATGTGTAGTGGCCTTGTGGACACAGGTTGCTCCTTTGTTTCCACATACATTTGCTAATTGATTTGATTGATTTCTGGGGTTTTACATTCCAAAACCACTATATTATTATGAGGGACGCTATAGTGGAGCACTCCGGAAATTTCGAGACCCTGGGGTTCTTTAACGCGCACTGTCATCGCACAGCACACGAGCCTCAACACTTCGCCTCCATCGCAATGCAGCCGCTGTGGCTGGGATTCGATCCCACAACCTTCTGATCAGCAGCCAAGTGCCATGGCCACTAGACCACAGTGGTGTAGCCACATACATTTGCTACGGCAGTGGGCATGCATTTACAGCATACACCTGTCAACAGCCTTTTTCAACCTTGATTTGTCCAAAAAGCAAGTGCAGGAATTGGTTCAGTTCAACAGCTGACATGAAACTGCCTTTCAGCAAGAATGAGCCATGCATTGATTTATTGGTGCA
Source organism: Hyalomma asiaticum (assembly GCA_013339685.2). Lineage (NCBI taxonomy): Eukaryota > Metazoa > Arthropoda > Arachnida > Ixodida > Ixodidae > Hyalomma > Hyalomma asiaticum. The sequence goes on along the minus strand of CM023481.1, from coordinate 65,388,988 downwards.
AATGAAGTGAGCTCTGCTGCACACTGTAAATGCATGTATTATAGAATAACAATATAAATTCTGGACTGGAAAACACCAATTGAGTGACTTGGTTCGTCGCAACTCCTTGGTGCATGCACAAGGTTCCTTGCGATCAAGTTCCTCGAGAACACAGCACAGACTAAATTGTCACTTGCCTTTAGTATCCCTTTAAGATACACGATGCTAATATGCTAATTTAGTGCTAGAGAAAGCTCATTAAACTCAATACCACAACAGTAATAACTGGTTTCCTTGTCACGGGATTCTTGCCAGTGAACCCATAATCTCACCAAGTGCTTGACCTTAGGCCATTTCCTGGCTCTGGAAGCTCTCAATCTCCTCGCGGTTCTCGCACCGGCCAGCCAGGAGCTCCACTCGCTGCTCGCTCTCTCGCAGCTGCCGTTCCAGTTCCTGCTTCTCCTGCACGTGCACCACACATTCGGTCACTAGCTGCCTCGCACTTCTTTCGCTGCGTGCTCAAACTAGGACCGTTGCATGTAGGTGGGCCATTTGGCTCCCCAGTAATTTAACACCACATTTTAATAAAGATTTCTCGGGTTTTACATGCCAAAACCACGGCACGACTATGAGGCACACCACAGTTAAGGGCTCGAAAATTCTGACCACCTGGAGTTCCTCAACTTACTCCTAAATCCAAGTACATGGACCTCTAGCAATTTGCCTACACTGAACTGCAACCCCCGTGGTCAGGATCAAACCCACATCTTTCAGGCCAGCAACCGAGCACCGTAAACACATACACCATTGCAGCGACTGGCAACACCACATCTTGTGGGTATAAGCCAGTCAACCTGTTCATGTGGCATTTTAGTCCTTAGTTGTTGACACAAATACCAATCACGTTAGATGGTGAAGCAGTTACTTAGTATAGTGCTTCATGTCGCACATTAGAACAAGGCAAGAAAAAAAAAAGCTGAAAGGAAGTGGAGCAGGCAAATGGATGGACAAAGAGAGTGTATGAGCATTCCCTTTGTAATGAGGAACCGATCTGTAGGCCATCAAGTTCTCATTCTTGATGCATTCAGGTTCGAAACTCTTGCCCACTTTCTGGCTGCTCCAGTGTGAAACCATATCAGTAGTTTTGATTGCCATGCATCAAAATAGAAAAAAATTACATCATATCTGTTTTTGCTATTGCTTTTTATCTCCAAATCTTCCATGATATATCGGCAGTGTGTGGTAGCACTCAAAACACTCTCCTTGCTGCAGTCCCAAAACATTGCTCTAGATATTGTGGAAGAATGCAACCTTCAACAGGTTCCTCGTGTTTTGCAACGAGTACAAACAGCAAAATCCTTGCTGCTTTGTCCAGAGAGCTTATTGATACAATGAGGCTTTACGTCCAGTCTTTCTTCGCAGTCCAAACATGCAAATGGACCCCGCATCATAGTGCGAGCCCTCACGACAACCACCAGCTGCTCGATCAGATTCTAGTGGTACTGCAGGTGTCACTTCTCTTTAGTATGTCCTTGCCTCAGTGGCTGCATCAGCAGCTGAAACGGAGAAGTCTGGGAAATCACCCATACGAGGCAGCTCACGAGGTTGTTGAACATGATGGTGTGTTGTTGTTGTTAAGTGTTTCACAAGAGCTCTCACCTTCAACCCTGGCTTCAGTTGCATGCAATTTTGAGGCACGTAATTTTCTTCCATGCAGAAACTGTATTTGCTTTCACTGAAGAGTTTGGATTTATTGCCTTATAACACACTCAGTTACACAGAAGTTATGCTTCACAGTAAGACGCATGCACTGATGCACGCCACTTCGTTTAGAGCACTCGAGTGTCCTGAGGCTCTGAGCGAAACGAGAGCTTTCCCTTTAGTGTGCATAAAATTTAGGAGCTCTTCAACTATCGGCAAAATTGAAGCAAGCGAATCTTGGCATGTGCATGTCTTTTCCTTTTCTTTTTCACCATCTTTCTTTCACCTTTCTTCATTTACCTTTTACTTTCTTTCTGACATTCCTTCTGTCTTTGCTTACTTGCCTGCTATATTCTTACGGTGTGGGCTGAGGCTTTATTTTTTCCTACTTAATGCCTAACTAATGCCTTTACTTACTACTTCCCTTTCCTTCTTTCTTTCTCTGGTAGAAAATCCAAGAGGTTCATATGGCTCAGATATGTTCGGATATTCTTCGTTCACTGAGCATGCGCTGTAGAACATGCACCCGTTATGAAAGTGCGTCTTGTGCTATGCCTACTTCTTCATGCATATAAAACCCCACTTTGAAGTGTGCATGTGGTGGACCAACAGTGGATGAATTGGTCAGCGCACTGGTCTTGCAACCCGGCAGTTGGTGGTTTGAATCTGCAGCCCAACGACCAATTTTTATTTTTGCACAGCTTCAGTTTTTTTTGTTTGCCAACAGCTTCAACAAGAGCGACACAAGTCAGGCAACACAAGCTTTTCTTGAAAAGAAACCTCAAGTAAAAGCTAATTTGCTCCTCAAGAGCATTCCCCCTACAGGTATCCCGTGTAGCACATGCGACTGGGTCATGAAAAACGTTGTCAGACAGCATCCCACAGGGGACTGGCAGGGCCATGTTGTGTTGTTTGGAAGGGGGGGGGGGGGGGAACAACCAGCTGGAAAGATTTTTTTCAGACTAATTCATTACTGTTTACCTTTTCTTTATTTTTTTCCAAAAGAAATAAGCAAGTCATAAGTTGACAGCTTAACCTTCTGCATGAAAAAGCAGTTTTTTTGTCTCTTCTCCTTACTTTTGCAAAACCAATCAACCAACTGATTTCACTCTTTACTGATTTCGCATACTGGCAATAGGGCTGAATGCCATATCGGAATGGCCAGCCAGCATTGCCGCAAGTTTGAAGGTGATGGCGGCAATAACGGTTGACTTATATGGGAGTGCAGCAGGCATAACTAAAGGAAAAACTGTCGGGTGTCTGCCAAGGGTTGCCTATGCATATAAAGTTAATCACTGCCACGGAATGTGCCCCGAATAACTTGGCTCATTTCGTTCCAACCGCAACTGCACCTCTAGCACAACGACCATGAAAGTTATACTTTCCCTTCCATCCCTAACTGTGCACCGAAAAATCACCCATTCGAACCCATTTATCCCACTCTACGCGGTAAATTCATTCAATCACTGCAATATATGTCTCACCGCATCTATCATCACCATAACGTAGGTGTTCCATTGGGTGAAACAAAAGCATTCTCCTAATCTATCTGCCACGCACAGCAATCGAGTGGAATCACCTTCCTGCTGAAATCTCATCTATCACTGACAATCAACAATCTCGCAAAGAACGAACCAATGCTGTTTAAATAGAATCTTTTGCCTTGTTACCCACTGTATTTGCTGTTGCCTTACGTACTGTATTCCCCCCCCCCCCTCCACACTTCTGCAATGCTGTTGGCCTTGAGGGGCAAATAAATTTTTTTAATAAAATAAAAGGTTGAAGACTCCTGGCCCTACCAAAGATGTGGCTGGAGCAGTAGGTGGTACCGGTTGCTGTGCAGTGGACAAAGGCGGGTGTTGAGGTTTGTGCACTGCGTGCACATATGTAAGAGAGGTGCAGCCTGTGCACTCAGGTGGTGTGCGATGCAAACAGATTGAGCAAACTCCTTAGTGACAGTGTAGAGCATTGATGGCAGATGACAGAATGGTCCTGTCATCTGCCATCATTTTGGTCCTGTTCTGAAAGGATGACAGAACAGGACCAAAATATGTTGACGAGAACCTTCTTTGCACACAAAGTCTTTGATCGCCTGGGGCAGAAGGAGGTGCTCAGGAACGACAACAAGACTCGATACCAAGCCGGCATTCCATGGAGGCTACCGAGTTAGGGCGCATCGCTTCTTCAACTCGTCATAGCACTGGCACAAAGTGATAACGTTGAAGGCAGTGCATTTATATCTGACCAAGAGCATCCGGAAAGTGCTCTCGTTACTGCTGTTCAGGAAGTGCTGAACTTGGCTTGGCATTGGCACTGTCAATACATTTACAAAATTTGAGTAATATCTTTTGTGTAACTTGTGAAACTTTCAGCAGCCTACCATGCTCAGGACTGCAAGTGCTTTTCAGCACACAGCTTTTTGGCTTGTAGGCCAACGAAACATTTCAGCAATGTCTTGAAATTTTCCCGCATCTGGACACACTTCTCACGATTCCAGTACCAGAGTTCGGCATCACCAGTAAGACAGAACATGGTAGTGGTACACTGGCAGGGTAATCTCACTTGTTAAGTGCACTCCATCATCCGTGTCATTTGTATTGCTGAAGACCTCTGGATAGCACTGAGGGGTGCAAAACACAGTGCAAATGACAGGCCGGGGCAGTGGTGTCGGTAGGTCTGCACTGTCAGCCATAATATAACGGGTGGAAGCATGCGAATTCGAAGTTTCATAACGAAAGTGATTGGGAACTGCCGCGAACTCCAACAAATGAAAAGGCGTTCACTAGCAGTGCAGCTCCAGAACAAGGCTGCTACTTGTTAAATGGTGAGCCAACCTGATGCACAGCCTAGAGAGGCAGTAGTGCAAGCACAGCATTGGCAACGCTGCTGTACAGAAGCATGTCCCATTCACAATTGCCCTAAACAAAGTTTCTAAGCCTAAGAAGAGCATAAATTACAAATTTTATTCTATGAAAACCTGCAGATCCAAAAAAATCATGTTTACAAATATTCAGTGCCATTAAATGCATCAGTCTGACATTTAGCAATATGTGTAGAAATGTGCATTATCATGTTTTATCACGCGAACTGGCTTGAAGATAGCCTCATCCTATAAACAATTTTTCTCATAAATATCGCAAAATGTAGGTAGCGTAATAATGACTAAACTGTGCAAGATATGAACACAGAAATACAGTAATTGATTACATCCACAGCACTAGACAGTTTTCCTTTCCATGCATGCACCTTGTGCAGTTTTCTTGCACAGGCATTCTCTACCTGTCAGTCATATGCAGCCGCTACAGATGCAACAAGGAACAACTTGCCCGCTTGATGAGTTGCAACTTGTGGAAAATCTCTTCATAGTCGGCACTCGTGGGCGCTGCCCTCTTTGGTGTGCTGCTTTTGTGCCTACTGCTGTCTGGAATGCAAAGAAAGTTGATAATGGCACACAGCGTAGGTTCCAGTGGTTCTAAGTACATAACACTCAGGCCCTTTAAAAAGCCAGGGAAGACTACTCATCCAGCAACATTGTATGTGCAACATATAATGTGTAACACTCACCATTTTCAGCCAAGTTGCCCTGAGGCTGTTTCTGCAATAAAAAAGCAGCAATGGTGTTAACTGGTGAAAGAACAACAAAGTATACAAGGTATGAATGCAGGTGGATGAGTGACAATTCACGTGTAATTTTAGCTGTACCGACCTCACCACCTAGTAATCCTACTGTCTGTCTGACCTGCACGACTCCCCACACGACAGTATCGCTTTTATATGCAGATCAGTACAGCTGACTTGAAGTGCTACTAACAGTGTAACGATGTTTATGTTAAATCATGTTATAACTGTATATATAAATGACAACTGTCATAATTTATGTGTCGCGCATACCACAATGCATGCTCCATAAATTGAAAATGTACTGGGGGTAGTGTGATAATGCATCTATTCACATGATTTGCACCACTATTGTAGACTAAACAAGTCACTGTATGTAAATGTCATGGCTTAGATAGTGAATTCCAGTTGCCCAGAATGGATGTCTAATATGTGTCTATAAAATTAACCATTCACTAGAAGAGTAATTACTAAATAGCAAAATTTGTGCAAGACTCCAACGAATCTTTTTTTTTTAAATTGAATTACTGCAAACAGCATTTAAAATTTCGTCCTCAATGCATATGGGCATTTCCCATTGAATGATTATTTTCTTCTCGCAATACAGCAAGTGAGTAAAACCACCTTCAGTTGTAAGTTATAACATCCTCATGATGCACTAGCCAGTACTGTACAGGTACCAACCTGCTGCTAGGCATTTTTTTAATTATTATCATAAATAATATTTTATGCTTTCGTGTGTGTTTTTACCCACTCCCGACTGCAATGCCTTTGGCCTAGAGTATAAATAAGTTTTACGAATCTGGTCGTGAAAAGATCACCACAACCCTGTATTCATGAAGAAAAAAAAAACAAACTAAAGTTCTACCACAACTACTTTGAAAAACTATGTAAGCTTGTGATAAGCACCACACACAATGTCCACAGCATCTTGCTTTCCGTAGGTGGGACATGCAAGACAAATACAACTAGCAAGCCCTCTGCGAGGTTGTCCTTAAGGTGCTAGCTCACTGGCATTATTTTTTTGCCGAACTCTCTTCACAAACCCACACACCTCAAAGCAAGTGGATGCAGGGCACTATGACCAATGGTATATCTAGCGACGGAATGTCCTGCTGCAATGAATGTATACACATGCCAACGTGACTGGCACTGCATCCCAGTTAACACTGTGCGTGGTCAAAATTAAACATGCAGAAAGCCTCTGGAACATGTTAGTGCACAACACAATTACACTTTGGTCACTTGCAAAAACACAACTGCAAGTTTGCAACACCTATCTGAAAGCTTGACTTGAAACAATGTCTTTTAAATGATTCTCCTAAAACAAAACATAATGGACAGAGAATGTATAAAGAAACACGACTGGTCGATTTAACTGCTACTAAACTCTGTTAACAGGAAAAAGTGAGTGTAACCTACTCCAGGAAAAACTAACAGCTAGCCCACATAATACAAAAGCTTTATGCATTAAATAGCCCTTCCACATCCTCTGCTTAAAGACCATAAGCTATTTCCTCTCATGAAAGAAGCTTACACAACAACGTGTTGAAGAAAGGTACACTGGTTGGTGAGACTCGAGCAAAAACAGCACAGAATAACAGGATGAAGTATGCAGCATATACCAAGGCACCGACCAACAAGCAAATATTAATTCTTTCTCTAAACAAGCAAGGAAGCTTGCATGCCAAAAGGACTATCCTGAGACCAAGACCAAAAAGGAATTGCCAAAAGAAGCAGACAGCAGTTCACCATGTGCCGCGGTAATGTTTCTTACCAAATCCTTTTCTAACAAACGTTTCTACGTTGGACAAACGGGGTATTGTGCGAATGACCACACATATCAGTACTCAAATAAGGCCAGTAATTAAGCAGAAGATGGATAACTGTCACTGCATACCAGTGAATACTGCTGTAAGCCACACTTTCAAAGTGCCACTACACCATGAAAGCACCGTGAGAGCATGCATGTTTGATGTCAAAAGCCTTCCAAATGCATCCCGAAAAGTGGTGAGGCATGTGTAAGCCTCCCTTTAATTTCACTCCTGCCAAAAGAGATGGACCATCGCCTTTCTGACTGATTAGTTTCAATATTGGTCCAGCTCACCGAGCCTTTGCTTTTTTCATTTTTTTCTAACCAAGTGTGGCTGCCTGAAAGAATAAACTTTTGGTCGCTAGTCAAAAATGTGGTCCATGTCCTTGGTCCTGTTTTTTTTTTAGCATTGTTCATGCTCAGAGGCATTGTTCCGCATCCCTAACCTTTGGTTTCTGCTCTCGATCACTGTCCGAGGCCTCGCTGCAGGTGCTCCGGCCAGGAGTGCTGACGCCGCAGTCAGAAGCTGCACCAGAGAGCAGACAGAATGATAAGTTCAAACAATGTGCAAGGGATAGATAATGTCAGGCATAATGAGGCCCTGAATAAAGCTAAGCAATGCTTCATCTTGAGTTTATTTCCAGGGTATTATGTGCGCCAAAGCCACAATATGGTTATGAGGCACTCCACAGTGGGAGGCCCTAGATTACCTTTGACCAGCTGGGGCCCTTCAACATGCACCCAAGTCTAGGTACACGGGTGTTTTTACATTACGCCCCCATCATATGCAGCTGCCATGGCACAAAATCAAACTTGTGTTCTCGACCTCAGCAGTATAATGGCCACTAAGCCAGTAGGGTGGGCTGTTTGCCTGATCTACTCCAAATCAAGCTATCAGAACTTCTGGAAAGCACAATGACCCTGCATTACAGTTTTTTTATAGAGAAAACGCAGGCAAGTGATACGAACAGCTGTGGCTTGCAGCAATAAAAAAGCTGCAGCTGATTAGAATACAGTATTCTGGAAGAGCAACCACTTGAGGTTATTTGTGTCCGCAGTGCGGCCCATGCAACTACAGACCCGTGCTATGCGCGCACATACACATGCTACGGCACACCTGGTCATGGCATTAGGACTGAATAAATAATAAATATTAAGCAATTTATTCCTTTTGGTATTTTAAGTATGTAAAAATTCTTAACATTATCTGGGGCTTCCCCCACAGTTTAAGGCGGCTGAGAAGTGTATCAAGGTATTGCCACAGAAATCACCAAGTGAGGGAGCTTTACAGAGGGAACTTTACAGGAAACCATGTATAGCTGTACATTTGTAAAGCCAAGAACATGCAAACTTGTAGCACCATTCATGTGTTTGAAGAGCATGAGTGTGAATTTTTTCAAATTTATTTATTCATGGTACCTTACAGGCTTTCAAGAAGGCACTGGGTAAAGCGGGTGTACATTCAATGCAAGGCAAGCAAAATTAGTGGCACATGTTCCCTAGAACCACCAGTCTTCCTTACCCGTGCTATTTTTCTATGTTTAGGTTTGGGTAGCACATGGATAATATTTAGTGCATGTTTGTTTTACAAATGTAAAATCTTAACAGTATTGATACGATGAGATGTTAAATGACAGGTTGCATGTTGATGGATAAACTATTGAGTCGCCTGGAGATCAAGCCAAAATCATTATATTCTTTCATCCAACAATGTCAGCAATTTTTATTCTTTGTATTAAAAGCTATATATTGACGTTACATACCTCACTTTCGTAGCCATGGCTTTATTTACACAGACGTTGCTCAGTGATAATAGGTACAATTTGCTTTCATACCATTATCCAAACAGATGCCAAATGGATGGTTGTTTATGTTCAGTTCATAGCTCAAAATGTGCAGTGGGAGTGCTGAAATTCAGCTGCAAGGTCTAATGACCAGCCTATGTTTACCTGAAGAAATTACAACTATTCATTCATTTAAAAAAACAAATAGGACACTTTGACATCCTGTTTACTCCTCAAACAATCCGAAACATGTCCCTGACAAGTCTAAACATGTAAAACCAGGCACCTTGCCAGGCCAGCAGTTTGTGCTTATGCTTGCACACTTCTTGTCTTGTCTGCACGGTCTCAGGGTGCTAAACGCTGCAATAGGCTAACACATAAATGAAATATGTGATCAGTGAACAACTATGGGCAATGCCGAACTTGTAAACAAGCTCATAGTAACAACACACTGCAAGAATGAAAGGACATGAATTTCACAAAAGCAAGCTTGGTACCTCACCCATTAGTTTCAACAAGCAATGCGATGTGCACTCCACTTGCCAGCTACCTCTGTGTACATTACCATTTGTCAGGAAAGCTAAGGACAAGATACTTTCCCAGTGATACTTGAAGCATATGACCAATTTTTGCATTTGACTGCCATCAAAACACGGCTGATATGGACAAGGTCCACTCCACAACAATAAGCGTAACAGCACTGGAACACAATACAGTATGATGTGCACACGTGCTCTCACTCAGAGCAGAACAGTCGGTGGCACTTGTTTTTATGAAATGAGAACCTTGTGACACCTGCATACTTGTGTGTGATGTGGTAGTTAACGCAAATTCATACTGAAGCAGAGATTAAATGTCAAGGGGCACGGTAGAGCTTGCATGAAAGAAAAAAAGTGAATGTACACACAGTAGTGTATCATGATGTGATGAGAAACGACAGCAATAAAATCAGTTTTTGCTTATGCCAGTAAAATACACACATCCACAGGTTAACTCTAGAGTGCCTCCATACGGCAGTGCAGAGTGGAACGCTTGTCCAGGGATCCCGTCGTCCTTAGGGCACACAAACTGGCACAGAACACTGGCCCAGAGCAAGATAGTCATTACCTCATGAAGGAGGAATCAACCCAGTCAGCTACAGCACTAACGATAGCATCAGCTATGATTATATGTAACTTAAAGGGACACTAAAGTGAAAAACAATATTTTTCCTATTAGTAAATTACTTTGTCACACTACTAAAAGCGCCACACTTGCATGGAGAAGATGCTCAATAAGCTAGAAAATGTGAATATATATATAACTGAATTTATGATGCACCTCTTAGAGAACCATGGTTTATTGCATCAACGAAACGTTGATGCAATAAACCACTGTTCTGCAAGAGTTGCATTGTCAATTCAGTGATAAACTGCGGCAACCCAAGCTACTTTTGCATATACTGTCCTATATATATATATATATATATATATATATATATATATATATATATATATATATATATATATATATGTGGCAACGTTGCTCTCAGGTTACCACACTAATATGAATGCCAATTTTGATGGTGTCTGCTAAGCACTGCACAATCTAGTTATCGAAAAAATGACATACATAGTGTTCTAAGGTAGGTGTATATGGCACTGTAGCTGCTTAGCTGTCCCGAGCTATGTGATGAACCAGAAATCCAACAACCAGAAAAAAAAAGATGTACGCAGATTCAGTTCAATAGTCATGGCATCATGACGGCTTGCTACCACCATTACACTGTAGTGCACAATTGCAGTACACTGTAGTACGCATTACAATGTAGTACGCAGTACATACTTAAAATAAAGTAAACAGTGGATGGGAAACATTATCAAATTGAGTGTACCTGATAACGAGCCCTTGAATACTCATGCATTGTGAAAGCTTCAGTATCAGCATAACACGGGTGACTTCTGACCTATTTCGATTCATCAGGCGTACATGTGACCACAAACAAGAGTGGCAGCGTTGACACATCCACATCTACAATTGTTTAATTCCTCCTATCAGGGCAAAGCATGAACATTTAAAGATAGCTCATCTTTAAATGTTTATGCTTATACGATAAACATTAATGACGCAGCTTATCTTTCTACCAGTTGGTCTTCCTACATGGCAGCTACAATGATGTCAGCACAAGCGGTCTGTAACATATCTTGCAGGTGATGTCACTCATGCAGCTTATCAACATGCTGCCATTCCGTCTAAAATGGCACAACTGCAAACACTACAAGTCGTATGTGAGACAGCTTGCCAAGGATATTATGCATGCAACTTATATATATATATCACCATGCGGCAGCTCTAACGCAGTCGCTAAATGTCAGTGCAAGCAGTCTACAAATGGGAGCTGCAAAGTACCAAAGCGTGTTAGCTGTGCACCACTGCGTAGTGAAGTACACTGGGTTGATTACAGTGTGAATAGAAGAAATGTACACAGGAACCTGGGTGGGTACAATGTAGCAATTCTTGTTCCTTAATTCTTCTTCATTTTTGTAATCCACCACTCCCAATATCACTATCAGTGACAAGGTAGGCAAAGTGTCATTATTACCACTTGTGAAATGCAAGAAAAAAAAAAAGGAACATTGCAACTGGATTGTACATAATCATGACACTATAATCGGTGGCATGATGAACTAGTTCCCACTGATAGATGCAGGATAGGATTATGAGTATTGAATAACGCAACAGACTGGATATCCAACTAATATTTGAAAGACGAATTGGGTGTGAAAAGAGAAAAAAAAAAGAGAAACTCATTCGCAAATACAGCTGAAACAATCCATAAAATGGAGAAAATGGAACTATAATTGCATCAATAACCTATCTCCTACTTAGGAGTGCATTTATAAACTTTAAATTCTAGCAGCTCAAGAACTTGACATGAAAATACCTGCAGATTATGTTGAGTATGTGATGATACTACAAAGCAGGCAGGTTGGGCAAAAGAAAATTCATCTTCAAGAAGTGATGGCCTAAATGGTACAATATTTTCAACAACGAATAGATAAAACAATAGGCAATACGAGGAAAAAAACTACATAATTATTTCTTACAAGTGTGTGAGCTACACGTGTGAAAGCACAGCTTTAAAACTGGCTAGTGGGATGCTGAGAGATTACCATCTGCAGGGAAGAATCAGACTGTGCTCACGAAACAGTGGTTGTTGACCTATGTTGAGTGGTTGGTGTGCCTGATGTGCTTTAATGTTCCTTACAGCTGGGAAACTAAAGGGATTTGAGCAGCTCACTTTATTGGTAACTTACAATGCAAGATTGGACAATGAACTTAGCACAGGAAAAATTTAAATTTAGCAACCAAAAAAGAAAATGTAAAATTACAGTAAATGGAGGACACACTTTGCTACAGGAGAAAGCAAAGCCCGTATTTATCTACATGAAGTATGTGCTGCTTTACAATTAGGCTATCACGGTGGCAATCTTGCGATCCACTTCCTGGGAGTGCTCCAAAACAAGCAACCCCTGTTCAGCCTCTTTGATTGGGCATCAAATTAAGTATAGTGACCCAAGGCATAACTGGAGCTATGAGAGTCACTGCAGATTGCAAATGGTGGCAGAGATGTCGAGCATTTAGAGCGTTCCCCCAACATCATTCTCTCTGCTGGTGATAATGCAGTTTGTTATACCGCTCACAAGCAAAAATACCACATATCCTTTAGGATGACAATGAGAATCACTGCATATTTCCGCACTTGTCAACTCCTGCACACACCGAGTAACCACTTTGTGACAAACTTATTTTGGATTCTCCATTATATGATGATCACTCCTGCATTTTTTGTATCAAGAATTACTCCATGAATGCAGGAACTGCTGCACAGTATCTCACGTCTATAGAGTACAAGCAGTTTATTTGTTTACATATGCTGGGTGAACAGAAAAACCACAGCGCCAGAAAACAAGTCAGATAATTCGAATCCGCCCTGTACTGGTGCTATGTTTTCACATACCTCGCATCCCAATACTCGATGGTTAAATGCATGTCGACTAAAGGCTTTTTAAAGCCTTTAGCCGACACATCTGTTTCGGACAGATCATGGCAGGCCCACACAATGCAACCCGGACAGTACGAAAGTGACACACGTGGCACCCGCAATATCAACCTCAGTGCCGAACGATCTCAAGGTGTCCTGCTATGCTCTAGATGGCCCGTGCTTCCCACAACGATGGGGCAGTTTTGTTGACCGTGTTTCGCACGTAAGGTACAAATATGACCGCGAGCGCGGTAGCAGTCGGTTTAACTTCATCCCGCCTTGTTCATGCTTTCAGACCTGTACTGCGCCAATGAAGTGGATTTCGATATCGCCACGCTCAAGCGCACGCCCTGGACGACTCGTATCCACTCGTCCAGCGCGTGCAGTTCATCCGGACGCTCCAACGAGCATCCAAGGACAGCAACATGGCTATGCGTAACGTGTACGCGCTGCGCAGTGCAAAATACAAATTTCGTGTCACAGCTACGCTACCTCTGCGGCTGTGGGTCGGTGTCGGTGCCGGCAGCTGGGGCGGTGGTGGCGGGATGCCGATGACGAGCTCGGTCTGGTTCTCCTCTTCGATTTTCTTCTTTAATTTCGTGAACATTATTCGCTCGACGAGCCTCCTCTATGAAGAGATGTGGACGATCCAAGAAGGGGCAAAAAAGAAGCAATATCGGTCACTCGGCGAAATGCATTGACACAGCTTGGCCACGACAAAAAAGCTGGGCCCAACCCGAAACTGAAGACAGTTCGGCTTGTCGCTAACGCGCACGGTCGGGATCTCGACAGCTGGACTCGGTAATGAGATCGATTCGGGAATTTCAACACGCCCGAGTCGCGTCTGGTGAATGCGCCTCGAAGCGGTGACGCTTCAGTGAGCCCCAGCCGTGGTAGGATGATCACGGACGAAGCAGCGTTGAGCGTCGTAAATTGATGCTGTCGTCGTAACCGGCAGGTTTCGTAGATAACCCATGGCGATAAACGCTCGACTGTCCGGAACAAACGGGGTCACAGTAATGCGGGTGACAGCGATTCCACGCGCAAGCTCAGCTGGCGGGCGGGCGGCCACGTTCAGGCGCGGGCCGATCGCTCTGCCTGCTTCATCGTCGGCGATCGGTCACAGTTCCGCTGGTTCCGCTTCTGTTTACCGCGAACCGGAAGACGCCCGAGAGCAGGTGACGCATGCCGGAAATTACAAAATGATGATAGAGAGAGCGAGTGGTCCGTGCGGAACCCAAAAGTGAAGCCAGACCTCCGCCATCTTAGAAAGGGCACGTACTGGACCCTCGTCGTTTAAGCCAAGAGGTAGGAAGGGCACCGTTTAATGGAGTTTTTCCAAATCATAACAAGCGACAGCAGCCTGGCGGACAAGAGATGCAGAACTGGGCCGCCTGTAGCGAACGCGATGCGTGAGCCATTAGCGAGATGCGCGCTCCAGACCGGCGCTGTGCTGAAACGAAGGGAGATTATGTCAATGTTACGGTGCGAGCATGTGCCACTATGAGACACCTAAGCCAACAACTGGCGTCACCTACACCTAACATATGTATTAAATTAAATACCTCACCTTAATTCTCTCTGCATCATTGTCTCGGCCACCCAAATGTGATAAGGCGGTTTCAACATGCATTGCCTTTTACAACAAAACAGTGCCTCTCTCTTCAACTTCAAAATAAGGCACTTCTACCAAAATTTCTGGCTACTATGGCAGCGAGAAATTTCTTTGGTAGAGGTGCCATATTTTGCTAGAACACAAGCCTCCCATCTCTAATGTGCAGAGGCCAGGACGGGAGTCAGTATAGATTCTTCATATTTAAAGAAAGTTCATACGTCAGGCCACCATCCCTAGCTAAGCCCCTGGCAAATGATTAACAGAAAAGAACTGCAACACACGCTAAAATTTGCAGTTACTGGGCTAGTCAAAATTAAAAATCCTGAGCTTTTACGAGACAGAAGCACAATCTTTATTTAGAGGTACATCACAGCAGGCGAATTCTGATCACCCTAGGTTATTTACTGTGCACCGGCATCTAAGCGCACTGGGTGTTCTCGCATTTTACCCCCAGCAAAATGTGTCCAATCTTGCAAAGATTTCACTCAACGGCCTTATGCTTGATGACAACTTCATAGCGCTGCTAAGTGAGCACAAGTTGGTGCAAGGCAAGTTGGTAGAAGACTATAAATTCACACTAGTGCAACAAAGAAACAACTGGAGAAAGAGCGAGTATGAAGGAACAGAGCACACTAACATATCGAACAGCTGAAATTCCTTTTCTTCGAAAACGATGAAGAAGAATGCCACAGATGCATTTTCTACAGCACAACACATTAGTGCACCATTTGTAATGCAGCTGCTGCATCTGTTGTATTCTTTCAACTTCACTTAGTTCCCTCCTACTAACTCCTTCTCAGGTCCCTGTTTTCTCAACAGGCTAACATTCCTTATTTGCAATGAATTCCTTGCATTATATGAATGAAAGGTGCCAGCATTGCTTAAAGGCAACAATAGCAAAGGCTTGCACAAGGCTTTCCACATCGCTGTCAGAATTTATGGTTCAACAAGAAAAGCATGCATCACATTTAGCAAACACACATAACCGGCGTTAGCAATTTTGAAGTGAACTCGTGCTACTGTGCAAGCACTTGAGAATATGCACTTCCCTTTGAACAGGCCACATAATCAGACTTGGTTGGTTTGAGCTAACAAGGCCATAAAAGTGACTACTACTTATCCTTTGAATCCTGTAAATATCTTCATACACTTCAGAGAAAGTGAGCATTTTTAATTAAATGTAGAAAAACTGAGATGTTACCATCAAACAATGAGGAAGAATATAAAAAAATGCAATTATGCACGAATTTGACTAATATCGAGAGAAGCACCTGAACGAGGTTTCATAAAGCATGTATTTATCAGATGGGCATTAAGTGAACATTACCACATTCACATTTTGAGATGGTGTGGACATCCACAGCAGGTCAGGAAATGATCTGTGTCTATTTACCGTATAGCAAAATGAAAATTGCTAGCAAAGTAGGTTACTGAAAGCAGTGCACCAAGACTTCTGTGAAAAGGGAGAAATTCAAAGCAATAAATAAGACTATATGAGAAGCCACATTTTTGTGCAGCCCCTTTTCGTTTTACCTGGTCAGACAGACAGACACAGAACTATATGTCCTGGGGAATTCCGCTCAAGCCAGTGGAGGAGCGGGCCGTTATGTGGTCAATTCCAAAATATTACGGTAAAGACTAGTTTTAAAGCAAACACAATTATGGTGCTCAATTTTGCACAACTGCAAAAGGTTTTAGAGAAAACCGTCAAGCGAAAGGGGCATTAGAATGAATGGGAGAAGGGAGTGGGTGTGAGGTAGAGCCTACACCCTTGGAATAACAGAGCTCAGCCCCCCAAAGTTCTATCCTCGTTTCAGTTTCAGGACAGAACAGAACTTTATGCAGGACAGAACAAAATACATACCCACACCAATCAATGTTGTAGTCCTATGCAATCCTATGCAATATCAGCCATGATGAATTTCTTCTCTGTGGTCAGCAGTACTACAATTTCTTTCCCATTTTGCTTCAAAATCATCTGAGTCACACTTGGCAGTAAAATTCATCTTTTTTTTTCTATTGATTAACCATTCCTTTAATATTATTACACTTTATTACTTTGCCGTTTCCAGGCGTAGTGCACTGTTAACAAGAGGTCAATGACATGCAAACTTTCATGCTATGCAAGGAACCCAACCACTACTCGCACTTTCGCAAATATTTTGAGCACCAACCTCCACCCACTTCCACCTTTGTGGGATGGCCTTTTTGAATCCTCTCGCAATTAATACACCATTCCGCATAAGCTTAAAATATCACAGGAGAAACATTGTTGGCTAATCTGAAAATTAGTCAGTGCTATTCTAAATTAGGCATTCAGTTCACTGTAATTAATATACTGGACATGAACAAGGATATAATGAATGACCGAATATTACAAAAGCAAATCCCAAATGTTTCTCACTTATATATAAATGTAATGAATGAATGCTTGCACAGAAAATATGGAACACAACAAAGGTATAATGTGTTATGCCAGTCATGACTTCATTATATAATGAGCCTCGAATGCATTACCAATGCAGTTCCACATTTGTACAAAAAAGGTCCACACAAACCACACCAAAACAGGCGCAACGGAAAATGTTTTATTTACAAGAGATGGTGCACACAGTGAGTAGTGCACGCTCATCTGTCACTACTTATCAATGAGTGTGCCCCTGACCAGCTTTTTCTTGACGTCTTGCTCCACTTGAGCAACCTGCAAAGAACGCAACAAAAAACGACAGTGGCCGTTAGATTAGGGTGCCAATAGTTAGGCAAAACATGACGGCAATGATGACCTATCCTGCCTGTTTCCTTTGTATTGGTTATGCAGTTACGTTCGTGAAGTGCATCAGAAAGCTGCACAGCTTTGGGAGGCAATGACACAATGCCCCTTATCCTTGGCCAATATCCACAGCCAATGAAAAGCACGTTAGGGATGCAAGCGTTCTTTTTCTCTGGTTCTACTGACTTGGGGAGGATGGGGTAATGAAATTTTTTAATTTAATGTAAGTACATAACCAAAAAAAACTACTTTCACATATAGGAACAAACATTTTAACAATACTATACAAAGCAAAAGTATAAAGCCTGTGTGAAGCTTGCTGGGAGAAAATCATAATTATATAATTACATTATTCATGTCATTTACAACAGGATGCGCAATCGAGTGATTGAACTAAATTAGAAATAGTTCTTTCTATCATCAGCTCTTATTACAGCACAGTGATTCAGCACTGTCCTCATCTGCATCAATTTCTGTTCTAAGATTTCATAAATGAGATCCATCAGAACCAGAAATGGACATTTGACAATTTCAAGAACTAAATCTGCTAATAAAATACAAATTGAACAGCCGAGGTTATTCAACTCATACATTCAAACCCCGCATACATTAAACTTGCAAAAAAGTGGCAATTTGTTCAATATACGGCATAATTCTATACATAACTTAGCAAGAATTCCCTTGGTTGCACATGTAAAAAAAAGCTTCCATATGGTTTATTAGGACCACAGTAGCGTGCTAGGGAGCTATGATGGATAGCCATTCGTTTTTGTATGTTGGTCATCATAATGATGCTTGTAATTATTCCGTGCATAAGTAATTACACACACAAACGGGGCAAAATGTGCTGTGGCCCATGAAAGTTAGTGGCCCTCTCCCATCCCTAAGATGCTTCAGCGCATGACAATCCTACATGGCAGTGAAGCTACCATAAAGGAAAAAAAAAAAATTAGCGAAGCTTGCACTGGTGGCACAAGGCTAGCGAAGCAGATGGGCACTTCGTTGGTGCCAGTTTGTTCCCCGGCACACCTGCATTTCATCATGGTCCAAGGCTTCAGCAAAGCTTCGCAAAGCACTGCGAGGCAAGTGAATGCCTCTCAAAGTATTGCACTGAGCTGGGAATAAAGATGCGCCGAACCAGAGACGGTGGCAGACTCGGCATGCGTGGCCTCGGCTTGATGCCGTCCCACTCCTTTGCTATACTACACTATGCATGCCTATGCTATTCTAGGAGCTGCTTGGATGCACGCTGCGAGAGGATGCATTCTCTCGAGGTGCAAAGCTATGCACAGACGCATAGCTGCAACACTGTGACTGGTAAGTGCAACACTTGCACTTACCAGCCGTAGTTGTGCCAGTGTAATAGAGAAGAAAAGAGGTGCATACGCACTCTTGTGGACTGGAATTAATGATGATAATAGTGTTTTGCAATGCCATTTGTATGTTCTGACTAACAGCTGCACTGTTAGAAGACTAGTTCCACATTTGATTGCTATATGCAGAACTTCGTCTCCATAACGACACTGTTATAGGCCTGGAATACGAAGTCTAAGATGGCAGCCTGTATGGAAGGTATGTGCTGGAGGTTCCTTTGTTTCATGGAAGCAACAGGATAGCAGAATGGCAAACACTGCATGTGCAGACAAACAGAACACATAAGCGACAATGACAGCGCATGGTAGGTACAGCAACACAGCATCATCGGCACAAACTATACATGATGGCGAGCGGTACTTTTTCACTCGCTTCACGTGGCACTCGCCAAGTCACACTGCTCACTCCCCCAAATACACAAGGGAAAGCCCAGTTTCTCGCGGAAAAGCCAACTTATTCATGTTTTTCATCATGCCCCATGTTCACTATATGAAGTGTTCCAGCTATTTTTGTTTGGGGCAGCCGCAGATTCTCCCGCACATCGACATTATAGCATTTTCGTGTTCAAAAATGCTTCAATATAAGGGACAGTTCCATTTACACGAATTCCACATAGTCGGGTTTGACTGTACTAGAACATTCACACACCCATAATCAATTCCTTGTCACATCTATTGGCTGATGCCAACTCGGCATGAACTAATCAAGAAGGGCAAAAAATAATGGAAGACCAAATGAACTGTTATGAATTATATCCCCAGGTCAAGCAGGCAGACCCACAATCTAGGAAACATTCATTGAATATGATATTCAATAGTCGTTCAAATGTTTTTGGTATTTTCGCACAACTGGTAGGAATGCCAATGCTAGTTACAAGGTATAATCTGAAAATGCTAAGAAGTACGTGGGTCAATGGAAACTCTTTGAAAACAATCACCCGTAAGAGTAAATACGGAAATTGTGGTGGCATCTTCAAGTGGCACAGCTCACATCAACATGGTAAACAAAATAAATCAAAGTGCAACCACACCAGCCTGGTTACAAGCTTCTCTTTCATGTGCTGTTCCTGGCGACGCATCATCATCACATGTCGAATCGGGAGTGCCACAAGGCTCTGTTCTGAGGTCGCTTCTCTTCTCGATTTACAGCGATGACCTTGCTGAACGTGTACACAGTTGTGTTAGATTGTACGCAGATGATTGCTGTATACGTTGCAGAATGAAGTGCTCAAAAGATCAAGAGCAACTTGAAGACCTTGGCTCAGTGACAGTGTGGTGTAGTACATGGAAAATCAAGCCTGTGAAAGTGCAGTGCTGTTAGGCCTTTTAAAAAAAAAGGGGGGGGGGGGGAGAGAGGCCTACTTATAGATTACTGCATGGAACAGACACCACTAGGTGTCGCAGATGAATGCAATTAAACGAACATCCATATAATAATTTCTTTGATATTACGAAGGTCCTTAATTCACCATTGCAACTCAATGGAAGAACACGCGTTTGTAACCTCTGCGTAACAAAGCAGCAGAGGGAGGCACCCCTGATATGACGAATTTGCTTCACCAACCACCTAGTAATTTCACCCCAAATTTTGAATTTTAGCATTGAGCAGCGGCTGAAACCACTCCTATGCAAATGGTGCCACGCCGTCACAGCGGCAGCCTCGCTTCAGCAGAGCGCTGCCAGCACAACACAAGAAGCGATGACGGTAGCCTGCACAGGCCTCACTTTCTTCTCGGCTACCCTGCTTGGTGCTGCTGGTGCTCAGCAGCTACCACCATAGCTGTGTCCTTTCCTCCTCCCTACAAACCTCGCACCGTGTTCTCAGTGGATTGCACACCAGCAGCACCCCCATTCTTTGGTTGTTGCAGAGGTCACTGTGCTTCACTTTGATAACACGACACCAGGAGGCACTACTGTAGCTTTCTGTCTCTCTGGTTTTTTTTTTTATTCAGCCATCATGGTGTTCACTTTCATTCCCTTTTTTTCACACACCGTGCGCACATATGTGAGCTTGTATCTATGTATTCAGTCAATTAGGTGAACTGTTGCAAGGATGAACGCCTTGACAGGGAAACAGCACGGCCATCCTGGCGGAGTTTGGCATCATTCTATTGCATGCAAATAGAGCAGTCCTGGAATATGTGCAAGTTTGCATACTCCCCCCCCCTTTTGTTTGTTTGTGGGTGAGTGCACTGTCACTGCAGTAGATGGGGCACTGGCTGAAAGTGTGCAATATCACGGTGACGACGATCAAACTTTGGAAGTCAGTTCCAGCTACTATGCCCTCTGCATCTTTTGCCATGAGGAAAATGTGCTCTGGGTTCGGTATACTCTCTAGTTGCCCACCTGTTTCATTTGCGTGTTTCTTTTTCGAATTTTCATGCTGAAACTGCATATAACAGGAACCTTTTTTATAACGAAAAATTCCGAGCCTTTGTCAATTCCGTTCTATCCAGGCTTAACAGTATACATTTTTGTATCTAGGAGTTGTCACTTACAGCACACTGTCATGGAATGATCATGTTCAAAGAGTACAGTGGACGTCCAATTCACAGGATGCCCGAAATTTCAGACGTGTACGATTTTCTGAAGTCATTCGCAGCACTGTGAAGTTCCCTTCGAGTCAAAGCATCAAAATGTTCAAAATTTCGGACGCTTATAACCTTCACCAATCGATTTTCTGGACCTTTTACCACAAACCCCAGACCCAAGGCAGCCATCAGTGGCACCATTTTGATTATCTCGCAGCCTCGAACCCCTACCTTAGCACTGCTGGATCCACTAGCTGTAAACTGCCACAGCATTGCTAGCCACCCTAGCACTGTGACCACAATGTCGTATAGAAACTGCAGCCATAAATCAGCACACGCCAATCTGTTGTGAGCTGTAGCCAGCCATTGCTACAGCCTCACCTCTTTGTGTTCATTCAGGTGTTTTATCTGTTTTGCGATAGATCATATTGTTATGTTGTGCTGCTGTGCACTATTTTCAAGGTTCACTGTGAAGTTCCCTGTTTTTTTTTTGTGCTGTGCTTCTGGTCGAGAAGAACGCCACAACAATGATGATTTGTGGGGTTTAACGTCCCAAAACCAGTTTTGATTATGAGAGACGCCGTAGTGGAGGGCTCCGGAAATTTCGACCACCTGGGGTTCTTTAACGTGCACTGACATCGCACAGTACAGAACGCCACAACAATCCCAGAGCCGGTTGGTCAAGGCATGATACGTGGGTTGAAGCATCTGCGCAACACATGCTCTCAGCCGCATGGTGCTGTGCTCAGACAGCGGGAAAAATTACACCGCTGAGCTTAAGCCTGCTGTCGGCACGCTTGAAGACTTGTGGAAGGTGGTAATACAAAGGTGATTCGCGACAGTTTTAGCCATGTAGGCTTCGCACGCAACACTGACATGGCTCTTTTGCATGGAGCGAATGACAGCATGTGTGATCAACTTCCTTCCATGGACATTGTGCTTGTGCTTTGCGCCACTGGCATTTCGATTCGAGCGGGATAATCTTTGAGGGATTTGCCAATGCTGACGGACATCTCGAAAAATCATCAGAGAATTCGGATGAATATGACACTAGGAATTGATTGATTGATTTGTGGAGTTTAACGTCCCAAAACCAGCTCTGATTATGAGAGACACCGTAGTGAAGGTCTTCGGAAATTTCGACCACTTGGGGTTCTTTAACGTGCGCTGACATCGCGCAGCACACGGGCCTCAACGTTTCGCCTCCACCGAAATGCAGCCGCCGCGGTTGGGATTTGATCCCGCGACCTTCGGATCTGCAGCCGAGTGCCGTAGCCACTAGACCACCGTGGCGGGGCAACACTGGGAATGGAGAGCCTGTGCTGGCCCAGCTGATCAGTTCTGAGTTGATGCAAGCATTGATGACACTGTTAGTGCACAGCAATAACATGATTGCTGAATTCGAGGCAGCCATTACTACGAGCAAGCGGAAACAAATATAAAGCAGAATTCTGCACTATTTTGTGCAGAATTCCAGTTTATCATTCGTTTTGTGGCAAGCCAATGTTGACCCAGCATGGGATAGCATGGGCCACATGGTTTCTGAAAGCCTGTTGTGAGATTTGTTTAAAAAATAAACAAACATCTCTTTTCACAGCCAGCTTTTCACAGACGCATTCGTTGATTTGTTGTGAACTTGAGGCTCCATCTTCACCCCCATCTCCAATCCAAGAAATACTAATAAAAAAGTTAGTTCTCAGCATGCATTCGTTTTCCCGGACTGCCTGAATTTCCGGACCTTCTCGCGGTCCCTTGGGAGTCTGGAAAATCGGACAGTGATTGTACCAGCAAAAGCCAGACATGTATTAAACTTTCTGTAACATAGTTTCAAGACAGCCGCTTCTGCAGGGGTGGGCAAAGATACTTTGAAATTGTATCGCGATACGATACAAGATACTCGGGCAAGAAGTATTTCGGATACAGATACAAGATACCACCTCAATTATTGTATCCGATACGATACTTGCCATTTGTATCTTAAGATACTTCGATACATTTATAAATTTCATATTATAGACATATATAATGCAGCAAAAAACGCCTATGAACAGGAGTGTTTGCTTTAGAATTTCAGAACTGCGACCAACCAAGTTTAACTTGAATGAAACATGTGTTAGTATCTCAACAACTGTTGTTTTCTGGCTATAATTATATTGTTTTCATTCCCAAACAACTCACTGGGGCTCTTTTGGCTGCTAAACATGACAGCTATGTATAAGCTACGCTGTCGGCGGTTTTTTGTGGTTTTTGTAATTCATGGAAGTCGATGCTCTACTTGCCAACCAGGTAGTGGTTTCCCACCTAATAACAAAAATGGCGATGCAAAACCTCGGCACGATGCCGCAATTACGACTTTGAGTTTAACCTGGTCCGTACGCGTATACCGTTTACGCAGTACCGGACCACGGGACAAGTGTACAGGAGTAACAACGCTCGTAGCGACATATTTTGTGACGCATCTTCTATACAGAAAGGACATAAAACCGCAATGACTTCCTAAATTCTAGTTATGTGCTCGCGTCAAGCGCTCGTCATCGACGGATTCACGAATGTGCAATTTTTGTAATAATTTCTCTCTACGAGAGAATTCCAGACATCGTAGCGGTACAAAGTGTCGCAGGATACCTCCGCTACTCATACTCTTGACATTGATTGCGTGAATTACCTTGTGATTTGTGATAGCGAAAAAAACAATGTGACTCAGAAATGATATATATATATATATATATATATATATATATATATATATATATATATATATATATATATATATATAATAGAACGAATCGTGCTGTAACATTATTAGTTACGATGTTTCTCAGCAAAAGGTGTCGTCAGCCTACCAAGTAAGATCACACACGGGAAATTTCACTGCTTGTGGAAAATGTCATGAAAGAGCTCGTGGGGACGGTCACAATAATAATTGTTGAGGTTTACATCTCCAAACCACGATATAATTATGAGGGATGCCGTACTGGAGGGCTCTGAAAGTTTAGACCGTCTGGTGTTCTTTAAGATGCTCCTAAATCTAAGTACAGTACTGCACGGGACTCAAGTATAACGCCGCTATCGTATTTCGGCCTTTACGGCCGGGATTCGATCCCGCGACCTTCAGGCCAGCAGTCGAGCGCATTATTAACCACTAGGCCGCCGTGGCGGGCGGGGACGCTCATGAGAAAGGAGTACTTAGTACTACAATGTTTCTCGAGGCACCTTCCTAACATATTTCTGCGTCTCCTTAGAATTGTTATATCCATAATGCGCACTCGATTTTGCCATTCAACTAAGTCGTAAGCAGATCTTCTGTTACTGTTCACTCTAGGCACACCCAGACTATTTTTCTCTACAAGATGGCATTGAGATAACTGCAAACCGAAGTGCACTGTGGCAGTCACTGTGGCAGTTAAGCAAGCTAGACGCAGCGCAATTTCTCCTCAATCGGTCTCCTTCTCCTCCTCTCCTCACCGCCCGCGCTTTCCCCAATTGTGTCGCGCGCTTCGCAGTTTGTTCGTTTACACCGCGGATCAGCGTTATAAGCTTAGTGGCGGCAGTACCTGCTTGAGCAGCGGACTTCTGCCAGTATTTCTAGTGTCGCGCGGTGATGTTCCGACATCAGTATCTTGTATCTTAAGATACTCGATACATTCTTCAATGTATCGAAAATACAGATACTGATACACGTCTTTCAAGATGTATCGCGATACAGATACAAGATACTGAAAGAGTATCTAAGATAGTATCTAAGATACATGTATCTTCGATACTGCCCAGCACTGCGCTTCTGTTCCTCTCTACAAATCAAGTTTACACCCATTACAGTCCATTTTGGAGTGCACCTACACCACACGGGACCCAGCAGTTGAAGTAAGAACGTGCTGCCAGGTTTATTACAGGTGATTACAACTTCACAAGAAGATCAAGCAAAATTTTCAGTGCGTTGGGTTGGCCCTTATTTTCACTGTCATGAGTAAGGGGCCCACAAACACAGGCTAGCAGACGAAAAGGAGAGATCGGCGAAGTGGCGCGGGAAGGCACGCGCCGTGGACACGTCAATGTCCACAATTGCGTGACAGCGGGCTCGTGGCACGCGGCCCGAGGAGAGATCGGCCATGGAGAAAGCTGAGGTGGCATTCTCTGCGCGGCACCGGTCGACGAAGGGTGTCTGGCCAGCTACGGTCTGGTGACGAGGAGACGAGGGCGTCGGGCTCCGGGGTGCCGTCGATCTGGCTGACGATCGAGTACGGACTTCGGAGTGGCAGCAGCTGAACTTCAACAGTTCCCGGCGTACCCGCAGCGCTCCACCTTCGCCGGCAGAACGGGACGACCGGCAGAAGAATCGCTGCAGAGGGCCGGTCTTGGTTGGAGACCGAGCACTACAGATGAGGAGGCCTAGGCTGGGCTAGGCCTAAGCGGTGACCCGCCACATCACAGGCGAAGCAAGGCGGCGGACAAGGACGGACCTTGCGTTATTGGCGACCACCATCAGTAAGCACCTTCGACGACAGCTACGGGACACGACCCACCGAGAGATCACCGACTTCGAACCGCACCGCAACGAATTCAATGTAAGCGTATCCTACTTCAGCGTGAGCAACGGCCGCGGACACAGTGTTGAGAGACTCCCGTTGGAACTGCGCCCAACGCGGAGGGTTTGTAGGCTATGATAGGTTGTTAACTTAGTTTGTTTTTCCCTGGTTCTTTTTTGGTGTGCGGTGTGATGTTTGTTCATCCATTTCATGTCTTTGTGTTCCTGTTTATAAAGTAACGTCTTTGTTTTTGTTAACTCTTATCGCCTCTCGCCGTCTCACTCTCTCAATCCATCGGAGCAAGCGCTCCCGAGATCCACGCTCGCAACTCGTGACATTCACTAAGGCATAAATATCTCAGAATATGCCTTCTCTACAACATATTCAACAATAAAACAGGGATTGATAAAAATAACAACATCCAACCATCTAGCTACGTTTCATCACGATGAAACCATTCTTTAAATGTATGCGACTGTACCACCGAAGAAATGCTTTTGCCGGTAAATTCTTCCCAAAACAATACAAGAGTAGAACAGCCTTCCGGAAGGGAGTGTTAATGCTCACCCTGCAGCATTTCGCTCTCTATTAAGCGTACGTTTTTGGTTAGTATTGCATTTTACGCATGAAAATGCTTTTAGTCCCCACTGTCGGTGACCTTCACGTGACCCTTTAGCCAAAAGGCACAGCCATTATCCGGCCACAAAGTGGATCAACTGGACATACAAGCGGGAACATCCAGGCACTTAAATGAGATCATCCGTGCAAGGTGAGAATATCCGAATTCTTAAAAACGATCATTTGGGCACCTAGATAAGAACACCAGGACTCTCAGATGAAAACATTCGGGCATCCAGTCGAACAGTGAAACCATTCGTACTACTGTCGCGCAACCCTTGCTACAAGATCGCATAACATACTCTAGCTACTGGCCAAACGAGTTACAATAACACAGGGTTGCCAGTCAGGCAGTCATGCTGGAAAGAGGCAGCCTGCCACCTCCTTTGAGAGATGGCGCCATGCCATCTCCAAGCAATCCGCTCTGCCACTATCCATTTTGTGCTTGCATGTACTTTTGATTATGAGAGAACCAGCTCTTCTTTTGCTTGTTTTTATTTTTGGTCAACACTGTTCTTAATGGAATGGGGAGTTCTCCAGCCCATGTACAGTGGAACCCCCGCTGTTGCGTTCCTCACTGCTGCATTTCCCGGCTGTTACGTTGTTTTTCATCGGCCCCGGCATAGCTCCCATAGGGTCCCATGTATTGCGAACCCCGCTGTTACGTCGCAACTGTGGGCCTGTTCCCGCATGATGCGTCGCAACCTGGCACGCCGTACCCGCCCGGGCATCGCTATTTTGATTTGACTTTTGACAGTCTCGGTCACGCTTGCAGGAATCGCCGCCCGCTGATGGCTGGCGAGATAGCGCAGCGCTATCTCGGCAGCCATGCGATCACTCAGCAGCCAACCGACACTCCACCCCTCCCGCCTTTGAGTCTGTTCATGCTCGTTAAAGACGGGCGGGGCGTTTCCTCCCCGCTTCGATGGCAGGCGATCCGATAGGGGTGATGTTATCGCCTCCGAGCGACGGAGATGGGCCGGGCGCGTTTGATCTCTGCTTAAGCCGCTTTTGTCGCCCCCACTCGCGTGCTTTTATTCTAGCGGCCGTACTTTGGGCTCCGGGGGCTTCCGGAGAAATGAATCGGAAAAGGAATCGCACTCGCAGCCCCTTTTGCGTATGACTGCACTCGCCTCCGCAGCGAGGGGCGCGGCCGTCGAAAGTCTTTCCGTGTGCGCTGGCGAGCTGGTTCGGGCCAGACGGCGAGCGCGAAATATGCGAGGATTTTTTTTTTTTTTTGTAAAGGTGGCTAAATGTCAGGGGTGCGTAAATTATGCGAGGGCGCAAATTATGCGGGTAAATATGGTAAACAAGCAGTGAAGACGGAACGTGAAACCGCTGTCGAGCGATCGCAGACCCGACGCGACCAGCCGTACTCGCCATCACAAATCACGCGCGGGTGCCGGAACAGGATGAGGTGATCGCAGTGACGGGGCGACTTGCCTCTAAAATTGGCGCGTCACGCTGGAACTAATCCTTAATGATCACAGTTTTGATTGCGATCTCTGAGGCGATACTTTCTCTGAACGGGGCGCCGGAGGCTATAATGGCGGCCCATTGACTGCGCTCGACAGCCGCGAATGGAGTCCGAATTATCGAATTTAGAGCTAGAAACCGTCGGAAATATCGGCCGTTTTAACACATCAAGTCTATGGGGGAACTGGCGGTACCACGCGGCTGTCCGAATTATCGGTCGGCGACGTAGATGGCTCACCTTGCAGAAATAAATTGTTTGAAATCAAAGCGGCACTATTCTCATTCATTTTCGGAGCTTTCCTCACGCTTGCGTTTTCCCGGCTGTTACGATTTTTCCCCTCGGTTCGCTGAAAAACGTATGAACGGGGTTCCACTGTATTGTGTCTTATATTGTGTGCTATGATTTTTTTCTTGTGTACTGTGTTACATTCTCTATGATGCTGATAATGGTTCTTCCATTTTGAACTCTCCTACAGCAATGCCCCTGGAGGGCACTATGAATACATGTATAAATATAAAAAAAAACTAATGCGAACATCTACTCACAATTGAGATGGAAAAGTTACTTGTGACATCAGCCGACTAGCCAATAAAATCAGTCGTAATGGGTCCTCTATGCAACATGCCATTGGCAGAGGCAGTTAAAACAACCTTTTAGCTGAGATGCTTTCATCTGCAGCGATTTGCATATTAACATACAGAGCACATCTACCGGTCTGCTATGATCAGGACTTGCGCTGCAGGCTCAATGTATTTGTACAAAATTGTCAAAAGCCTTGCACGATCCCCAGCTCGCGCTGCGAGATTTCAAAACACACCGAGTGCATTAGTTTGACTACACTGCAGTCCAAGAAAGTAAAGCAAAATTTTAAGGGACGCGGTGCCGTGAAAGGAAGCCCTACACACTAAAGATTTTGCATTGTGATTCACAGCTGGTGATGAAACGTGCAGATGTGAAACAAAACTTTCATACTTTAGATGCATGTTCAAGTTAAAATACACTGAAACAATCCATTCTCCTTGACATGACATGCAATGTGAAGAAGCATATGATAATTCACCTGTTCAATCAACTTGCGCTTATTCATTCCTTTGCGTTCCAACTGCTTCTCGATGATACGGGCATTGTTGGCGTAGGAGTCGGCCACTTCTCTCTGCATCATAAAAGAGAGAGAAAGAAAAGATGAGTCACCAAAAAGTCTCAATAGACTTTCTCAGCATCACTGCTACAGTCTGAAAGAAAATTGAGCATTACAACTTCAAGCTTACTCAACAATACAATAGTATTTCTTACCAAGAATACAGTAAACTCGCACTAACCGAAGTGGATAAGACCGCAAAAGCTTCCAATAAATGCAGCAATTTGATAAAAGCAGGTGCACCTTAAACAATAAAAGAAGTAAGAACAATCAAAGAAGTAAGAAAAAGGATGCCCAAATGCTTCTAAGTTAAAATCAAAAGTCAATTTAACCTGCTGCAAGTTGACCAATATCTGGGGTTTTACATCCAAAAACCACATTATGATTATGAGAGACGCTGCAGTGGAGGGCTCCGGAAATTTCGACCACATGGGGCTCCTTTAACGCGCACTGACATCGCACAGCACACGGGCCTCAACATTTCGCCTTCATCGAAGTGCAGCCGCCGTGGCCAGGATTCGATCTCATGACTTTCGGATTAATAGCCAAGTGCCATGGCCACTAGACCATTGTGGCTGGGCAACCTGCTGCAAGCTGCTGCTGGGTGCAAACAGTGCCACTTTCAATTTTATGCCAGTGTCACATGGTGCCCTCTAAACTGTGACCAAGAAATTAGCCAAGGATCAGCCTACTTCACGATCGAAAGTGTGCTGCATGGCACCCACATTACTCAAGCTTTGTGCAAGCCCATAGCGTCACTGCTGCATTCAACGCTGTTGCAATGTGGCTGCAGGCACTCCAGTGTCTACGCAGTTGTCGGTATCACCCGTGTTTCTCATCGGAATTACTCGACACCTAGTCTATGATCTTAGCTACATGACAGACAAGTCACCTTTGGGGTAGGAAGATGACTCAATATTCCAAACTTCTGCCAGTATGCTTTTCATACTAAGTGGAGATCACTGCCCATGAGCCTCAAGTAATCGAGTTTAAAATGTGTATGCTATGGTCAGAGCTGCCCAACAGTTTGACGAAGCAGTGTTTTGAATAAGCGAGTTTGTTGCAACGAGGGTCTATTCTTGTCATTCACAGGGTGATTGACAAGACATGCTGAGTTAGTATTAGTACTATTTTGCTAGGTTATACACCTTTAAATACTCTCTGTCTGTGAGCACAATAACTCAACGCACCATGCTACTCTGTTTATCCTTCACTAGTACTGAACGTACTGACTATGACAACACAGCGAATAATATCTGAATGTTATCCTTTGTTAGGCTTCTTTCCTTGTTGCCTTATAAGTGTTGTGTGATTACCCTTTACTTCATTTTCATTTTATTAGTGAAATGCATCTTCTGTATATCTATGCGTAGTTCTTTCTTTACAATGCACCTATGAAAGGGGTCTCGGAGTCTTACAAGGGCCTTATGGGGGGGTTTGAACAAAATGCCAGCAAACACTGCTGTTGCAAAGAATGCCTTTCCCATATCTCATACATGGACCATTCCTGAAGGAGACTGGGCATCAGGATTCAAGAGACAAATTGTGGATGCCAAAATTCTGAAATATGTTTTATGTTCTTTTTTTTTTTTTTTGTTCCACGGTTATGTTTCTATCATGCAGTGACTGGGTGGGGTGCTTTACGAAAAACATGCTCGAGACAATCCATGAATATGTATGTTACGTCTACACAGCTTACCATGTGTGGGCCGGGTTGCAAACGAAAGGTCCATGGGCCACGCGTCTGGGACCCCTGACTTATGCTATTTTTCTCTTTGCACTTTACTGTGCATTCCTTTCTGACCTTCATTCTCGTATCAATGGCCCCCGATGAAATATAACTGAAGAAGACTAAAATGCACTATTCTGCTTGCCTTTTGACCCGTCAACACTCGGGTGTGTTTCAAGTAAAAAAGCAATGCAGTCACATACTGAAAGGTTAAATATGCTCGATTGGCATGAAAAGTGACTTCAAATCCCTCTGGACTGTCCCTGAATTCTACACACCAAGACCACAGACAAAGACTGAAGCACATAATAAAGTCTCCTACATGCTTTTAGAATGCATTGAATTGGATTAATCAGACATCAAGAGGGGAAAAATCAAAAGCTTTCTTGAAAAGAGGTGGAGGTGTGTGGCACGGCTGCTTTATGAGGCGACATTCATATACAAAGCGACAGCCAATATACAGTAAAACCTCAGTAAAACCTCGTTATAACGAAGTTGAAGGGGGAGCAGTAATTACTTCGTTATAACCATTAGTTCGTTATAACCAATATCCATGTCATCAATGGGAATTTCAAGGGGAACTGCGATTGCTTTGTTATATCCAATCATTCGTTATATCCAGGTTCATTATAACGAGGTTCTACTGTACAGTGAAGACACGTTATCAATGGTTGACTCTAGGTGTCCACTTCAGGGGCATCCAGGTACCTCATTTTCTTCAGTTCATATTTGCAGATCTTAATGTGTGTGTTCTGGCATACCCTGAAACTTGCTTTTCGATAAAATGTCAAGCTTGTCAGAGCGTTCAAATATATGTTACTTGAAAATAGTGCATAGACTAGGTTTACAACAGAAAAGTAATTACAAATGAAACATTTATACGGCTCCGTATGATAAAGAATACGTTGGTTCAAGCACTCTTGCTCAATTTTATCAAATCTGCTATGTTTTTTTTTTTCCTGCTGTTGTACAAATCCACATGCTGTCATAAATTAAAGCATGCTCATTTGCAGTGGCACCTCTAGGAAGATTGTCTTGGCCCGAACATGTCACCATGACGTCGAGCTAGCTGGCTGCCATCTAACTGCCAGAAGTCCAAGAATAAAAGAGGCCCAGTGTTGGTGGTTAATACGAAAGTTCATCTTAGCTACTAAGAAATTTTTAGTAAGCAGATTTCATTTTACTGTAAGTCAATGGAAAACCAAACAAACGTTTCCACACTGTTCAGCATATCCAGGAATTTGTCTTTCAATTAACAAAGTTCATCGTAAATAGAGCTTAATGCATTTGCATTTAAATATAAATCACAGGTGCAATGCACATGTTGAAAGGTTTCCATCACTCCGGTGAAGTGGGAAAACAAGTCATGTGAATCATCGTTAAAGGAATGAAAAAACGGTGTTGCTCGTATTTGTAAATTGCCGTCTCACAATCCCAAAAACAACCCTCTTGCCACGAGCAAATGCCCACAAAGAGAATGCAGGTGGGGCAGTGTCACATTGTCGCATTAACTCGATTTGATGTCACAAATACTGAGGGTGTCTGCTAGGGCCTACGTACACATTCAATGTATACGTTCAATGTGCACATTCAATGGAAATACTTAACATGGCAAGTTTCAGAACATTTCATTGAACCAATGTGGCTATGACGTAAGAAAAAGAATATGAAATCCACCGATAATCTGACGCTAAAGTTTCAGTGAGAAATTAGAAAATGAAACTTTGACCTTCGTTTCTTCTTTTAATAATGAACCTACGATGACAAAATTATGAACGATAGGATTCTCAAATAACATTTTGGTAGCTTAAACTTACTTAGTGTTTTACTCTGGTGTCCCTTTGACTCTTATTAGCCCAGGCAACCAATTCCCCTCCCAAGTGAGACGAAAATCTTCCTTTCATTTAAAAGTGTGCTGCAAATGCTAACATCCACTGTTTTCCAGTGCTATTTATTATTCAAAGCCTTTAATTGCCTTCTCACAGCAAACAACACCCTGATATGGGAGGCAAACTGTCATTCCTCACTTCACTTTTACTTTGCCAGCATTGAATTTAAGTTATCTGACCAAAAGCATGACCAAGAACATGACCAAGCACTCACAAGTAGAGTGCCTGCCTGATTGCATGAGGCACTGTGTTCACAATGCATCACTATCAAACAATGCTTTCAAAGTAGACCAGGTGCACACTGGTCTGGCTTTTGTAAGGTATCTAGCACAATTCATAACGCTAGTGATGGAAAGCAACAGGTGCATCGTGTCGGCATACATGGCAACTATATCGCATTACAAAGCAACACAAAGGTGCGACGAAAAATTGAACAGGGAATGTGACTGGCTCCAGCGACATTTCCTGTCGACGATTTTTCATCACTAAAATCTTCCCCTGACCCTCTGTCTTGTCTGAATGCAGAGAGCAGTGACACAACGCAGCACATGCATACAGAGCTGCAAATCTCATCAACATGTACACCTACCGCTTCAATCTCCTCTTCTTCCTCATCAATGGTCGAGACAGTGACGGAACTGAACTTGCCCATGTTCTTCGTGTGCTTGGTCACCATGATCTGCAAGACGAGCACGCACACAGAAGTCGTGAGTGCGTGTGCAGCATAAGACACATCAGCTGCTCAAGGTCGTACATTGGCAGTTTGGCTGCAAACTCCCAGAGCACAACTTACGCAATACGGACCTTTCCACAGAGGGCTCCCTGGGTGCCACCATAACCCCTCTGGACTGTGGTAAATGCGCGTGACCCCCCAAAACAGCACTACTAAGGCTGTGATGTCAGCCTTCGTACTCCTGTGCCACATGCCAAAATGGAGGTGCATTAGCCCTCAAGTGAAAGGGTACTAACAAAGCAGACAAAGAAGGCCAAAACAGAGTACTAACAAAAAACAGGAAAAAAAAAGGGGGGGGGGGGGCTACTTCTTGTTGCAGTACTGT
This sequence comes from Hyalomma asiaticum, assembly GCA_013339685.2. NCBI lineage: Eukaryota > Metazoa > Arthropoda > Arachnida > Ixodida > Ixodidae > Hyalomma > Hyalomma asiaticum. The sequence goes on along the minus strand of CM023481.1, from coordinate 65,355,345 downwards.
TCGTGCTATTATATAATGCATCGGATAGCAATGAATTATACTAAAGCAGTCCTGTGGAATGACTGGTCAGGCAGGCAAACGCACCTAATATGGTCCATTCACACTTAGCCATTTAAGCATCTGTGTCCGTAGGCCTTAAGGCCTTGGCCGTGCTGCAAAGAACCAAAGAGTGTTACAAGCAAGGTGAGGTGGCAATGATTCGAGAGAGCTGCAGAATAAAATGCGCAGAGAGGACCTTTCTGCAATGGAAAGGCCAACTGGAGAGGTTTGTAATCAAGATGGTGCGACAAGGAATACCCTAATGGAGAGGAAGATGATTAATGTGTGACAGGCATCCAATCTGTACAGCCTTCCTGCTGACGACATTATAAAGGCACAGACAGCGTAATGTTGCAAAAATCTAGCACAGACAAGCTAGAGAACATTAACTGGGCATAAATGAAATAAATATGAGAGATAAATGCAACTTCTAGTGCATTTAAGAACAACAGACATACAAAACGACAAAAGCAAGCAGTGTCTTTGAACTTAAATTTCATTTTTTTTTTCAATTACAAGTCAGCATTTCTCTTTATCATTTTGTCTGTCTACTGCCTTTGCATGCCATATAAATAACACCTGCAACAGAACAGAAACTAGCCGATACCCCCCCACCTTGCTTCAATAAGAGACAACCCTGGGAAGGAAGGATGCAGCTTGAGCCCCCACAAGACTGCGTGAAGCCAAGGACTGCATGAAGCCACAGATGCTGCCGACTACAAGCTTCACTAAGTCAACATTTCCCTCGATTATAGCTGTATAAGACCCCTTTACGAGAGAGCAAGTAGAAGTACGACTACATATGAAAGCTGAGGCAATGACAATGAACACTTGTGGTGTTACATCTCTTGTTCTCCACTACACTGGAGCTCAATTATTGCGTAAACTTATTCTTGCACTGACCAAGGGTTATCTAATGTATATTTTTATGTTTGTTTTCTCGTATGTTTTACTTCCATAAGTGTTCCTACTGTAAACAACTTACTTTATTTACTCAGTTACAAGCATATTCTCTGTAATAATCTGCTACCTCAGTACTGTTTCTATGCCCACTGCTGCACAAGCCTTTAATGGCTTACAGTGTTTATAAGTGGGAAATAAATTGCAACACTGCCCTAGCTACCAAAATCTGCATTGTAGTGCCCTTGGCCCAATAGGCAAGCAGTGACCCCAGGGGTTGAGCGCACCTTCTTGGGTTCCACAGCCGCCTGAAGAAGTACGCCAGCCTTGAGTGGTCCTTCTCCCGCCCGGTACATTGCACCCTTGACCACAAAGGTCACATTGCTCGACGGGTTGTGCTGGTAGAAGAGCAGCAGGTCACACCTGTGCAAGGCACGTGGGAAATGTTTGAAGACTTTGAGTTCGTTGCGAACTCCCACAAATGTTGGACCACGTGAGGCACATGAACAGCTGATCGGTTTGGCAGCAGTTTGTATTTAGTGGCATTGTTTTCACTTGCTCATAGGCATGGTCAAGCCAAACAAAACTGTAAGTGCGATGGACCTTTAAGGTGCAAAAGTGAGTTGCTACTTCACAAATGTGAGCTGAACTGCATGTTCAAATATATATAATTGTTGTTATATGGGGTTTAACGTCCCAAAACCAGCTCTGATTATGAGAGACGCCGTAGTGGAGGCTCCGGAAATTTTGACCACCTGGGGTTCTTTAACGTGCACTGACATTGCACAGCACACGGGCCTCAACATTTCGCCTCCATCGAAACGCAGCCGCCACGGCCAGGATTCGATCCCGCGACCCTCGGATCAGCAGCCGAGTACCATAGCCACTAGACCACCGTGGCAGGGGCAAAAAATATATATAATTGAGCAGCAACCAAAACTTCACTATCAATATATAAAATGTAGATGCACAGCATGTTTGTAGAAAGACGTGCAGAATGCCCATTTAATATACACAACAGAACTATTCATAAAGATGCAAAAATCGTAGTTTTCCATCCAACTTTCCCACTGCAACAGCGAAACCCTAGGGCATTCATTGTGTACAAAGTGTATACAATTAGCGGTGCTTTGCAAAGTAATATCCTTGTTTTAGAAATTTTCCAGCATTTGAAAGATGCCTTTCATCAGTTTATCACAGTACACATCACAGCAATTCCGTGAAACCTCATCGGGTCTCATAAGCTGTGTTCATGAACGAGTACAAATAGTCACTGTGATCAATATTAAATCATCACCCATGAATGTGCACACTGGAGTCCTACAAGGATTCATGCTTGGGCGACTATTACCTTTCTTTGTATATTAACAAATTACCATTGCAGAAACAAATTACTCCTAACAAGAATGATTACCACTGGAATGAATTATCACTAATTTTAAGTTCAAGTAAGGTTCTCACATATGCCAAACGACACGTGAAGTGAATTGAAACCCTACATTTGCGAATTAGAAACTAAAGCAAACAAATAAAAGATCTGTCAATTGTTTTTAATTAACAAACTTACAATTAACATAACAAGACCAAATATATTGTATTTCAAGCACATAACCAAATATTGCCTGCTAAATCACAGAATAGCTAATATATGATATCGCCTTGGGCGAAGTTGGCTCATTTCAGTAACTTATTGTGATATTCTATGGTAACCTGCACTGAGGACAAGCAATTCAGTGCAGTTTGCAAAAATCTTGCAATGTGGTACTATAAGCACTCTCACAAGCATGTCATCATTAAATACTAATCTATTAACAATCAGCATATTTCATACTAGTCCACGTTATCTCACAATCTAATGAATCTTGGCTTGCAGATGACAAAGCTTACAGTGAACCAATCAGCCAACCATGGAAATGGGCATCGAGAACAACTACTCATCCAAAATACAGTGAACCTAGCCCGGCTTTATTTAGTAGAATGAATACTTTACTTCATGCCATAAAAAGTTAATCAGGAACTGCCACAAGTGATTACAGTGTTGTCAAGAATAAACTACTTTTTCATTCCTTTAGTGTCCTCTTGTGTGACCAGGAGCTAAACGTGAGTACAGAATCTTAATCTTCCCTCTACTAATAAATGTTTACGGTTAGCATCTGCTGTAATTTTCCTGTCTCAAGCTTGAAATGAACAGCTAGTAGAAGTAAAACAGACGAATAATTTTCCTTCAATGCTTAAAAGATACCGTCCTATACTGGGCAAAGCTACCCAATACGATTGGTTGTGATGTTGTCCTTTTATACTTCTCATTTTCGGTTTTTGCAGCTCACTGAAACTCGCTAATAACATTTCCTAGTGCTTGAAGATGTTTGTATAGTGCCTAAAGATTTTAGTGGGAATGCCTGCTGGTCAGTCGGGACCTTGCCGATCAGATTTTTCCCAATTTCCAGGGCTATGCTGGCCCCTAAGGCACAAGGCTTCCTAGACCAAGGAGACTGCCCACCAAGGGAGAACGAACTCTCGCCTGCTCTATAAACTTTTATTCATTCATTCACAATCGCTTAATACTCTAAACACTCGTCTTTTCTATCACTCTTTGTTAGATTCTTATGCACAAATTACTGAAAATTTTACGTGCCATTGTAGTTGCACCTGTATATGCAGATACTGTTGTAATATGAAGGTACGTATATGTAATGCAGGCACTTACTTTTTTTTATCTTTTTACAAAAAGTGCTCGTGAAACTGTTGGTTGAGTTAAGCTGAGTTTCAGTTTATTCAACATGGCAGGTGCATAGGAGTACACATAGACATGGCTATGTGTTATAAGAAAATAGCTGCGTTTCACAGCTTGACTAGCCCATCACCTGGAAAACGTGGTTTTACAATAGACCCACTACTAGCCTTCAGCAGGCTATGGAACCAACCAGTTTTGGGAACTTTTGCACGCTTCACATCTGCAAATAAATTTACACATGCACACCCATACACATATTTATTCATTTACTTATTCATTTATTTACACATTAAATTTGTGATGCAAATAATACAACTGTACTTCATCACTGCAATGACCACGTAAATGTGCTCAGGCTGTATACCTTAAAACTTGCTGTCAAGTGGGCTGGTGGAGTACTAAGGAATGCATATCGGCATGCCAAGAAAATGAAGATCTATCAATAAACGTGTAGGAAGGAACAGAATATGTGTCAAACTGCACCTGCCAACAGCAAAGTAAGGAAAAAGAAAGTATACTTTGTTGTCCTTCTGATATCCAACAGTCTTATTTGTACCTGGAGGACCCTTCGGCAGTTAAAGTAACATTCCAAATAGAACCACTAGCTAAAATACTATCTGCAGTGATATTCACCATAACTATTGAGTCACAAAAGAGCCACTGGAATGTTAAATCTCTGCCGCAGTGTGCAGGCTTGCATGAAATATCTGCCACCCCCTTACCCCCCTCCTTTCCTAAAGCCTGCAGCAGAAAGTTATCGGTTCAGCAAAACAATTATTGAAGCTGATCTGTTACGCTTGCCACATGAGGGTGCATGTCTTGCATCAAAGGTACCGTATTTACACGATTGTAGGTCGACCCTCTTTTTCAAATTTGACAATCCAATGTTGGGGGGTCAACTTAGAATCGAAGTCGAACCGTGTGCCGCTAGTAACAGCAAGAGAAACGAGAAATTAGGGGTGCTGCTAGGTGGGGACAGCTTTGCGCCCTCGTTTCCATGGTCACGGCCGAAGCGTAGCGTATTAATTTACCATTGCCTACACTCTGGCGCAAGTAAAGGTGATGCCGACTTTGAAAGTTGGCGTTCACGATCTGTGCCCTTTGGCCACCATACCTAGAGCGACTAACCTCCCACCATCGTGTTCGGAAGTGTATTAACGTGAATGCACGGTGCTACGTTAGCGCCGTGCATTGAATCAAAGGACTCGCTAGTACTCATTTTGTTTATTTGAGACGAACAAAAAAAACGCTTCTTGAATGCGAGTAACGTACTCACGAATAAATGGAAATCGCGAGCGGCCACTTCCATCTGCCGCCATGTTTGTTTTGGTATCGCGTGGCAGCCGCTGCCGGTGGCTTTGATGGAGTCATCTTGCTGCGAATGTGTTCTCTTAATTGCGAATAAAGTTTCCCGGTCAACCCACAGCACATGATTATTGCGCGTTTTTATGCAAAAGCTGTTCTTTTTTAAAATCTACCGAGCGTGCACGGCTCTTGTGGGAGCATCAACCATTGATGGAAGAGCCAACGTATAGGGGGTACTGGTAGTTGACGGAAGAGCTTCGCTTTGGTACAATTTTCAAAGCGGCCGTGTCGCTGCGTGCGTCTGTGTTGTGCTGAATCGTGCCGTCTGTCATGAGTGCCCTGGGCCCCAAGAACTATCGGCGCTCGTTCGCAGCAGCGTTAAAACGGGCTGCTATTCTCCTTGCTGAGGAGACTAACAACTGCGCTGCAGGACGCAAGTTTCGGATCAGTGAGCGTGTGGTGCGGCAGTGGCGGGTTCAGCGTGAGGAAATCTCATGCGACTCCAAGCGCCGTGGCTTTCGCGGGCCGTAGTCTGTACGCTTTCCGAAGCTGGAGAAGAAGCTTGCGGCATACGTGACTGATTTACGCGATCGGTCGCTGTTGGTCACCTGTGATATGATCACGCAACAAAACAAGGCCGTGTCTATGCTTCTGAGGCAGGGATAGCAAAGGCTCACTTCAAGGCTAGCAGGGCTTGGGCATTGAAATTTATGAAGAGGGCAGGCTTTTCTCTGCGTCGACGCACCAGCGTGTGCCAAAAGTTGCCGGCCGCATTGGCAATGCCGACCAAACACCCGTGTACTTCGACATGACCAGCAATACGACAGTGACCGTGAAGGGTGCACGTGATGTGAACCGTGCTTGATTTTTTTTTTTTTTTTGAGGGATGCAATTTTAGGGGGGTCGACCTACATTCGAGTCGACTTACAATCGTGTAAATACGGTACATCATAACCTCCCCACTTACCAACACCACCACCTTTTGGTGTCCCAACACATTAAAAAAGTTCACTTGTATAAACTGTGTGTACCAATCCCAGTGAATCATGGATTTCAACTTCCATGGCTCAACGTACCATGCTTGACAAAAGGGAAGTGTGCAAATAGGCAACCACATAGGCCAGACGCAGAACGCAGTTCCTTCCCTTTTGTTTAAGGGCTCTCTAAACACTTTTCCAGCGCCCATTTCTTAGCGTGTTGCTTAGACTGAAGGAGGGACAGAAAAAAGCACCGAGAATGACTGTGATGTGTTCCCACAGTCCAAAGTTATTCGACCGATAACATTCAAAATACAAGCAGAAAAATGCGGACCTTCAACTTGAGTTTCATGGGGTCAGGTGATTACGTTTCCCTCTCTATGTGCGACATAACGCACAGCCAATGGAATTGGCCCGAAGCGCCAATGCAGGGGAAGTTTGCACAATATGGCTCCCTGCTCTTTCCAGTGTACTGATGATGCCATTGCCATAGCAACAAACAACATGGAGTATGACCACGCCATGCTGCAAATTATCAGTTTCTCTGACATCCTGGCGTTCAATGAAAAACCATGCAAGAGAAAAACAAAACCAAGTGTTATTCTGTTTCCCCATTTAATGCTGCAACTACTTCTCGTTTTATTTTTGCCCAATCACAGCATTGCACGTTATGTTGTCATTTCCGCCACAAATAGTCCATGCAAGCACCACCACGCAATTATGCGGTCGGCAGCAATATGGTGACTTCATTGCACGATTAAATTATTAAATCAGTTGATATAGGTGGTCTGACCTGCGTCAAAACTATACCCAGTAACCTGTAAATAAAAAAAGACGGGTGCAAGAAAAGTGTTTGAGGGCCCCTTTAAGGCACAGCAACTCACCTGGCTCACCCAACAAGTTCTAAAATACTACACTTGCAATGCTGTATACAGGAATAGTCAAGTTCTCTGTCGTCATTCCAACTAGAGGTGTGTCAGCTTCCATGTGTCGCTTATAACATAATGAAAGTTACAAAGACCCCCAAATGCATCTTCCCACTCCCTTTTATTGTTACGAGGGCCATGGTCCCCTGGTCCCCCACTGTGCACACCTGCGGCACTTGCTGTCCAGTCAAAGCTACAATGTGGTCCTTTGTTGCTATGCCAGGTAATCCATTCTGGTATCTTTTTTTTTTGGAACACCTTGCAGTGAGTGCTACACAACATACTTGGAAGGATAAAAACAAAAAAATTTGGACATATATATCTAGGCACTCCCTTGAGTACCAGAGCACTGCCACATTGTGCAAGGTGTGAGTAGTAAGAATGTGCTGTCACGTACACTAGGCAGGGGCTTTCCAACTGTGGGTCAGCAAATTTCAGTAGGAAGCAGTTTTTCAAGCCACCTAATTCTTGCAATAATACGACAAGCACTCCACGGCTGAGTGCTTGATGCCACCTCTACAGATTTGGTTTTCCAACCAGTGCGCCCGTCAGCATTTCACCAGACACAACACTAACAGCAAAACATGCTCGGCAAAGGCTATAAATACACAAACTATCTTGAAGGCCAACTCTGGCAATTTTTTTTACCATTTTAAGGAAATGACGATTCTATGTTCCCCGAGATGCTCCTGTCAAGCACCTGATAGTAGAAATGCTCAGCAAACTCTAAAATATTCTTAAATGAGTAAAAACAAGTGTGGAACCGAAATCCAACTGAGCAGTGATGTCAAATGAGTCAATCTGCCTTTTGTATGGTGTGCCAGCACATGTGCAGTGAGGCCATGGCCTCCGAGAGTTCGCACGGCGAGCAGATCTCGAAGGCCATAGTATGGTACCCGTACGCATCTGTCACTTCCATCACATTGCCTACGATGACGTAAACTCACAATGTGGCCAATAATTGTAGGGAGCCAGGTCGGTGGTTTTAAGCATCAGTAAAAATTGATTTGCAAGCAATATGTGCATCTCTCAAGCCTGTAATCCTGCACAGATGACAGAGGTGTACCAAGAAACGTAGCCAGCGAATTTCACTGACATCAACTGACCTAAGAAAACTGCCAGAGTTGACCTTCAAAGGGCAACTCTGGCAATCGTTACCTGTCCACTGATCTCAATGAAATTTTCAATGCATGTTCTCCCCAACACTGTAATAATATACACCAAGCCAGACAGTTGCAAGTCTTTTAGTTTTCCTAAAAATGAATTTTTAATATATTTAGCGGATTCCCACGCGGGCCACCCTGTGTTTTTGACACCATTACCTACAACGCTGCCTGCCCGAGAAGGTGAGTGGTGAAAAGCAAAACGGTGATACTTCAGTGCTCAAATCATCGCTGTCAAGTTCAGAAAAGCTGGCCTAACTCAATACATCGCCGAATGACATCACCACTTCCATTTTTCTGGCACCAGCTTCCTATTTATGATGCCGAGAAGACTGTGACATCATCGCATATGCTGAATGAAACGTATACCATTTTGGTTTCAGTTTAGAAATAATTCATTCCGTTATTTATTATTAGTGGCAATTTTCTGAGCAAACTGAATCACCCTGCCTGCGACAGGAGTAACAGTACAACTGAAAATCAGCAACATCAGAATATGGTGAAAAAAAAAAAAAAAAAACACCGGAGTTTCCCATTCAAAAGGTCCCCCCCCCCCCCAAACTCTGCCAAGAACACTTACTTTCTGCATTTCTTCCGGTACTGCCTCTCGATTCCTTCTGGCCTGTAATGAAGGAAGGAATGAATTATTTTTGTTTTTGCATACAACTTAGTGGCAATTAGGGAATACCTTGCTTCAGATATTAACAAAGAGGGAAGATGCACATCACTTCAGAAAAGAAGCTTAAACAAACGATGCAGGATGATGGAGATGTGTGCTCGTGATGTTTCTTTTTACTTCTGACAGTGTTCAATTTCTTTCCACGAAGATTAAGAGGCTCTATACTCAGCCTTAGTGGAGCCTTTCTGCACCGTACAGCATGTATCTTCTTAGCAGGTTCCTTATGAAAAGAATGCATCGGAGTTTTGAACTCCACTCATGGCTCTGGAAGTCAACATTCTGTTTCCATCAGGAAGACATGCATGCACAGAAATCGGCATCCCGCAGTCCTCTTGGCCTGCGCTTCAAAAGGAACAGGTTTCACTGTGGATGAATGGAATACATATAGTGGTATCTGCATAGCTGAAATACTGAAGCATCCCTTTTTGCTGTGTCACTTCCTTGGGAGGTAGGATTACCCCGTTGAAGTCTCACTGGACCACATCTACATTGCCAACAAGAATATATAATGTAGACTCCTATCTCACTTTACAATGTGTCACCTCTTCCATGATGCAGAACCATCATGTTGAGGTGACTGCTGTTAAGATACGTTTTCAATACTTGCGCAGTTAGGCCTAGCGAAGACTCCGAGCAGTAGGCGCACGATGTACATGGCCGCGGCGCCCAAGGCTCCCGAGGCTTCAGCGTGCGCAATGCTTGGTCACGAGTCCAAGCATGTGATGGTCTTCGTCATCCTTTGATGCATTCGAGTTGCTGATCAACGTAACGTACGCAATATGACGAGTTGGCACTATGTGCCTGCCGGTCCAAGAGCCATTTTCGCCGTGTTCGCGACTAGCATATCTCGCTGTCGTTATATGATGGTTGTGACTAGTGTGTCTCACTGTGATTATCTGATATCAAGCTTCCGCTTTTGACTAACAAACTAATGCGTACTTTCGCTCTAAATGATTGTCGATTTGTAAACGCACAACAGTGTAACCTCGCAAAACATAAAGAGCAGACGATGGCCACTCCCACGATGAGTGTTTGACCAATGGTGAAGCAATATGGCAGATGCGGCCAACCAGACGGCCTCAAAACGACATTCAAACTTTTGCTTCTGGTGCGTTTTATTTGGTGGAGAGGAGCTAGCTGAAGTGGGAAATTTGAAGATGGAGAACTGCTCTTTCTGACGCGCCCAAGATGGCAGCGGCCGGTGGCGTAGTCAAAGGCACCGTGTTTTCATTATTTGGATGATAATTTTTGCCTCTTTAGCAGGTGAAACTATTTTTTTCTAGCATTTCTACGCAGTTTTTTGCTACGATATTTTAGAATCAGCGAAAGAAAGAGTTACAGAAACTGAAAATGTGATTTTCAAAATTTACCTTTTTGTCATTTTTTACTATTTGATCACCACATCACCGCTTAGGTGCTCTATCTAGTAGATTAACAAAAGCAACGCACTGCGTTTAACAATGATGTACGTCGACGCTTGTAGCCTACATACAACATGCACCACAACTTATAGTATGTGAAATGCGATGACCTAATCTTTCTGCAGTCTATGCAAATTACAGCTGGGTATATGCGTAACGTGCAGATCTACAGAAAGGCCTGCTCACACTGTGAAAAAAATGAGGATTTACCGGTTCTGCTTGATGTTTGCAAACAACGCACAAGGGATAAAGGGTTGTAAGTGGAGATTGACCTGCTGGCCTTGTAACAAGAAGTGCCTGTAGAAGGGTACATGACCTCTACAACTGCCGTGGCACATCGGCGGACCATCACGAAGGCATCAAAGGTGCGCCCTGTTTAGCATGTCTAGCTGACCCCTAGCTTGGAGGAACAGTGGATACAGGAGGTTTGATGAATGTGGCATCAGGGCACCTCTAGAGTCATTTCCTCCCTCCATGGCTTTACGCACAACACATAAATTTTTATCACAAAACAGTACATTTACATCAAGAGAAGGACAGCGAACACTGGTGCAGTAATGAGAAGTGATACAGTATATGACTTGAGTCATAATATCTGGTAATATCATATTTCTTAGATTACTTCCAGCATTTATTCAAAGGCCAATACCTTCAGATGAAAGCATCACCACCATGTATTTCAAACATCGCCATGCCCTTCTAGGGTATTGATCCATACCAACTAGCTCAATTGAAGTGCCCGTCTTTTGCACCAGTATGTGCACCTGTCAAACAGACACTTAGTGTTTTGCAATGAACGCTTCCTCAAAGGCAGTGTTTAACCAAAATAAATGATCCAATCTGTTAATTGCTAGAGGAGACTGAAGAAACTCGAATGGATTGCCATGCCACCAGGGGTTGTATTCTGAGACGACCACTTTCAGTGGCAGTGCCACTCTGCACGACATGGAAGCTTGTTGTGTTCAATAACTGAAGCGACTACCTGCTCACCTGTCACTCAGCCAGCCAGTCAGCACACAGTGAATGCAATGCTGTAACGATATCTCCAACTCAGAATACAGCTAAAGGGGGCAAGGGCCACTATTAAAAAAAAAAAAGGATCTCTCCTTCTTTCCTGCCTTATCCCACAGACTTAAGAGACTGTGATAAGTACATGTGATGAGTGATGCCATCATTTTCTTAAGTTTTCCTTTTTTTTATGAGCAGCAAACTTCCACGGTCACTGTTGGGTATTCTTCATCAAATGATTTGTCAAACTCAAGCACCAAAGACAAAAAGTAGGGCTGATGAACAAAATAAAGCAACAATACGGTCTATTCTCCTTGCAGTAGTGTTCACATAAAGACCAGTTACAAGCATGCATGTGTTTTTTTTTTATTTTCTTTTCTTAGAAGTGAACTTATTCTGAAGTTCAGTGGTGCACTCGCTGGTGCCCACTGCCAAAAGGCATTGTTCAGGCTCCAAAGGGTGGCCTCACCTTTTAATGTGCACCACTTCATCAGGGACTGAATGACAACTTGTGAGCGTGCTTGCTACCATCGATGACCCTGGCTCCATCTCTGGGACGCAGGGGTAGCTTCTCGATAGCACAGTCTGAAATAACGAATCCATGGACAACACAGAGTTAAGTAAAAAGAATCAACAATGTTTACTACTGAAATATATAGCCAGAAAGGCTGCCTCTAATGTTGAAAAATGTAGAAAGCAGACCACCGTAACTAGCGGACACCTTAACAGCTTGACTGATTCCACGACGCTACATACCCAAAGGCGGCATTCACAGCAGCGACTGATGGGCAACTCACAGCAGCTAATGTTCCCAATGACGACTTTGCCTTCGTCACATACGCAATTGCCTCTGTTTATGTCTGTTTCAGTGCTCGCACAACCATGGCCACGTAAAGTAACCTGCAGCGTATTGCCCCGAGTGTTTTGACATCAGGTCCCTGCGCCACTGATTGGCTCAGCAGCTTTGCGACCCCTACCGTGTACCCGCAGGATTGATCTGTGATCGATGCCAAAGAAATGGTTGCCCTAAAAGAATACAGGCTCATCACACAAGAGAATTACGCCGGTGTACATGCACCCTACTAGAACCCCTCGTGTTTGCACATCTCTCACAGGCAAGGGCCCTCCAACTGACCGGTTCGTTAGTTAAGCTGTTCGATGCAACTAGGCATTGCATGTCATTAATTGCTACATTTAATTTAGAAAGTGATCACCATGCATCCATAAGGCCAGCATCATACATAAATGGAAGCCAGAAAGTAAAGCCTCCATTTCAAACATCAGGGAACACTTGACTGTAGCAGGCATAAATGTGGAAGGCCTCCTCTTTTCAATTCATGTTATTAAATTCCTCAAGCAAAGCCTTTATGCTACAATGAAAAGTTGGCCTGATAACATGAAATATTCACCACACTCTGTGTATAACAGAAGCTGCAGAGCATTTTAATATCTCTGTTGAATAGTGTGCCAATTCTGCTTGCAATCTATAAACAAAGACTGACCCGTACCTTAACTGTGCATTGCGTCCATGACAACTCCGTATACCTTCACTGCAATGGCTACAATAAATAACCAGCATACACTAAGAGACTGTCCCAACATTAATTGCACTTTCTCTTCCTAAATATGCTCTGGCTTTCTTCAGCTTGCAGGTTCGACTCAGGGCCACAACAGCCACATTCATACATGAGTGGACAAAAATGGACACTCACGCAAAGGCACAGTAAAATTATTTATGCACATATCCCCGCTAACACGTCTCTCATCACAGCTGTTTTAAACTCCACACACCAACCAACCATTCACAGTCGACAAGAACTCACCTAGCTGATGTACCTGACTTATCATGTCACTTCAGGGACTTTACAACTTGCACTACAAGACTGAAAATAATGCCCAAAATATGTATACATTTTGACTCACTTGGAAACTTAGGTGCGGGATTCTGTAATGTGAGTGATTTATATCACAGAGGAAAGTGCTGAACCTTTTCTGGCCAAATGCAGGCAACACCAGCATGTTGTTATCTAAAGGGTTCTTGTCAACTGTTACCACCGGTGTTTTACACCAGGGAAATTCATGAAACAGCCATTTTTTGTAATTATACAGCCAATTAGGATACCACACCAGGAACACTTCACAAACTTGAGGTGTGTGCACAAGAAAAAAATGTCAATGAAAAGCTCGAAATTGCCCTGCTGCCATTGATTTCTAAGGACAGTGGAAATACAGAAAGCACATAGTTTTTTAAGTCGGAACTATTTAAATCAGTGAAAGCTATACCTTTCACTGTGCACCAGAAAGCACCACAACTAATCGAATACAGGTAGTCTAAGAGTGCTAGAACATAAACCTCGTGCTTTTCACCAGCAGCACAAAGATGCCATTCACATTGAAAACAACCCTGCTTTATTGCTTGATCTGAGATTACGAAGCGATGAAGGTGCCTTCCTTTGGCGGTTTCAAACTAAGAGCATAGCAATGTCGAGTGGCACAACCATAAAACACTAACTCATTATAAACAACATCAACGAGCACCTATGTCACTCGCCCTCACCAATGTCCTGAACCTCAGACAGCTTACACAGTTATCTCTCCTCTTCTGTGATGAGGTAAGTCTCAACAGTTTTTAACTACACCTTTAAGTGACAACATGCTTTGCTTTTTTTTGTGTGTGTGCATATTTCTGCTTAACAAGTACACAACATGACCACTGCTCTTTCTTGAGCGTGTAAAAAAGTAAACAGAAAGCCATTCTACTACTTGACCAGATGTGACCACCAGCTTCACATCAGCTGACCTGACTCTTGTAAATGTGCAGCTTGTGATGTAACAGCAAAACTCAATCATGCACAGAATCATGCACAGATCTTGAGCCATTAAGCCCACCAGAAATTGATACCTACGGGCCCTCCTTGTCATACACCGACAAGATGCTCAACAAAAAACAGCATAAGCCTGCCAGCGGCTCCATCAGATGTGCCACACTGACCTTGAGATACAACATTCTGATCTAAATCCAAACAATAACAGAAGTACAGGGAAAGATGCATGAAAAAGTGGTGAAAAACATAGTTTAAAATGATGCCGTTGGCCAGACAAAGACAAGTCTATTTGTCAAAACATTGGCTCTGGTGAAAGTCCAAGGAACTCCCTGCTTTTCATAGTCTACAATGATCATTCCAACATTCTGGTGTACAAGTTCTTGTCTTATGCTGAACCCACCAACTTCAGAATGCAGTGAGTGTTCCTGTACCACCCTTGATGTTCCCAGTGATGTGCAGCACATCAGTTCCAAGTTACACACACACACACACACACACACACACAGCCATGCAGTCACCTTGTGATTGATGGCATTTCTACACAAAGTGATTACCTCTGGAGGCCAGAGAAATTGGGCATGTTTTACAACCATAACTATAACAAACTCCCCTACAAGTATGAAATCTACAGTGCGTGACAATGCAGTGAGTGTTTGCTCATATCCTATCCTAAGCAAGCATGGCATAACAGCATGAAGTGAGACAACAACGGGGCTATGCTTGTAAGGAGTGGCTGGTATGAGACTTGCCAGAAAAACAGAAAAGCTCCGGCTAGCTACTACTACACTTACCGCTTGTCCATGCATTATACACATCTTAAAATACACTGCTGCAGCAAAAAGAATGAAACAAGAGGCATGTTTGCTACCATGTCCCCTCACCAAACTCGCAATCTGTCGGCTCTTTTTTATGCAGGTTTATCAAAATAATATTGTAAATTGTCAAAAATAACCTTGTCAATCGTGTACACTTCCAACACATCCTTGTTCTCTCTCTCTCTCTTTTGTTTTTGCTGTTGCTTATACTTTTCGCTGTCGTGGCAATGCGTAAACTCTAGCCTGCACGAACAATCTCTGCACTGGCAACTTAAGTTCACATAATCATTCAATCATACATCCACCATAACAAGTGTTATGTGACTAAACAGCACAAACAGGTTACAAGAAGACAACTCGAGAGCTGCGTTGACATCATAACATGTCCTGCTTTTTTTTTTCCAACTATTTTAAATTGGCATTCTTTTTTTTGTTTTATCGTGATGCTAGTTGACATATCGATGTCTCGAGGCTCCATAACAAATCAAGCAACGTCAATATCCAAAACAAACATTTTCTTCAGCAAGTGGCCTCACAAGCTCAAAGTGTTTGCTCCAGATAAGTTTACAAACCATACTGTTACGCTGCAGAAGTAAACCGCGACTCTCATCTTAGTACAAACTCATGAAAAACGCACTTTGTGTGCGTTTTTGCGCGTGCCTGTACGTGTACAGACATACACACACAAATTAAACATATACAATTCGTACAAGCACGAATTGGGAAGTGTGACTGAGAGCAGCGGCAACAGGCCAAGCAGCTGCTGTTTAGCAGCGCTTTGGATGCTTTTCCCCGTGGAAATCTGCTTCTCTAAACGATTTCAAACTGTTTCCACAGCCGTCCGGTACACGCACTGACCACGGCGATTCAAAGGATCCACGAAAAGTCCCCGAAGCACCGCGTACGTGACATGCTGGGCCCGAAATAACCGATAATTCCAAGCGGGATCGCGCAGACGTACCAAGGATCATGGCCATACTGCCGCAGATGCAGTAGTAGACGTTAAGCGGCTTCTCTTCATTGTATTCCTCTTGATCCTTCGTATCAGAACAAACGATGCTTCTGGAAACTACTTTTGGCATAGTTATAAAGTACTATGAAGCTGACAAACAAAAATAAGTAGGAACAGAATCGAATTGGATATTTCGTTTTTAGCACGAAGCCATGGACAACCTAAACATGCAGGCCGCCATATTAACAAGCACAGTACCGCACTCGCAAAAATGTTTTAACGGAAGAACAGTCATTATTCTTGGTTCGCAATAAAACATGAAGTTAAATGTAAATGCACATTTTTAATGCGCTCGATGATTTATAGGCGGTTAGTAGGAAGCGTTGACGTCTGTTCCTCCCACGACCTACTGTAGTTCCTCCATAGCCAAAAAGTGAAGCCGTCGCCGCCATCTTGCTCAAGGAAACAGTAGCAGACGACCACGCAGACAGTGGAGCGCGTAGACAGCTCGACGCTGTTTCGTGGTGTTTAAACACTGTGTCATGTTATTTTTAACGCATCTAAACATCAGAGAAGGCAAGGGTGACTTCGTGCGTCGCTTTTTGCTGTACAAATCGGGTTTAGAAGACGCCTGGAAGAACATTTCTCGTGTAAGTCTTTCTCACTGTCTTCACGTACGGCTGCCCGTTTTCAGTGCGTTTTGATAAGTACAGGACAATTGGAAATGTTCGCATCCATATATCACATCCCTACGCCTGTGTCAGAGTTATTTGTGAGCTTGAAATACTCGTAAGTGCTTCGTTTTCAGATGCGTGCGTGCATGATTTGCTATGGGCTCGACTTCTGCTAAAACACACGCGAGGTCTGGAATCGTCTCTTTTTGTACCCGAACTTTAGAGGAAGAGCATCTTTCCGGTGTAGAAACATAGAATTTGTTATGCGTACGTGTTGACAAATGCAGAAATGCAGCGAGCATGTGTTCTACTGGTTTCAAAAAGGACGAAACAATGTGCAGCCTTCTGTCTGCGGACACGTGGTGTTCGGAGCTCTACTGAGATCGAACAACCGCACCTCTGTCTTCATACGGTTTGACGAAATTCTGGTCGGGATGCTAAGCGCGTGCTTTTCGGCGCTAATCCCGTGTAAGAAATTTCCTATGTACGTTTACAGTCGGAACGAAACGACAGAGTTTTCCGGACGCACCCAACGGGTCTTATACACGCGGACCTGCGATGACTTCAAAAACGCTAAGAGCGACGAACCAATATGGAAGAACGTACGTGGAACACGAAAGAAAAAAAAAAGAGCATGTGGTTATAACTATAATTAAAGCAACATATACTGAAATCACGCGCTGTGCTCATATGTTGGGTGCCTGCTTAAATAAATGACAGTGATGATCGTCCTACACCAGGATTTAATAACAAAACTACTCGCAATTGGTATTCAACGAAAGGTAGTAGCATGGATTGAATGCTACTTAAGATATAGAAAACAGTGTGTTGCTGTAGATGGGTTGTATTTCGAGAGTACTCCGGTGTTCCGCAGGGTTCAGTCCTCGGGCCTCTTCTTTTTCTAGTGTATATTAATGATATTCATCTTTGCGTAGAATCACCGATCCAGATTAAACTATTTACGGACGACTGTGTAATATACACAACCATAAATAATCAAGATGACCAGATTAAACTCAACAATACTTTACACGCAGTCGACGCATGGTGTGCATGCAAGGTGGGGATCGACTAAGAATAAATCATTCTAAAACAAATTTCATTACGTTTACTAATAAAGAGATGCCCCTTGACTTTACTTACTCTTTAGGAAATGCTACCATCACGACTAATCATGTTAAATATTTGGGCGTCACACTAACGAGCAACCTCAGCTTGAAACCACGCGTTGAAAACGTTTATCGGGAGGCGCTGCAGAAATTGTTCTTGAAGAGGAAACTGCGCAATACCCCGCCTACTTCGGTAAAACTAAATGCGTACAAAGCACTCGTACGACCAAAGTTGGAGTACGCAGACGTTATTTGGAGCTCTTGGCAGCGATAAAAAATAGAAAGAGTACAGGATTGTTAACTTTGCGATTCATTTATTCCGTTTACTCCCGACATTCTAGCGTAACCGATTTACGCAATAAGGCTAATCTACAGAAACTTGAGCAGCGCAGGATAGCATCTAGATTAAAATTCATTTACCAGCTTGATCGCGGTGACTTCAAGTTAACACGGGAGCGTTACCTTCAAAATCCTTTTAAAGTTTCAGCCAGGACGCATCACTGTAAACTTTCAGACAACCAGTTAAGCACATTGTCCACAAGTTCTCCCTCTTTCCTCGAGCGATTTTTTATTGGAACAGATTAGCTGAAGAAGCAGTGAACTCTGTCTCGTTGGATTCATTTACAATCAGTAACAGTAATTTTCTTGATATAAATGCATGGCTGACATAGAAACATATCGTTTTGAGTGTAACTCTCTTGTATTAACAATATATGTATAGCACCTTCGTATACTTTCCGTTTATGTACTTGTGATTCATTTTTTTCTTACATTTATGCCAAGCCATTCAATGTATTTACCTTAATTATTATCTGTTTGTACACACTGCATGGGCCTTGGGAAGGTCTGCAGTATCTGTAAATAAATAATAAAAATAAATAAAATTAATGCATTTTACCTCAGCTGGCAGTCGCACAGTGCCGCATATTCGCGCTATATCGCATCACCGAATCACAAAAAACCTAGACGAAGTAAGCCAGTAAGTACTATTTGCATAGAACCCCTCAGTAAGCTGTGTTCTTTTTTTCCTCGACACATGCAGCTGAGTACGGATGCGGGAAAATTTTTCTTCTCAACTAGAAAACACCGTTATAAAGTTGGTTTCTGTCTCAATGTTTCATCGTGAGAGAGCAAAAGAAGTCGAACGGCGCTCTTAATACATTGCCCGTGTACTTTTTCCTCTAGTAATGTGGCCGCCGCTGGCTTCACTTGCCCCCGCAGGCGGCTGCAGGGACTTCCACTCCGGCTGACACTTTGAGCGCCCTAAACGAATGAAAAAAAAACAAACAAAAAACATAAGAACACGGTCTCGATGGGTGTTGCCATCTGGTGGCCAGCGGGGGCAGGCATCATCGCCACTTACGGTCCGTGGGACCATAACCTCTCTATCGGTGCCACCACTTCCCCTTGGACTTTGCACTTGAGACGCTCTGCGGTCGGCATGGCCGCGCCGCGTCGCCACTGTCCCGACTACTGTCTCGATGTGTCTCAAACGCGCTGGAGTGGCTCGATGTTCTCCTCGAACCCGCTAAAACAAAACCCCTTTACGGCACTCTAGATGATTTTTTTTTCGCGGAAAATCTGGCCCTGTCAGTTGATCACCGACTGGGAAGAGGCGATTGCACGACGGGCCGTCGAGTTGTTCGATCCGCCGCTGTCTGGCTCACCCGATCCTAGCGATAACTGTCCGCGCGCCTGTAAAGCCCGTTTCACATGCGAGCACCTGCGCGGCGGCTGGTCGCGGCGATCGCTCGGACGCACTGGAACGTATAGTATGATCGATTTAATTGAAGTCGATTTAAAAGGCATGAGGCCAACTTAAAGAGAGAGGGTAAAAAAGAAAAGTTCTTAATTTTCTTACGAGCCTGGTGGCGCACATGTCACCGCCCCCGTTACAAAGGGGACGCTCATAGCATCCATCCACCCATCCACCCACGTTGTTGAGCATCGCATCGCAGCTTGCGATTGACACAGAAGCGAGGATCGACGACGTCTTCGCGAAGAGGGCTAACTTCGGAAGACTGGCCGATAGTTTCTCTATGCCTTTCTTTCTTTTCTTCCTTCCTCTTCCCCCTCGCCCTCTTTTTTTTTGCATGGCGAGGAGGGCGGAAGCAGAAACGGCTTTCCAATGAAGTTGAACGCTCTTGGTGGCGGTAGTGGCGGGAAAGATAAGATGGCCCCGAGAACGGTATTTTTGTGCAATCTTGAGTTCTAAATTTACTCACCACTGGGCGACGAAAGAATATGATTTATTGCTGGTGCCGAAGCATACGCCTTTTGAAGTTTTTTTTTTTTTCGACCTAATGCCCACGGTCCCCCCACCCATGGAGGCTGCTATCGTGTAGGACGAAATTGCTAATCAATTTTGTGCTTTTTAGAGGGGACCTGTGACATCGATATCAGCAAAGCGCATTCTTGAACGATCGGGCACTAATTAAGGACTTATCATTCGCGGAAGTTGAGCTTAACAAAGGTCGTGCTCAGTTTGCATGTGCAGAGAGTTAACTTTTGGATCATACGAATACTTTGCGAGGCATCGAAGTTCTGCTGATATATATAAAAGACCTGAGCAGTGGACCTGAGCAGGACATGTCATGAGGAGGAAAGATAACAGACGGACTGTAAGAGCGACGGAATGAATACCAAGAGAGGGAAAACGCAACAGAGGCAGGCTAAATGTGAGATGGAACAATGAAGTTCAAAAATTTGCGGGCATAAAGTGGAACCAACTCGCTCAGGATAGGGTGGATTGGAGGTCGTTGGGAGAGGCCTTTCTCCTGCAGTGGACCTAAATAGTGCTGATTATGATGATGATGATATACATAACAGTGAAAGTCACAGTGAAAAACAAAATATAATTTATTCTGACGTTTCGGCTGGAGACTCTCATAGGTGACTATTGCATCCGTACAAGCTTTAAGTACACTTCACAAACATAAACAATGGGGTGGAGCTAGAAAGGGGGCTCGGGAGCACACAAAAAGGGGCATGACAAGAGAGTGGTATGCCTATGAGCCAAGGGCTAGTAAAAAAAAAAAAAAAAAAAAAAAAAAACGCGAGTTCGATCCCGGCCGCGGCGGTCGTATTTTCAATGGAGGCGTAAATGCCAGGTGCCTGTGTACTGTCGAAATTTCCGTAGCCCTCCAATGCGGCGTTCTCCTTTCTATCTCTTTCAGTCCTTTTTTTCCTACCCCCACGGACGCTTAGCTGTGCTCCCGACATGGGCTGGAGAAATTAGCGTCCTCTCGCTGTGCTGCACAGAACTGCTGGGGAGAGGGGTGGGGAGGGGGGAAGCAGGCTGCTTCATGCGCGGCCATTCTAGTACGATGCAAAGGATCTTCGTGCACGGTGTCACCGACTCCGAGTTGTGAGACACAGGACGCAATCGCAATCGCGAAAATGACCCCACGAAAGATTGGACAATTAAGGTTTAGGTCCCTTCGGCGCACTAGCAAAACGGGCAGCAGTGGTTCAAAGACCGAGTCAGGGGCAAGGATGATCAAACAAAACAAATATATTCCCATAAAACAGGCAGTTACACAAAAACGTGCACAAACACGGCTCTTCAAAATACCAACACAGGTGGGAATTACAACATTACATGAAACCAACAACCAACCCACGTACAAGCTCTTGCACTACAACCAAGAATTAAACACTAGAGTCCTATTAACCAAAGTCACTCGTAGTGCCTTCTCAACATGAAGCTTGTAGGGCGGCCCTTACAAAAATGCCATATATGGCGATATCAGGAATGTGCCCGTATGTGGCCGTATTTGCGCAAATCGCTTTAGAAACATATGTAGCAATGAAAGACACACACGAGGAAGGCCTTGTACGACTCTGATGCGTATCGGGCAAATACGGACACGTAGGGACACGTGCCATATATAGCCAGATATGCATATATGGCCATATATGTATATCTGGCTATATATGGCACGTGTCCGTGCGAAGAGCGTCGGCACGCACTCTCCGCCTTCTCTCTCTCTCTCCGTCTGACTCGAAGCTGGCCGAAGTCTCGAAGGGGCATTCTCGCCCCTTCGAGACTTCGGCCAGCTGCTGCGTGACCTTGGCCAACACCACCTAGACTAGTCTCGGTGGTGTTGCCTTGGCCACCTCCTCCGCACGCGCCGGTTTTCTTTCTTTGTTGTTTTTCGGCACTGCCTCTAACTGGACGCGGGGTTCTTCGACGAAGTGCGCACTATTTTGTGACACACAGAGTTTGACAAAATGTGCCGGGTACGTAGCAAAGGAAAGGCACAACACGCACGAAAACCTGAAATGGTTGGGTCTATGCACGCGCACATATGCACACGTAGAGAAGAGGGGAACAAGGAAAACGTCACGCAAAAACGAGAAGCAAGCGCCAAAGGTACGCAGGACATTTCTGCGCTTTGAAGGTAAACATTTTACAGATGGAAGTCTGTCTGGTAACCAAGATCCAAGCAGGGGAGGTCCGACGTTTAGAAGCCAGTCTGGCTTCTTCCTCGGGAATGGCTTGGGCCAGGTACCACCAGCCTGCTTTACCTTTGGCGACCACAGTCAAAGCGATTCGCCATGGAGCGCAGACCGTGTAGTGGGGAGAGTTCCCAAAGAACGGTGCCGTCCTCTGGATCTGCCATGACTGAGGCAACAGTCGTTTCTTCCACTGGGGCTCGCTTTCGTCCCCTCGAAGTCACTTCTGTGGTCAAATGCCTCGCAGTGCTCGGCGACGGCGCTTCGCTCCTTTTTTTGCTTCCCCACGTCATTCCTGTGCATTCCTAATTCGTTCCGCTAGGTTTTTTTGTGCGTCGGTAGTTTTTTGTGCGACGACCCGTGCGCGTCGGCTTCATGTAAAAGGTGCTTGCCTTTTCTCGTCACACACACCGGTCGTCACCTCTATTATGATTCCTCCATCCCCGTCAGTCACAGGGCCTATCTTGTTAACACTTTACTCCAAAGAGCAAAAAGCATATGCAACGCAGATTCGGAACGGCAGAGGCCCGCGCGTGGTTGCCGACCTTAAAAAAAAAAAAAAAAAAAAAAGAACGCTACCCGAAAAACTTGATTCGGTCCGTTGCCCATCGAGCTGAGAAAAAGAAAGCTGAAGGCGCACAGGATACACCATAGCCACTGCCGCTGGATGAAAAACGCACTGGTCTTTCATCCAGCGGCGGTAGGGAGTTTTAGCAGCGGCGGCTTACCTACGGTAGTACGGTAAGGCCGTACCGTCGTGGTTGGCACGTAGAAAATTGAGATTCTTGGGGCTTTACAAGGAAGTTTTATCATCTCACGGCGTTTACGTACCCACCGAGCAACGAGTGCAGCTCTTTCTGACTAAAATAGCCGCGTGCCGACCGTGACGGTACGGCATTACCGTTATTATACCGTACGGTCAGCCAGCGCTGCTAAAGCTCCCTATTGTGCAGCTCTCCGAAACGCGTACCGGTGCCATACGCACATGGAGCCAGAAAGCACTGGCCCGGATTTTCAAGAAGGAAGGGCTGCACATCGCGCAAGTGCCTTCGTGCACCCTTCACTTACTCCCAAATGTGCTCCCGATGTGGGTTGCAGAACCACAATCACACTAGGCCGCTCCCTTCCCCGACCTAAAGACCGGCCGGCAAAGAGAAGACGCGGGGTGTCGTGTACAAAATTCCGTGTGCCGAGTGCCCCTCCTGCTCGTACACTGGCGAGACAAAAAACCTACCGGAACGAACTAGCCAGCGCAAAAATGACGCCCAGAAGCAGGAGAGAGAGAGAACGAAGCGCCGTCCGCCGAGCATTGGGAAGCATTTGACCGCAAAATTGACTTCGAGGCGACGACAATCCTCGAAAGTGAGCTCCAAGGGAAAAAACGACCGCTTCTCCAGTCATGGCACATCCAGAAGACTGCACAAAACCTTAACCGTTCTTTGGGAACTCCCCCTCCCCTGCACAGTCTGCGCCCCATGGCGAATCGATTTGACTCTGGTCGCCGGGCGCCAGAGGTAACTCAACATGGTGCCTGGCCCCAGTCATTCCTTAGAAAGAATTCGGAGCATTTGCATTCTAAGCATGACAACGGCCGGTCTCGCGGCTGAAACGTCAAAATAAATGTTTTTTTTTTTCCAACGTGATCCTTTGACTAGCTTGTGCAAATTCGCTGCAAAGAACAGAGGCAGTGCGGCGAGTAGTAGTTTGCAGATACGCTACCACGCAGTAATGATTTCAGCTGATCATTGTTGACAGATTAATTCCTGAGGCTGATGAAGACGCAAATTAAAGGAGCCAACAAAATTCAAAGAAGCGCACGTACAAAGAATGTGCGGGCTCGTGGTGTGAGCTGGATTTGTCGGCGCAGCCTTCATATATATATATATATAATTACCAGGTATATAACCTATAAGTATATCTTTTTATATATAACAAGGTATTAACCTGTAAATCTATCTTTTAGCGCGTTTGCCTCGTCATTCGCGTAACCATGTGTATTTTACTGAAGCAGTTCCAATGCGACAAGTTATATAAGTATGTAGACAATGCGCTCTGAGAGTAACGTGTTTTGGTTTGTGTATTTTTGAGCATAAATTTGTGTTGAATAAAATATTGTTATTGAAAACGCATTGATTTGATAATCGATACTCGACGCGATATTCGAATGCGATATGTGTCCAAAAATATGATATTCGCAAATTCCAATATGTACACGGGTGTCCCAACTATCATGCGCCAAGATTTAAAATATATAAAAGGAAAGAAAGAAAGCCAGCGCCTTGAACAACTTTCTCGACATGTTCACAGAAACCTGCACAACTGATCGGCAGCGTTTTCTTGCGATGTTCGAGAAGTGTTTCCGAGCCCCTCTAACTGCAAATCTCGGCCTTCCCGCTCCCTTTCACCCCCCCCTCCCCCCATCCCTATCCGCCTTTTCGCAGTTGTTCACAAGTGCACTTTCAGACAGCTTTTGTTTTCGTCACTGAATATCAATTAATTGTTTGCTTCTAATTAGTCAACTGTGAAAGTATTGCTTGAATCGCGATAGGCCGCCTCATATTAACACCGGAATCGAGCATACGTTTCGTGCGGAAATTTACGCGTGGTTGTTGTCAAGCGAATCAGTTTGCTCGGGTGGCTCGCAAGCGCCGGCGTCGTTGGATGGTCAGTTTCGCGTCCACACACGAAACTGACCATCCTCGTGAAAATTAAAGCACGCGAAGTGAACGCACACTTCTTCCTTCTCTTGCGGTCACCGCCGCTCCGACCGCTCCGGCTGCGCAAGGAGCTTGCGTTATCTCCTTGCTGTCTGCGGCGTTGGGCGCCGCGGGAGAGTGACGAAAGCCGAGGAGGCGGCGACACGACGTCACAGACGCTCTTTGCCCGGCCAGTTTCGGTTTCAAGGAGCCCGCCAAGGGGAAATAATTGTTCGCGTAGCTCCGACATCCACTCCGCTATTCAAAATTTGATCGCTGGGATAGGTAGTGTCGAGGACGGGCTGCAAAGTACTCATTTGCCACCAATTATTCAGCCACAAATTATTGATAATTAAAAAGTTAATTCGCGTAATTTTGCTAATTATACACACAAGTGCGGAAATTGTTCAGTAGGCCTCCAATCCGTACAGTCGAATGGTAAACAAAAAAAAATTACCGCAAATTATGTTTTCCTAATTTAAAAAAATTGTTGCAACTAAAGAAAGAACACTATATATATATATATATATATATATATATATATATATATATATATATATATATATATATATATATATATATATATAATAGCCCGCGAAATTCGTGATACAGTGGAATATCGTTGATATATACTGTCTTCACGGGTACCGCAAAATAATTCGTATCATCCGAAAATCGTGTGAAGATACGTTGCGCCTACATGGGGAGAAAAAAAAAAAAAAACGTGTTAAGTGTAACGTGTAACAAGCGTGCATGTTAAGCGAGATCGTGTGAACGACGACGTTTCACTGTATGTGAAATAGACGCATGCATGAGCGCCGCTGCTCAGGCGCTCCCAAGCGATGCGCGACGGATACACGGCTTCGTACGTTGATCACCGCAGCGTACACGCTTCGCCATGTAGAAAATGGTTCGATAGGTCTTTAAGAGAAAAAAAAAAAAAGCCTCTGCTGCCATGTATCATAAGCAGCTACCGCTAGAGCATAAATGCGCGCTCGCAAGCATTTAATTATTTCGTATTTCACGTAATTCGCGAGCTTTTGATTTCTATCTCTCTCTCTCTCCCGAAAAAAAAAAAAGAACTACCTGACAAATATCACCACGAAACAAAATGTTTCATTTCGGGGTTAGTCGAGGCGGCCTACAACTTTATAACTGCCATGTCAGCAATTAAAACATCATTTTAAAAAATTGTTCATTAATAAAAAGCAATTATTCGAGTATTCGATTACTTAGTGATGAAAAAAAATTCTGGTTCCAGGTACGCCCGACTACCCCCAGAATATATAACTGAGGCGATTTCGTTACAGCGCTCAGACATTTTATTACAATCTTAATCGATGCATGATAACTGGGGTATTAATTGTATATATGTTCTGCCGATTATAATGTGAGCCGTGTATGGCTCGTTCACATGCGCTCTACATATTCGTCACGCTGCCCATCACTCCCTCTCACGAAGGACACACGGAAAGAGTGCGAAATATTGCGCCAAGCGGTAACTCATTCACAAAGTGCTCTCATCCCTTCACATTTCAGCGGGGGCGTACGAGCACCACCAATGCTTCCAAACATTACTGCTGTAAATGTCTTGACGGCGGTCTTGCCTCACATTACAGCGGTGCGCTGACAGAAAGGAGGAGGAAGAAGAAACTTGATTGTTGAAATAATAATGAAAAAATAGAATAAAAGAATGGGAGAAACGAAGGAAAGGAAATAAATCAGGGACGGGACTGTGTTGAATGGAAATAATGGCTCAAGACGTATTTGTTGGGCTAGATGGTTACAGCGCCTAACAAGTACGTTCAACAGAGACAACGAGACCATGGAGCGCACTAACAACCGAAGGTTAACTCTTGGAAACACGATTAAACACACTAATAAAGAAAACGTATTCTTGTATTTATTCAGTATATGTCCTGTTTATTCTTGTAAATCTTCATTTGTTAGTGCGCGCCGTGGTCTCTGTTGTTGTTGTTGTTTCCCTCAATTCTGGCACATACCCACCCTGGGGGATTGGCCAAGATGTCGGAAGTTGAAATAGTTAAGCCTGAGGTACTATGGAATACCAATCAGAATCGAATAATCAGGATGAAATTGTTGTCTCTGTTTCACGTCCTCGTCTTCTTAGGCGCTGTTTTAATGTGGATAATAATGGCTCGTTCACCAGGGGGCTCATTGGTCGAAACATGTTTGTTCGTTTATGTAACATTTTTTTTTTTGAAAACCGCGGATTTACCAGCGCGTGCAGAAAACAGCAAATGATGTGCGCGTACGTGGCGGGCGCCCTTTACAGCCACATCAGCTGCCGCGTTCAGCTCGGCAGCGCCTCTGGCGGTGGTTAGTCTCGTGCCTCCTCACTTGGTGTCCGGACTCACTTCACTGAGGTTCGCTTAGCCAGCTGGGTCGAGATTCCTTCCAGGGAGGCATGAGTGCTACCGCGAGCGCGCAGCAGCAGCAGCTCGTGAACAAACTCGAGGATTTCGAATTCCCTTACTGCGATGATGTCGCAAAGTACGAGAAGATCGCCAAGATCGGCCAGGGAACGTTCGGGTAAGTGTTTTTTCTTTTCTTTTCTCGCGTGTTGTTGGCATCATCGGTCGAGCTGCGGTTTGGAACACCACGAAGCCTGGAACAACTACGGCCGCTCATGGCTGATCGCGTGCAAAATAGGATGAACCGGTTCGAAGTGTTGCACCGCAGTCTCTCGTATTTTTTTTTTTTTTCGATTTTCCGAGGTGCGTGCTGTGCCTCAATTTCTTTTGTCTCTTGCTTGGAGGCTTGTCACGAGTGTTCGGTCACTGATTTGCCTCCATGCCGTTGGCAGAGAGGTGTTCAAAGCCGGGCACAAACAAACGAAGAAGCTGGTCGCCCTCAAAAAGGTGCTCATGGAAAACGAAAAGGAAGGCGTAAGTAGTTGCATTGTTCTTTAATTTTTTTCATCTTTAAAATAAAAAGCTCTTAGTTCGAGTTAGGGGTATGGAACGCACAGCTTTTGGGAGGCCGCTTAGGATGAGTCATGTCGTGTTCCACTGTTTTGCTGGGGGTGCTCAGCTGCTCGTGCCTTTGATTAAAACAGTCCTTTCTCGTATTTTCTTTCTTTCTTTTTTTCCTTTTGGACGCAGTTCCCTATTACGGCGTTGCGTGAGATTAAAATCCT
Source organism: Hyalomma asiaticum (assembly GCA_013339685.2). Taxonomy (NCBI): domain Eukaryota; kingdom Metazoa; phylum Arthropoda; class Arachnida; order Ixodida; family Ixodidae; genus Hyalomma; species Hyalomma asiaticum. The sequence goes on along the minus strand of CM023481.1, from coordinate 65,327,504 downwards.
GCAGCTCCTGAAGCACGAGAACGTGGTCAACCTTATCGAGATATGTCGCACGAAGGGTAAGTACCTCGGCTGCCAACTTCCGAAAAGGCGTTCGGCGACGTGAACGAAGTCGTTTGCGGGGTAGGAAATTAAAAAAAAAAAAACCGTAGTTTGTTAGCGTCGCCTTGCCTTTTACCGAAGGCAAAGGGACAGCCGGCGCGTGCGCCCCGTTCTCTCTGCTGGGGATGTTGTTTTACATGGCACTCAGTGGCACTGGGAGACATCAGCTTGCTGACCTGTCGTTGTTCCAAAGTGCGAAGGTGCGAATTCCATTCCTGGCCACGTGGTCATTTCGATGGAAAACTATAACCGCGCGGGAATGTGTATTTTCCGGCTCAACAACTTCTACCACGACACTAGAACAGACCATTCATTCCGTTCGACACTCCCCCTCCCTCACGTTACCTCCCTATGGCTCCTGCGCCTCTTTTTTTTTTTTTGTAAAATCGCTGAACTCTCCATGGGAGGGGGCACCCCCCAGAAAACTTTTTCGAGAAGCCTTTGTGGGGCTGGAAGTGCCTAAGCCTGTTCACACCTTCACAGGTGTGAACACCCTTGGAGCAGAAAAGCAGTAGGGGGGGGCAGTGTCTCCAGTTGTAAAACGACCTTGCCTGAAAGCGAACTTCCTTGATTTTTTGCAAAAGTGTGAACTAGGTGTCTTGAGAAATGGACATACCACACATAGGACATTTTTTAAATGTCTACCGGCTTGCTCTTTTGGATGTAGATTTACAGGGACCTCAGTTACGGGGGCTGAAGCCTTTTAAAATCCCTATTACCAGCTTAGCTTAATCTAATGATACCATTTGTGTAAATGAATATCATCCCTTGAATGCAGCAGAAGTTGTTTGCTTCCGTAAGACAAAAAACTCAACAAGTAGAGTTTGACATGCCTTGACAGTTTGTCAGCCATTTGTAGCTTTGTGTGTGTGTGTGTGTGTGTGTGTGTGTACACAACTGAATGGCAGGTGACATCAGAGTGTGTTTTTAGGTTAGGCATTCACAGTCGTCACTGCGTACGAGCAGGCCATTTAGGAGACTGGTTTTCAGTGCACAAATTCGTTACCATGTGACGAGTGTGGTTCATCTATTGTTTATGTTCATGCAGTATTTCCGATGTTGGGGCTGTTGCACCTTCAGTGCCTTTCTTTTTCTTTTGTCATGTACAGCAACACCTTTCAACCGCTGCAAGGCGACATTCTATCTGGTTTTCGACTTCTGCGAGCACGACCTGGCAGGCCTGCTCAGCAACATAAATGTCAAGTTCTCGCTGGGCGAGATCAAGAAGGTCATGCAGCAGCTTCTCAACGGCCTCTACTTCATTCACAGCAACAAGGTTAGTACTTGGAAGTGTTTGTTCCTCATTGAGTGACCATTTCTGGCTGCTTTGATTACAGCGAGAAGTGTTCACAGTGAGACAGCATAATATGACCCACCCTTTCCAGTATGACTTGTGTACTATGGCTCTGTGCGTGTATGCTTTGCGATGCTTTTCTGAGCTCTTGTCTTAGGGGCATGGGAGGTGCCATGATTTTGGCAGGTGCTTTACTTATTTTAAGTGCATTAATGCTTTCATTAATGCGTCCTGTCGTCTGTGAAGCATGCTAGTGTTGTCTGCAGTGGCTGCAGGTTTAGGGTCTCGGTTTTATCGTGGGCTGGCAGTGGCTTTGCAGAGCTGTCTATCCTTCTTCACATGGTGCATGTTCCACTGCAGTGCATTTGAACACTTAAAACACGTGGGTTCAATAAACTGGGACTGTTGCCAAGGAGAAGGTGCACCTGTGCGTTGGTGGCGACCCAATCTAACAACAGGATCGTGAATTTCGGCACGATGTTCGACTACTGCCTCATGTCGACCTCGCATACATCAAGGGCTACCTTGCGAACGCAACAAGATTTGGATCATGTGCACATACAAATTAATGGAAGCGCAAGAATTATTGTACAACCTTAAATTTACATTCATTATAGTGCCACATAACCATTCAATGTGCGCTGATAAAAATCTGAGTGCTACCTTCCATTCTATTGAAAATAGTGGCACCAACATAGTGTTAAAAAATTTCATGTTGAGAAACACATTGAAAGTGAACATACCCGACTGAACGCTTGGCACATGAAAGACTTGTGACATCCATGCCGCTTGGAGGCAACCACCAGGCACAGCTTCTGGTGGTTGCCTCCATAGTGAGGATGAGCTGCGAGCGCAACAGCACGCACTTAATACCGCAGCATTGGCAAGTGGCGAGGGTGCCATATTAGTGGTGACTCTTGCCTTGTGAAGTTATGCTATTTACTGATTCAAACATCTTTATCTCTGCTAATAAGGGACCAATATGAAAAATTATTCCAGTAAGTGAGCACTTAACCTCCAGTGCATAACTGAAATTTGCCATGTGGCCTGGTTAGGGACCCTTTAAAGGGGCCCCGCGACAATTTTTTTTATTGCCTTCTGCAGTACTGCAGTGTGTGTAGTATTGAATACTGAGATGAATGCAAAAATGAATGATAAAATTGGGTGCATGAAAACTGAAGTTATTAGTCCTCAGAGTTCAAAACACGAGCAGATGGCCTGAAGAAGTGTACCTTTCTGCGTTTGTTCTCCCACTGACGTTTGCGGTTGCTTCCATTCAGCGCACACCTCTAATACGGAGATAACGGAGGTTTCTTCCCAAGATGGCCTGTACAAATTGCCTTGCCACCACTCTTTTGGATGAACCTGTCATACTTGTTGTAACAGGGGCAGCAAACCATATGCGTTAGTCAGGTGAGGCAGTTGTCACTTAAAGGGCACTTAAATGACACTTAAAGGGCAACTCCAGCAGTTTTTTTCACCATGTTCTGATATCGATGTTTTCCAATGGTACTGATAGTCCTGTAGAAACGGGGTCGTTCAGTTTGCTCAGAAAACGGCAGTAACTTTAAATAACCAACTGAAATACCTGTTCAAATCGAAACTGAAAGGTGTCGATGCTTCATGCAGCGTATGCGATGACGTTGCACCCTCTCCGCTATCACAAATGTGGAACTGGTGCCAGAAAATTGACAGTGGTGAGGTCATCCAACAATGTATTGAGTTACGCGAGCTTTCCTAAACTTGACAGCAATTATTTGAGCGCTGGAGTATCACTGTTTTGCTTTTAACTCTTTCGTTACCATGCCTATTCAAATCGATCACCAGTGATCGATGATTAAAACTGCCGATTTTGATGTGTTGGAAATGTTTCCCGTGCATACAGTGGCATCTCTCATTTAGTTAAGGGGCTGCTCTTCTACAATCTGTTCAAATTTTCCCGCTCTGACATCGTGATTTTTGACGGAGTTTTTCGCAAACTAATGTGTGTGTGTGTGTTACTGGAAAAGGGGGCGTGGCTGCCACACTTGAGAAGAAAAGCCCGCAGCTCGAGTTTGCGCTCCATTATTATCAACATTTTGTTATCAAACGATTCCTAAGACATCAATTATTAAATTGTGCCATCAGTTTTGCAAGGCAATAATGGTTGGCCGTGATAATTACGTGAAAATGACACTGACTATTCACCAGTGAGCCTTGGTTCCGAGTGGACAAATTTATTCAAATACAGCATGTTTCTGGAGGTCCATCGCGTGTCTAACTTGATCTAGCCTTTTCAGTGAGTTTGCAGCATTTTCGGTTTCGCTTCTCTTTATCTACACGAGAGGGGTGCGTCCGGCATTAGCGTCGGTGCGCTCGGCAATCTCCGCTGCTCCCATGGCGGCGGTGTCCCGCGGGACTGCGTCGCGGGACGCTCGAAAAAAAGCTGAACCCGCACACGAATTTAGTGAAGATGAGTCGAGCTACGAGTCTGAAGACACCAGCTCATCTTCAAGCTCTGACAGCGACGATGCTTCGATACAGCGCGGGTCATCAGCTGTTCACCGGCAAGTTTCGTTTTTGGCCTTGGGCGGTCTCGTCCGTTGGGAGCGCTTATCTGCCGATATGGGTGCATGACCTTTGAGATATCCTGGTTATCTGCAGGGTACGCACAGCGCTTGGGCAGGATGTGCTGCCGCCGACAGCCAAAAAGCTTCAATTCTCACCCAGAAAGCCACCCGGTGCACATCTCTGTCCGGCACACCGTAGTAGCGCAAAGCGTTTCGCGACGGCGCGCGATTTTTTTTTTCCTGTTCCTCACAGCGGAGATGGTCAGAACAGTCTGTGAAAATACGAACAAATATGCTCGGATGCATATCTTCGAGCTTCCAACCTACGCTGAAAGAGACGACTCGTGGGAACAGCTGACTCCAGAGGAACTAGTGAAATTCATTGGACTGCTCATTTATATGGACATTGTGCACGTTCCGCGCATTCACCAAAACGATGCCGAAAGGAAAAAAAACTGCTGCAAGTGCTACGAGGAATGCAAAGTTGAAAAAAAGATGTCCTTTGGTGAAAGCTGTGGTGTGCACGTGTGCTTCACGAAAACGAGAAACTGCTTCACCGCATGGCACCAGCGGTGAAGCAGTTCCCGGTCTGCAGTATTTTTGATCTGTGCGAAAAACGGGTTTATGCGGATTGTTTATTTTTCTTTTAGCATATTCCTGGGTCATTTACCTTCGAAATGTATATTTTGAATTTTCTTTGTTCGTAATATTTTTGTAGATATTATGTTTTCTTTGTATTGTGTGTCTCAAGTTCCTACAAAAATGGTAGAGTTAATATTTTTATATGTTGTGTAATATTTTCTTTTGTTTTGAATCTTATGTTACTTACAAAGAGCATTTCATTATGCACAAGTTGGTGTTCTGCAATGTAACCTAGAGCATTATTTGTGCTAGCAAAAAATTTTTTCCTCTGACCTATAAAAAATGGCCATTTTCATGCGGTAACGAAAGAGTTAAAGGCCCGCAGGCTCATGTAGGCAGTGTTGAAGGTGGTGACGTCAAAAACACGGGTGGCCCGTAGGGGAATCAGCTAAGAAATTTAATTCATTTCCAGGAGACCTAAATGACTTGCAACCACCTGGTTTGACATATATTATTACAGTACTGAGCAGAATACATAATGAAAATTTCATTACAATCAGTGTACACTGAAAAATCGCCAGAGTTGCCCTTTAAAGGGATAGACAACTACCCAGAACATGAGCCGAGATTACCTCACTGACCGAAAGAGACCACAGTGGAACCCCGTTCATATGTTTTACAGCGGACAGGGGGAAAGAACGTAACAGCCGGGAAAACGCAAGAGTGAGAAAAGCTCCCAAAATGAATGAGAACAGGGCCGCTTTGATTTCAAACAATTTATTTCAGCAAGGTGAGCCATCTAGGTCGCCGACCGATAATCCGGACAGCCGCGCAGTACCGCTAGTGCCAACATAGGCTTATTGTGAGGACGGTTTCTAGCTCTAAATTCGATAATTCGGACTCCGTTTGCGGCTGTCGAGCGCAGTGAATGGGCCGCCATTATAGCCTTTGGCGCCCCGATGAGAGAAAGTATGACCTCAGAGATCGCAATCAAAACTGTGATCATTGAGGTTTAGTTCCAGTGTGACTCGCCAATTTTGGAGGCAAGTCGCCCCGTCACTGCGATCACCGCATCCTGTTCCGGCACCCCGCGCGTGGTTTGTGATTGCGAGTACAGCTGGTCGGCTGGTCGCGTCGGGTCCGCGATCGCTCGATAGCGCTTTCACGTTCCGTCTTCAGTGCTTGTTAACCGTATTGACGCACATAATTTGCACCCTCGCATAATTTGCGCACCCCTGACATTTAGCCAGCAATACAAAAAAAAAATTTCACATATATTTTGCGCTCGCTGTCCGGCCTGAACCAGCTCGCCGGCGAGCGCATGGACAGACTTTGGACAGCCGCGCGGCCGCATCCGTCGCTGCGCGGGCGAACACAGTCATACGCAAAAGGGGCTGCAAGTGCGATGTTCTTTTTCCGATTCTTTTCTCCGGAAGCCCCCAGAGCCCAAAGTACGGTCGCTAGAATAAAAGCACTCGAGTGGGGGCGACGAAAACGGCTGAAGCAGAAATGAAACGTGCCCCGCACATCCCCGTCGCTCGGAGGCGATAACATCACCCCTATCGGATCGCCTGCCGTCAAAGCTGGGAGGAAACTCCCCGCCCGTCTTTAACGAGCCTGAAAAGACGCAAAAGCGGGACGGAGGTCGGGAAGTGTCGCTCGGCTGCCGAGTGATCGCATGGCAGCCGAGATAGCGCTGGCGCTATCTCGGCAGCCATCAGCGGGCGGCGATTCCTGCAAGCGTGACCAAGACTGCCAAAAGTAGAATCAAAATAGCGATGCCCGGGCGGGTACGGCGTGCCAGGTTGCGACGCATCATGCGGGAACAGGCCCACAGTTGCGACGTAACAGCGGGGTTTGCAATACATGGGACCCTATGGGAGCTATGCCGGGACCGATGAAAAACAACGTAACAGCCAGGAAAACGCAGCAGTGAGGAACGTAACAGCGGGGTTCCACTGTATTGTATTGGCTCAAGTGATCCCTCTTATTCTGATTAAACACAGGTTCATATTTTTATTTCTTGATGCAAAATCTCGAAACAGACCTTTGGTTACCCAAGCGGCAAACACATGAAGCAGCACAAAGAGTGCGGTCACATGATCTTCTACAAGTACTATACGTGGCTCCTGGTCTTTTTATTAGAGTTGAAATACAGTACACCTTTGATATATTAAATGTTTTTTTCTAACTTGCAATGTGTAGAGAAGCATGCCATGCACCTGCCGTCATTTGCAAAAGCGTGGTTTCGGATTTGGCTGACCTGGCCTGGCTTGGCTCAGCTGTTGGCACAGGACGCAGTTAAGAAAACGACGACGCAAACTTGTGCCAACTTTCTAATTTCAAAGCTAGTAGAAAAGGTCAAAATAGGGATGGCTAGTTAGTTTCATTCACTCCTGTGAAAACAGAACGACGGTTGTTGTGAACGACGGAGGTGGGCTATCGGCATCGCGATCATCTCTCAACATTGCTAGAGAGCACACTCTACCGTTTTTAGAGGCTTCTCAGATAGAAAAATTCTGTTTGCAAAATATCCACGCACTACTCAAAGCAACCGCTGCATCTATAAACAGTACCACGGGTGAGCTTTTTGTTGTGCCATAAAAAAAAGGAGTCTTTAAAAATCGGTTGTCAGTCCCTTTAAAACTGATATCCTTTTGTGTGTCAGGAATACTTCTGCTTGTGACCCTGAAGAGCCTCCTCCACTTCGCCTGCACCGTAACACTGGCGACATCCCTACATACACGTGCTAATAGCACTGCTGCTGCTCTTGACCGTTTTCATCATTGTCATTACCATCAGCCTGTCTAAGCCGACTGCAGGGCAAAGGCCTATACCATAGATCTCCAATTATACCTGTCCTGTGCTAACTGTGACCAATTTACTCCCCCAAACTTATTGCTCATCTGCCCACCTAACCTACTGCTGCCCCACTACCACGCGTGCCTTCTCTAGCGATCCACTCTGTTACCCTCAATGACCTTGTCTTCGCATTACATGCCCTGCCCACGGCCATTTCTTCTTAATTTCTATTATGTCCCTAACCCATGTTTGTTCCCTAACCCACACCGCACTCTTCTTGTCTCTTAAGGTTACACCTACCATTTCCCGTTCCATAGCTCGCTGCATCGTCCTCAATTTAAGGTGAATCCTCTTAGTTAGCCTTCATGTTTCTGCCCCGTAGGTGAGTGTAAGGTGCAGCTGTTATGCACTTTCCTCTTCAGAGACAGTGGTAAGCTACCATTCATTATCTGACAATGCTTGCCGAATGCACCCCACCCCATTTGTACTCTAATTATCTCAGCCTCATCATTGGGATCAGTGGTCACTACTTGGCCTAACTAGGATATTCATTTACCACTTCCACTGCCTCGCCACTTATCTCAAACCGCTGTGCTGTCCCAAGGCTATTGAGCATTACTTTAGTTTTCTACATATTAATTTTTAGACCCACCATTCTACTCTGCCTGTCCAGTTGGGTAATCATGCTTTTGCAATTTGTTCCCCGAGTTACTTAGCGAGGTAATGTCATCACCAAATCTGAGGTTACTGAGGTATTCTCCATTAACCCTTACACCCACCTACTCCCAATCCATTGTTCTGAATACCTCTTGTAAACATGCTGCGAAGAATATTGCAGAGATTGTGTCTCCTTGTCTGATGCCCTTGACCAGTTTAGGCACCACTTTCCAGCCGTGCACAGATTATCTCCCCACTCCAGTCCCGCTGTCACATCGTTAAACATGGATAGTAAACAAGTTTCATATTTTTGAGGCTATGCTTTTTAAACTTCCGTGAATTTTTAGTGGATTGTCATGCAGGCCACCCTGTGGTTTTGACGTCATTACCTATAACGCTGCCTACCCAAGTAGGCAGTAAGACTTTCTGATGGGCAGGTTGGTATAAACTTCGAATTAAAGATGACTTGCGCGCAAATACGATGAGGACACAGAAAGGAGACATGGACAAGGCGCAGTCCGTGTCTCCTTTCTGTGTCCTCTTCATATTTGCATGCAAGTCATCTTTAATTCCAAGTAGGGAGGTGGCGAAAAGCAAAATGGTGATGCCTCAGCACACAAATTGCCACTGTCAAGCTCAAGAAAGTTGGCATAACTCAATACATCGTCAGATGACCCAGGCACATTAAGTTTTCTGGCAGCTGCTCCACATTTCTGATGGCAGAAAGGCTGCAACATTGTAGCATACATTTTACAAGCGTCGACCCATTTCTGTTTCAGTTTGAACACAGCATTCATTTGGCTATTTAAAAATATTGGTGAGTTTCTGAGCAAATTGAACCACCCTGTCTGCTACAGGACTACCACTACTATTGGAAAACAGTGATATATCATATGGTTAAAAATCCACCAGAGTTCCCCTTTAACTGTAGTCAGATACAACTCAAGTCTGCAGTGAAGCCCCTCCCACACCCTTATAACCGCCAGCCACTACCTCCGCGAAGCCTCTAATAGTTCCTTCTTTGAACTTTGCATGTCACCAAAATAAAGTGAGGGTGGCAACAATAATGGATAAATTTTCGTTTTTGTTTGTTTGTTAGAGTGGAACATGCAAAGGGTAATTCTTTATTGAGCTCAAATCAAGGGTCTGCTATGCGAAAACCCAGCACGTTACAAGAGTCGCCACCAGAGTTTTTCAGCAGAGTTCGGTGAAGTTCCAAGTGTCGGGTGGCCTCGCAAGCGAAATGAACTGTGCCATGGCCTTTTGCGGATGGAAACGCTCAGACCTGACGCATTTGTGTCCATGCTTCTCGAGCACCTCATGGCTTATACCAATGAAAGTACTCAAGACCAGCAGATGCTTCGCAGGTACCGAAGGCATAAACACTGCACCATTTTGAAAAGGTCGCATGATGACGATTTTGTTTGTTTCTGTGATTGGCTGGCGGAGTAACACCGATGCGCGCGGTCCGTCGGTCCATGTTGCCAACTGCTGTTTTTTTAAGTTGTATCTAATCATAGGTTTTTTTATGGCCTTGAGCAGTCCTTCTTTAGCACGTGTCTGCCAATCTCTCTGCATAACCAGAGAGCTGTACTCAGTATCTGCAAGGTGCCTACATGGTCAGCATGTGCTGCCACTGGCCGCAGAAGACTTCAGTACATGTCAAGGACACCACTTGCAGCAAAACTCTGCCCAGTGCAGCAGGGCACTTCTCAGCCACGACAAGCAGTACCGCTTTTGTCTGTTTTCATTGGTGCTGAAACCTGTGGTGACGAAAGCAGCACGAGATGATGCAACTTCACAGGAGCGCCAATTTATCAACACTCCTTACGTTTGGAACTGGCCCTGTAGCTGTTTGAGCTTGAAAATGTTCAACCACGAAGCCCTGTGTGATGGGCTTTCAAGCAGCTTGAAAGGGAACCCTGCCTATGCTCCAGGAGTCCCAAGGGAAAAAATTTGACACACCTGCCCCCCCCCCCCCCCCCCCGTCTGCCTACCACTCATCTATGCAGCATATATGAGGCAAAAGGTCCAAAAAGCAAGGGTACAAAAGTAATTTGCTTTACATGTAATGGAAATATGGAGCAGAGCTTGCTTTGTTTGCACCAATAAATTGGTGCTTGGCTCAGTCCTATCCAGGGCCAGTGTCATGTAGGTCTCCTTGGGGCTGGGGGAATAGTAGGGTGTCTTCAGATAAGAACAGACCAAGAGGGGTGCCACCTATTTTTCGTTTTTTGCAATTGAGCATTGATTTCCCCCCCAAAATTTGCCTTTCTGTAGGGACAGCAGGAGCCTGTGCTTTAAATTACTGGAGTACTTTTGTATAAAGCAGTTTTGGAACATGCGTTTCACGCAAGCATGTAAATTGAGTAATTACCTTACACTGAAACCGTGTAACACCAAATTTTCACATTTATTAACAGGGACAGTCACTCCTACACTGTACAATGAATGCAATTTCATTTGTCTTGTGAATGTCTTGTGAATGTTTCGAAGGCGTGTTCGAAACATGCAAATTCCATTGCATAGAAAGAAATTTGGTGAGTAATATAAATAGGTGAAAACAAAATATATTTGGGACCCATTCTGTGAATGCCCACATCTGACATACCCATCCGGCTGATCCACTGCAGTGGCATCGTCGCATTTTCCCCCTAGGCTGTAGGCTTGCACATAGCTTTTTGTGCAAAGGGGCAATTCAGATAGGAGGGGATAACCGAGATTATGAACAGAATAAAGTTCCCCCGATTAGCCCATTAGAAAAAAAAAATGAAGTTGTGCTACAAGCGATTTTGCGTATCTACTACCTCAACGAAAGAAAACACTTGCAGGAGCCCTGTTAATTAATGGTAAATTATTGAGTGAATTATAATGATAAAGACATGTCATGGGTCACTCATTACTACATCAAGAACATTGAGGTAATGATTATGTCAGCAATCTTTATTTTATTATTGGAACGCAAGATATTTTTGCACAGCCATACTTGGGTCTGAAAATGGGCAGTTTTCTAATTTAGAACAACATAAAAGATATTTTTATTGCATAAGTTTTATGAGGCATGTTTCCCGTACTCTAAAATTTATTCATATAAATTTGCTGGGATTATTTTTTTTCAAAAGCTAAAATATTTCGATTTTATGTTCCTGCACTTTTGGCATTTTCGGGTTTTTTAAATGAAATGAGTACTTCATTTAATCACTCATTTTCAATTTTAACTTGCAGGACACTTTTGGGAGACTTGCACAAAATATTTTCGGCTTCACTGCTTCAGTTAACCCGGCAAAAAAAAAAAGTGCTGAAATCGGGGTCAGATAGAGGCAGTTCCTCGAAAATCGGTTTGGCGATTTTTAAAAAAGGCAGTGTAGACGACGTAAATTCAACTTATCGAAGTATAACTGGTGTAGAACAGAAAAAAATTTTGGCGGGTACAATGCATTAGTTTCAAAATTACAGGCCTTCTGGATCGTAACGTCTGCAACATGAGAAAGCTCTCTTTTCACCCCTAGTGAAATCTGAATTTTTTTTGGAAGTGCAAAATTTAACTAAACGAAAATTGATTCCTTTCTGAGGAGGAAGTTGTCCACATATAAAAATTTTGCTGAAAACAAAAAAAAAAAGAAAAGCTATTCGGGACCCCTCTTGTCTGTCCTTGTCTGAACACACCAAGTAACATTTTGGTTCAAGTAATTTCAAAGCCACAATGTTCCATTTCTGTGTGTGAGCATGAGGCACCAATGCGGTGCCTCGAGCTCACGCATAGTCAGTACTCTGCCGCGCCATGCTTATCGAAGGCCAATGCAAACGCAGATTGTACAGTCTTGCGGCCCATTGGTGAGAATGCAAGCATAGTCGTGAGGGGCTTTTTTTCTTTTAGCGGCATGTTCACTGTGACCCACTGCCAACAGTGACGTGCTAGTGGCACCCTTTGTTCCGTATTTTTGTGTGTGTCGGCATTAAGCCTCTTTGCTTCTCCCACCACCTTTGGGAGCAGGTGGGTTTGGTGTCGCTGCAGGCAATGAAGTGTTGCGAATGATCCGAGAGCAGTACAGTAAAACCTCGTTAACCCGGATCTCACGGGACCGGCGAAAATGTCCGAGTTAACCGAATTCCGGATTATCGAATGGACCATGAAAACAAAAGGAAAATGTACTCGGGATTTCTTGAAAAACTGCGTTATTTTTGTCTGCTTCGTCGTCGGAATTTGTGAAAGAACGATCTTCCTCAACCCCATCAGGTGGTAGTGCGCACGCTCGCTGTCATGAGAACCGACACAGAACTCCTCGAGGACCGCGAGGGCTTCGGCGGCCTCCTGCACGGTGCGATGTCGCGTCGGCTCATCTGGACTGTCATCATTGCTGGCTGCTGTGGCCGCTTCACTCCGGTGGCGGTCGCCATCACCATGAAGCGCGACAGCGGCGGCAACGGCACAAGCACAGACGGAGAACGCAATGTGTACGAGCTCGCGTGTTCTCTGGCTCGCACGCTACGTGCACAAAGAAACCAGCTGCGTAGGCGTAGCAAGCAGCTCAAACAACTGTGGTGGCAGTGGCGGTGGCACCCCCTAATGGCAGCGCAAGCCGTCCCTGTCGTCCGTGTGCGTTCCGCTTTTAATAGACACTGGATGCACCGGCGGCCCAAGCGCTTCCGCCGGGTGGTGACTAGCGCCACCTAGCCACTTCCTCATTTCACTATCATCATGATCATATTCTGCTGCAGTCGTTCGTTCGGTTTCTCCAAAACTCCGGTTCCGCGGGTTCCACCGTCGGTTACGGCAAGCAGTGCTTGAGCCGCCGAGATCGCGCGACTAAAAGCATGGAGTCCCTCGATAGCCATCTCCGGAGTTCTCCGAGTTAACCGGTGCGCGGCTAAATCCTTCCGAATTAACGAGCATTTTACGCCATTGAAGTATATACAGTTTTGCCGGGACCGCGCCGCGAGTCCGAGTTAACCGAATTTCCGAGTTAACGAGATCCGGATAAACGAGGTTTTACTGTACTGTGTACTTGCCATGCTGCAGTCGGCGCGCTAGATTGCATGAGGCGATGGCTGACGCTGATAGTGCTCTTCAGTTAAAAACCACCAATACACTGGTGCCCATGGCGTTTGAGTGCTCTTAGCGATTCAGTACGCCTTTGCGTCTTCCTGTGCATACATTTTGTCAGTTAGTCTTAGCGGACGTCTTGTTCCACGAGAACGAGGAGAGTGCCTCTTTCGGCACGGCCGTGCACCCTTGGGTGTTGCAATCTGTGGTGAGAGCATGCAATGCTACTTAGCACCCATTGGAGATGTAGAGTTGTTTCGGAATGGGCCCTTAGCCCTCCCCTAACAGTGTACCTGGACAAATTCGACTGCTACTGTGCCCTTCAGCATGCATGGCAGCGCGAGAGAACCAACGTGGCAGCTGACGCATTGTGTCCTGCCCCATTGTCTGCTGGGAACCTGTGATCCCTGTGCAACAGCAGCTAGCTGAGCTTTTTGCTGAGCAAGCATTGGCCGCCGAGCGAAGAGGAGTGCGAGTCAATGTTGGGGTGAACGCTCCGATGCTGGGCACCCTTTCATAGAGGGTCCCTGGGAGCCCCTTCCCCCCATAAATTACCAGTGCTTCCCAGTTGAGAAAATGAGGGTAAGCAAAGCTTGTCCTGTGTGCACCTTACCTGCCACTTTTCCTTCCCTTTCATGGGACTTTTCCTTCATTTTTCCTTCCATTGATGTGTAACATTGTGTGGAATACTTGTTTTATTACAGTCACCTGCACTACCCTGATGAAGGTGAGGTGTGCACAAGACATTAGCCTACTCACATTTTGTTGACAGTTATTTTTTGTGCCTACGAGAAGCATTGAAAAAGACGCACATGGAAGGTGAGCATTTTCACGGGCTTGTCTGCACCGCTCGCAGGCCACTCCGCGGCAGAGAGTGCCAAGCGTGGCGTTCCCATCCCGTCGCCAGAATACTCTTCTCCCCTGCAGGGGACATGGCTAAGCTGCTCGGTGGATGGGGAGATGGGACAAAGGGGCGAGTTAGAAGAAGGGGACGAGTAGGAAGAGCTTCAACAGAAGGGGGTCATCGTCCCTGGCACGGGTGCGAGACAAGGTGTCTCCCTAGGTCAACATTACTAGAACCAACTCAGTTGTGAAGCTCCGCTTAAAATGTGGGCCGGGTGGCGGTCACATAAACTAACGGTGCTCCAATCAGATCGTGCTACCAGCAGAGCTTCCGGTTGTGTGCTTCTCTCGCTGCGGCTTCGTGTCGTCTGGTTGCTTTGTTGCTGCGCTTTTTGCTGCATCATACAAAAGGTGGTTTGCAGATACGAGTTGTCGCTTGATCGGGGATCGAACTGCTCTGCGAGGGTGTGAAGCCTGGCTTGTTTTGCATATGCAATATGTCTGCTTGTTTTTCTCTGGGCTTCAAAGCAAGTACAATCGTCGGCTAAGCGTCGCCTCTTTTTGGGAGAAATGCAATGCATGACTTCAGTACATGGTAATGAAGGACACTGGGCAACTTTCAAATCTGATGTTTTAACCTGCATCTTGGCAATATGCCCCATTCGCAGATGTAGACCTTGCGTCTGCAAGGCTGACCCTGTTATCTAGGGAAGTTTCTCACATTAAAGATTATTTGCGAGTTATCATTTCACTCTGTGTTTTATGTTTTTTGCTGTCACGTATTTAGGTTGCACTTTAAATTTTTTTCTCTTTTTAATCGTGAACCAGTCAGCACAGTGCAGTTTTTTTTCGCTACCGAAACAGCCAAGTTCTAAAGATGGGAAAATGTTCAAAGCGAACCCTGACCGGGAAATATAGAATGTGCGAGGTTGTTTAGGTTTACTTTCTAGTAATCAACGGTAAAGATGTACCGACACATCGAAAATGGTAGTCACCAAAATAGACTGTTTTCTTGTGGGCACAGCCATGTTGCCTAGCAGGCGGAGCCCTCTCCGATCTGGCAACCCACTGGCTTGGGCAAACATTCGCTTTTGCATGGCTGGTGCGGGGGCGGCTACAGTGTTGGTTGTTTTTTTAGTTCTGGCATGCTCAGTTTTGCCTAAATTGGGGCTCTGTATAGGAAATGTCTGTTCAACGGCCTAACAAGTATTGAGCCTGTGATAGTCACTCATTTTAACAGAGGACGCCGTGAAAGTACCATGGTGCCGTATATATACGGTGAGCTTTATGTTTGCAAAGTGCACTTTTCAAGCTTTCTGGCCAAGCAGGAGCACCCTTTGGGGATGTAATTAACTTTTTTTTTTCTTGGTTGTATTTTTGCGAAGGGGTCAGGAGGTGAATGCGGTCGTACGTAGGCGCGCAGTGGCTTGTTTCGATTACATCCTTCGGGTGGTTTGATTTTTTTTCTTTTGGTTGTTTTTTTTTTTTTCGCTCAGCATGATCGACAGGCATGGACTAGTGTTTGTGTCACGAGGAAGGAACAGGAGAGGCGGGAACGAGGGTATTAAGCAACTCAACGATCGGCCGTCGGCTCTGGCAAACGGCTAGGTGGAGTCCGCAGGCGAGGCATTGCAGGGACCCCCTCCCTTTTTCTTTATCATACCTAACAGTGAGTTTCTGCCTCCTGTGAGGCAGATCGCAGCATCCAGCATCAAGGAGTGCGCGCCCGTGCTCAAGCCCATAATCGGCCTTGGAAGTGAGCTGCGTGTTTTTTGTTCTCGTCTGTTCAATGTATACTCTCGTTGCAAAGTTCACCCTGTAATGGGCAAAGCTAAGTTGCATATTATCTGTTGAAGAAACACTATTCAGTCATTAAAAAGTACGCGTTTGCTGTTTTTCTTACTTTGCTGAGCTGATTAGTTGCTGCGGGACTTGTCGGGCAGGCTTCTTGCACATTGCTGCCCACTGGTCGGCTTATGGAGCAGGCCATTCGCAACAGTGTACAAACGTGCTGCTGGACATGAATGCATCAGTTAGTGAATGTACAGTATGTGATTACAGTGGGTGTGCTTACAGTAGGTATTTGTATACATAGTTGGACCCACCTTTAATTAATATTGAAGTGCCAAAAAAGTTTCATTGTTATAACCGGGTTGCATGGAAAAAGCTTCAGCGGATTCCAGAGCTCTTGAGAAAACTTTGCAAGCTGCTGTTGTGAGAGGGCGATTGGGGTGGATGCGGTAAAAGAAAACTTGTGCTCAAGTTTGTGCGCTTGCGGCGCTGTTTAATTATGGATAGGAAAATATGCAACCTCGTAAGCATATTATAACAGGTCACTCCTACAGATATCCCTGGATTTCTTTTAATTTTGAGTATTTAGAACTGCTTGAGTATGTGTTTCAGGGGGAGAAAGACTGCATTCAGTGCCATTGCACCTTGCAGCAAAGATACCCGAAAGCTGGTAGATATCCCTGGATTTCAGGTTAAAGGGGCACTGACACGAAAATTTTCGTCTGCTGTTTTTTTGCTGCGATACGTAGCTACGACCTGTTAGCCATAACACGGCACATTATTTGCTCCAGCGCGCGTCAGATAATTATTTACGGCCTGTTTATTACCCACTAGTTTCAGTTTTGGTTTGGGAGAGCTCAAAAAACAAGGGGCCCGGTACAACTGGCGCCATCTAGCGCTCGCAATGGAGTAAACGAGTTCGACCACGTGAGCACACATAACTGTGACGCGCTTCCGCACGACAACTGCCGCGTGCTCGTTTTCTTTCGCCTGTCGCACGTCCTGCGCGTTGTTGTCGCTGTTGCTCTCATCGTTGTTGGGTGGCAATTATTTTCTTGAGGTCTGGCGCCGCCGGCAGTCTACTAACGCAGCCGCAGCGAATAAGCAATGGCGGCTATGACGTCATCATTGCTAGCTGCACTGTCGGAGCTCGGCTGCCGTGGTGACGTCGCGGAAGTTGGGGGTCCCCTTCAGGTCACCTTTGCTGTTGTCGATGTCGCGACGTACGGCGTCTAGCGCTCGATTGCGCATGCGAACTTCAGTATTCATTTAAATTACCTTTGAAGCTGTGTTCGCCATTGAGATTTGGTAGATGACATCTGTATGTCCACAGAAATCGATCCTGCAGGCTATCTTAGCAGCGAAATTTTGGTGTCAGTGCCCCTTTAAAGGAGCCCTGTAACCATATTTTACTCGCCGAGTATTGTCCTGAAGTAAACGCAAAAAGAATTTCCGAGATCGATGCAGGCAAACGCAAGGTATTCAACTTACAAATTCAACATAAAAAGAGACGACAGATATTGGCATCCTCGTGCTGCTTCCAATCAAAACGTGGCTTACATCTTGCGGAACCGGAACCGTGTTGCCCTCTGTGGCGTTCCCACCACATGGGCCGCACAGCGCTCCTTGTGTCATTTACTTGAAGCAAATTGAAAGTGTAATGCATAAATTTGTGCCGTTTAGTAGCTTTAGCAAGCATAAAATACGTTCTCAATTTGAAATTTCTTGTATTCGGTGCATTGTAAGCATGTGTGGTGCATATTTTTATTCCTACTGTTCCCGGCCAATCAGAACCTGCAGCAAGGCCAGCACGGTGATGTCATATCCGCTCGGTAAAACTGTTGTTTGGTGCTGCAGTCAGTGCGGAAACCGATTTCAGGTTCAAATTAAAATATAATACAGTTCGATTTCGCCACTTTCACTGGTGTTTCGGTCATCAAGTGCCACACAAAGCAAAGGTACAGTTAAGGGAATGTTCGTAAAATGCATTTCAGGGCCCCTTGAAATGGCCATCAATTTTATTTATTTCAAGCTTTGATTCTTCTGTGCCACTTTTGGGCTGCACTGCACAAAAAGGTAGAGCCTACAGAAGCTGTGCTGAATGTGCAGTTGAAGCGACCAGGGGAGGGGTTCTGGGCGATTTGCTTTTCCAGTTAGTCTCGGGCATAGCTAACTCTCCATGCATTGGCACCGGTAGGTGAGAAGATTCCTGGCAGTGGCAAGGAAACTTGTTGCCCATAGATGCTGGTGGTACATAGTTGACCAATTACCCTGACAGTGAGAAAGTAGAGAATGTGTATTTTTCCCACGCAGATCCTGCACCGTGACATGAAGGCTGCGAACATCCTCATCACGAAGGCAGGTGTGCTGAAGCTGGCTGACTTTGGACTGGCCAGAGCCTTCTCCCTCAGTAAAACTGGGCAGCCCAATCGGTACACCAACCGGGTGGTCACGCTGTGGTACCGTCCTCCTGAACTGCTGCTGGGCGAGCGCAACTACGGTCCTCCTGTGGACATGTGGGGTGCTGGCTGCATCATGGCCGAGATGTGGACCCGCTCGCCCATCATGCAGGGCAACACAGAGCAGCACCAGATCAGCCTCATCAGCCAGTTGTGCGGTTCACTCACACCCGATGTCTGGCCCGGTGTGGAGAAGCTTGAGCTGTACGCCAAGCTCAACCTTCCCAAGGGACAGAAGCGCAAGGTCAAGGAACGACTGAAGGCATGTTGCTCTCTATATATGGCTCAGTCATTGCTGTTCATTACACATGTGAATTAGAATTTCAAGTAGCGGAGTATGATTTGCATCTCCTCAGATAAACAAGCTTCAATATGACAAAAGCAGTGACTGTCGCTGTACCCCCTTGTCGCACTCCAATGACGAAGCGGTCACGAAGATTGCTTTCCAGGGTGTCTCCAAACCGACAGTGGTCGACGATCTTTCGCAGTTGCACCAGGTAGTCGGTACCTCCTTCTCCACTATTTTGCACCTGGGTCTGAAATCTGAAGGTTTTGTACATCTCCAATGGCTCAGGAATGAGGTGTTGCGTCAAGACAGACAATGGTCTCATATGTTTCATCCTTCAGCTTTCTCAGTGCCAACAAGCTCCGCAGATGAGCGTAGGTCTCGGGGGTTCAGTATGGAGATTAGGATCGATCGAGGCCACGTCGTTGGCATTCGAAGAATGCCTCCAGCCTCTTGATGTAATTGATCCATGATTCTGATGCTGCATCAAACGGTAATGGGGCCGTGATCTATGGTTATGCCTATGCCATTGTCGTGCAATCCCCACTTGCTTTTGTGCTCCGTCCCTATCTTGTTTTGTGCTGAATTTGATCCCACTAGTGCTTGTTGCATTCGCGAGATGCCTTGTCTGTCCCATTCCTCGTCACCAGATTTGTTATGTTGTAACAAAGCATTTATTGGAAGTTTGATACAAAGCCACCCACACAAGGGTGTTATGCGAGGGTCGAGAAGGAAAAAGGTGTTTAGTCTCCACACAGATGCCACTCACAATACGCCAATGCTGACACCATAGCAGGCCTTTTTTCTTTCCCCCTGCACGATCACGCCCCCCCCCCCCCCAAATTGACATTAAATTTCTTGAAAAAAGGTGCGTTTGCCACCTTTGTCACACTTTGCATGGAGAAGTAAATAAAGCCTTTAATTCAGGGAAAAAGTCATGCTTGGCCTGCTGGCCTACAGGCAAGCCGTTGCAATTCTTGTGCCATGTGCCATTCATAAATGGAGCAACTCCTTCCTCCGAAGTTGCAGCAGGGTTCATTGGTGCGAGTGTACATGATACAGTCGAATCTCGATAATTCGAACTCGAAGGGGCCCGAAAATTTGTTCGAATTAAAAGAAGTTCGAATTAATGAAAGCTAATTGAACGGAGGGCTCACCTGCAGTGGTGCATATGCATTGAGCTAACACACGAGCGGAAGTTTCAGAAGACACATTTATTCACAAATCACAAGACAACCGTCATTAACTGAAGTAATCGGTGATGCGCGTCTGCACACGTTTGCCTTGCAGCGAGTCAATCACCTTCGCACGCAGTTTGCAAATCATTTCTACTTCGGCTTCAGCATTCTCCTGGCAAGAGAAGTAGCGCGCGGCTACGTCCAGCGCCGACAATGCTTCAGTATCGCTAGGCGGAGGGAGGGGCACTTCACTGCTGTCATCAGAATCATCGCCGCTGAGGGCGGAAGGGTCCTCAGATGTCGCCACTTGAGGGCACGCAGATTCAATTATTTCTGCGTCAGTGATGACGCCAGAAGTGTGAACACTGCTGTCCACCTGCACGTAACTTTCGAATGTCACGCCGTCCGGTAGAACACTGCTGAAGTTGTCAGGAACGCTGACGAAATCGTCAGAAGAAATCTGCATCGCCTCTTCATCACCATTCGCCACGGCATTGGCCACGGGTTCAACAAAACCACACTTCCTAAAACAATTTGCAATGGTCTCCTGCTTGATCGAGTTCCACGCATTAGTAAGGATGTGTGCTGCGCCGAGGAGATCGATGGAATAGGTTTTCTCGCTGTTGAGACACAACAGCATCCTTTCCAGGATATGCCGGCGGTACAAAGTTTTGAAGTTCTGGATCACGCCCATGTCCATGGGCTGGAGCAGTGCCGTCGTATTCTTGGGCAGGAAGGCCAAACGAATTGCACGTAGGCCTTCAATATTGCAGTGCGATGTGCAATTGTCCACGAAAAGGAGGATCTTCCGGCCTTTTGCGGCGAATTTTCTGTCCAGTACACGGACCCAATCGGAAAAAATATTCATGGTCATCCATGCCTTCTTAGTTGCAACGTAATCAACGGGAAGGGTCTTCACACCTTTGAAGCACCGAGGCTTAGCCGCTTTGCCAATTACGAGCAACCGGCAACGCTCCGTGCCCGTCGCGTTCGCGCACACCATCACCGTTAGCCTCTCCTTACTTTTCTTTCCGCCAGCACAATCGTCGCCCTGAAAAGTGATGGTTTTACTTGGCAGCAATTTATAATAGAGCGCCGTCTCATCGGCGTTAAAGACGTCGTCGAGCGAGTAGGCGGCAAGGAGATCCTTCAGATCCCCAGAGAGCCATTCCTCGCATTTGGCTCTGTCAACATCCGCCTTCTCGCCGCAAACAGTCTTGAAAGTAAGCCCGTGGCGTTCCTTAAAGCGTGACAGCCACCCGTCCGATGCCGAGAATTCTTCAAGAGCCATCTTAGTAGCGAACTCCCTCGCCTTGGCGGCAATTATCGGCCCACTGAGTGGGAGGTTCTGGCTGCGAACCTGCTTAATCCACATCACGAGAGCGTGATGTGGATTAAGCTGGGGATGTGCCGATGTCCGCAGCCTCTTCCTTGACGGTTTCATTTGCTGGTTTTCATAGCCAGCGATGATAGACTCTTTGTTCTTGATATACGTTGACAGCGTGCTCTTGGTGATGTCATACTTCTTGGCGATTTCCGTCTTGGAAAGGACGCCGTTCTCAACTTCGCGCAGGATTTCCACCTTCGTTTTAAGGTCCTTTGGTGGGCGATAAGTGCCCCGGCTCGCCATGACGCTTGCAAAACGAACGCACACCTTCCGAAGCCTAGTCAACAAGTCGCACCTCACACCAAAGAACGACGACAACGACTGCGTCTCTGTTCTTGCTACCCTCTGCGCCGCAGCCGCAGCGTGGCCAGCACGTGACGAGAAAGGAGAGAGAGAGATTCTTTATTTGAAAAGAAGAGAAAAGCACAGGATAGTAACTGTCTCTCGTCGAGGAGGACACCTCAACCGTCCTCCGCTTGACACACGCGGAGAGACGCAGATCGGCATTTGAGAGAGAGCAAACACTCTGCCACAGCTTTCTTTTTTTTTTTTTTCTTCGCGCGCGGCGTTGAAAGGAAAAGGGTCTCTACGTGGCCGAGACGGAGAAGGGGAAAGCGTGGCACACGGCGAGTTGCAGATCGGCATTTGAGAGAGAGCAAACACTCCGCCACAGCTTCTTTTTTTTTTTCTTCGCGCGCGGCGTTGAAAGGAGAAGGGTCTCTACGTGGCGGAGACGGGAAAGAGAGAAGCGTGGCACACGGCGAGTTGCAGAGAGAGCGAACATTCCGCCGCAGCTTTTTCTTTTCTTTTTCTTTCTTCGCGCGCGGCGTTGGGGTCTCTAGCAATGCTGGTCGGAGGCGCCGCCGCGGGATTTGGCGTGGCGCTGAGTGCATTTTCGGAGCGCGGTATGTTCGAATTAACCGTCGCAAGTGCTTGCGCGTTCGAATTACCGGGCGTTTTCGCCCATTGGAATACACATAGCTTTGACGGGACCACAGCGTCAGTTCTAATTAACCGGAAGTTCGAATTAAGCGTGTTTGAATTAATGAGATTCGACTGTATTCGATGAATATTCACTCGCTGCTGATTTTTCTGTTATGCACAGCAGCACTGTCCTATTGCATCAGTTGTCTCCCAGAATTGCACTGTGATGTGTTTTGCCTAATGAGGGACAGGGAGTTCTGTGATTGTTTTGAGGTCGCTGAAATGCAGGCGGTCATGAGGGCTGTGCCGGCCACTATCTTTGGGCAGCTTGCAGTATACCATAGTGCTGTATTTAGGGTAAATTAAGCACATTGTCCCTGTGAATCCTGATGCTCAATGCTCGACCCTCCAGTAAGGCTGCGTTATGTATAAGCGACCAAGCGAGGATATAGACCTTAATTACGGGTTTGGCCTCTCAGAGGTTGCAGAGCTCTTGACGGCGCGCAAATGAAAGTGTTTACTTACAGGCGTACGTGAAGGACCCCTATGCACTGGACCTGCTGGACAAGCTGCTGCACCTGGACCCGAGCAAGCGGTGCGACAGTGACAGCGCACTAAACCACGACTTCTTCTGGACTGACCCGATGCCGTGCGACCTGGCCAAGATGCTGTCGCAGCACACGCAGTCCATGTTTGAGTACCTTGCACCTCCACGGCGTCGGGTAATGCAGCAGCAGCCTCCACAGGGTCCCCACCACCCGCCCAAGGTGCCTTCAGCTTCCGATGGCCAGTATCACGACCGCGTCTTCTGACAGAAGCCCAGCTGCTGTGCCTAGCCCTACTTTTCATCTGGTGTGTTTCTGCAAACTTGCCATTAAGTCCCTGTGTGTGTGTGTGTCAGTGGGATAATGTTTCTGGAGGCAGTCTTAATTTTTTTCCTAGAGCTTCCCCAACTGCCAGTGAACCTTCAGTGTCATCATTGCCTGCCGAGAAGCCTTACGTGCCTGTGCACCTGCAGGGTTAGGAGGACGTGCTTCTGCGACATCTGAGAATCGCCACTAATCGTGTGTATGCCTCGCCACATTTTCTGCAGGTTTTTGGAGCTGCGTGTCGCTGCCTTTTGCAGGGGAGCTAGTTTACTCTCGCTGCATATGCAGAACAGCGGCTCTGTCAACAGCCAAGATATGTGCAGCTGTGAACTGCGTCAAAGTGGGCACTGCATTTGTCTGGTGTCCGAGCGCAACGACTGCTCTGTGCTGCTGTGCTTGGGTGCATGCATACTTATGCACACTGTGAACACAGAGATGATAGCCGTTATGCATGCTTGTTAGATCAGTGGCACATCTACATCTAGGTGCCCACCGTGTTGATACCCGGCTTTGGTTACGAGGACGTTTTTTTATACACATGTTATGGCACAGCACTATAAGTGCGGGTCATTGTAGTGCGCGCTAAGGTTGATTTTTTACTTATTTTGTTGCTTCTACATCATCACTTTTTTATACCCACTATGCTTAGCATAGGTTTTTTGTTAAAATGTTATGATATATTGTTCTCAGTTTCCTTGTTTTTGCTCTCGACCCCACCTTCAGTAGTTCATTGCATTGCGCAGGTATCCCTCAATTGTGTGTCATTGCCACGTAGCGCAAGACTGTTATTTACACTTGTTTGACATTGTTATAAAAAAATGAAACAATAATCGAGTGAGTGATCATGTGCATTGTAATTCTACAGCATTTTGTTGTTTTAACTTCATTGCAACTAAACACCTGTCTAATCGTCTAAAAGGAAAAAAAAAAAGTATGCAGCTTCCGCTAAGTCGCGCAAGGCCAGATAACAGCAAAGCTGGTCAATAGTTTACTGGTAACTTGACAGTCATGTGGTATTTTGGCAGGAACGTGTCACATGACATTGTGTTAGGTGATTTTGGCAGGAACATGTCACGTGACACTGCATTAATTTTGGTGGGAAAATGTCACGTGAGCACTTAAAATCACATAATGCAATGTCACATGACATGTTCCTGCCAAAGTTACACAGTACAATTTCATGTGACATGTTCCCCTCAAAATTGTGTAACAAAACTTCGTGTGACATGTTCTTGCCCAAATCACGTAACGCAATTTAATGTGATGTTTCGGGCAAAATTGCATTATGGAACATCACGTGACACGTTCCCACCAAATTTGCGTAATAATGTCATGCGACACGTTCTTGCCCAGATCACATAAGGAAATGTAACGTGACATCTTCCCTCAAAATCTCTGTAATGAAACATCACGTGACATGTTCTTGCCCAAATCAATGCATTGTCATGTCACAGGTTTCCGCCAACGTCATGTAGCGCATTGTCACGGTATTGCATGATGCCTGAGAAATTGCTGCTAGCTTAAACAGCTTCACTGCTAAAAGTGGCATGACAGAGTTTTTACGGTTAGCTTAAGCAGCTTCGCTGCTAAAGAACGTGAAACTGTGAAGCACCGGCAGTCTGCATTTATTTGTGGCAACATTGTCTAGTCTCTTTCTCGCGGCAATTGTTTTTCTTTTCTTCCATGCATGCCTTTTGTGTGCAGATCAATTATCCCATCAAAAGGAACCCCACGGGACTAGTTAAATTGCATTCCTTACACAGGTGTTCTGTTTGCTCAGAAAGATCTGTTGTCAAACCTTGATACATTGAACAGTAGAAGGATCGGCATGGAGCCATGTGGGACAGCAGTCTGAAAGCTATAGAAGCTGTACTAAAAAAAAAGTATCAAAGCAACTACATTGTACAGGAAGTCCATAATGCTTTCAGTGAAAGATGAGTAAGGTTGCATCATTAGTAATAGATGGCTGAGGAATTCTACACAACTACACAGTTCAAGCATAAGCCACTTTCCAGCATTATACAAAACATTCATGATGGTGAGCTTGAACATAAGATGCATACTTCAATCAACCAAGAGAGCAAGCTGCCATCAGGAAAGGGTACTTAATGACCATGAAATCAATCGGGTAATCGAGAAATTAACAGAACACAACAGAACCTCTCTTTGTGGCTTTCATAGACTACGAAAAGGCATTAGACTCAATAGACACACCTGCAGTTTTGGAGGTATTGCATTGTCGAGGAACATACCATACGTGAATGCTGTATTTGCATGTGAATAAGGAGACCTCGAATATATTATGGAAGGGGGCTACTTTCGGTCTCTACGAAAAAGAAAAAAAAACGTTACGATTATAGTGTGAAGTAATGCAAGTCGAAGCAGCAACCAAAAGGTGGTTGGCTGCTGGGCTTTACTGTTGCAACTGGCAGAAAATTGTAGAAAATACGTGCCTGCCTGATGCTACTTGTCTTTGTCGCTTGTGATTGCTACTTGTGGTTGCTACAGCATCGCCACATTGTCCGTGGTGCTCATATTGACAGTGAAGCTGTTCTTGCTCGCCGTAAAATGTGGGTGGTACCAGAAACTATCATCATAATTAGTTCTGCTCCCCAAGAGTGCTCGTGCACTTCTATGCAATGCCTAATCTGCGGCGTCTGCACGCGCACTTGTTTCTTCTTTTGCGTTAATGCCTTCAGCCCTCTACATACTACACTGGCAAAACTGCGGCTGGTGGGCGCACGACCTGGCGCGTGCACTTCTTCTTCTCTTCGCCTCAAGCCCCCAGGCCACTACTACATAGAGGCGGATGCGTTTCATAGCATGTCAAACAAACCTCGTGCCCTCGTATAACACAAAGAGAACCGCACGTGCCGCATGCGCCTGTAACGTCGCCAAGTCAAGGTGGAGTCGAAATGTCATCGTCGACACGGGCCAATCCTAGAGGCTGTGCGAGGTGCCAAAATCTTCAGGTGCCGCTTGAAGCTGCAGGTTCGATCCCCGATGCCACAGTGTTTCATAGCATAGCCTTGTACAGATTAGCAGAGGGATAGGAAAAGGAAGAGAAGGTGAGGAGGAGGGTAAAGCATAGCGTGGCCTTGTATAGTGTAGTATAGCAAGGGGGTGGGAAATGCAACTGAGGGTTCATGCAGAGCATAGGCATGCACAGTATAGTATGCCAAAGGGTGGGAAAGGGAACCTAGGGTGAGGAAGTAGGAAATGACGAGGGGAACGCCACCACTCTTGATGCTACCCCATTCTCCACACCACTAGTGTGGAGCTGTCCCAATTTTTTTTTGTTGGAGAAGCAGCATGAATTCTGCCAGCTCGTAGTTGATTTGGGTAGCGGCCATTCTTTGAATGCTTTGAGAGTCTGTTCAGCTTGAAAGATGCGATCATGGCACTTTCTCCAGCCTTGAATGATCGACTCGTTTTGCCCGGGATGCCACACTGCACTATATTTCTCCTGTAGTTGGACAGCAGAATAACCAATTTCTCGGGTGCGGTGGTGTACTGATTTCGCCTGTCGATTGCAGCGGCTCAGAATGCAAAGACAAACGCAAACAAAATGAAGTGCAACGAGGAGCTAATGCTGCAAAGTGCTGTGAAGCTATCAATGAGATTTTCATGCATGTGTGGCCACCATGGCCCTTGTGGCAATAGACCTGTCCTGGGGTATGTCACGAAAGGACCGTGACGTCAGCCACGTGACCCCAGCGCGCACGCGCGAACGGACTGGTTGGCGAAACATTGCAGCGTTCCGCATGGTTGCATGCTGCTGTACGGGTGGACAGAGTTTGTACTCTTCTGTTTTGGTGCGCGTGCACCTGGCCGCTTTGACATGGTGGTTAGCTTTTGTGATGGAGGATGTGCCAAACGCGCGATAAAACACAGCGGCCTCGGGTCCTTGTTTTTTTTTTTTTTTAAACACGGTTACGGAAAGCGTGGGTGCGAGCTGTGCGCTGTGTAAAACAGCAGCCGTCGGACAGCAACAGGATTTTCGGGTTACATTTCATCGCTAGTAAGTGCTAGCCCGTTCCCTAGAGCTTTTAGGCGTTTTATTTGTGCTTCCGCAGCATTTGTGAGCATGTATATTTTATGAACTCTGGTGCCCCGTCTCGATTTTCTGAGCTCCCGGAGTGGGTTGCTAACGTGTTTGCTTTCTTTTTTATTATTTGTTTGACATTACATGATTGTGAAAGACACATGAAAGAAAAAAGTGTGAACCTTTTGAATGCACTTTGAAACGGAAGCATTCCTTCAGTAAGCGGTGGTTCCGAACGTTGTGCAGATTTTCTCATTTCGTGCTCGCTTCGCTGCAAATTGCGTCGGGCTAGCACTCCAAAGGAAAATTTTGTTTGTGTTTTCGGATGGGATAGACAGTACCAGTCTCGCCTGTTTTCGATCGTATAAACGTTTAGTTCCTGAGCAGAAAGAACAGAAGGAAATGCAAATGAGCGCTACAACTCAACCGGCCATGCAAGTACAGTGCGCAATGTGGACGCTGCCTGCAGCTCGTAGGGCATGGCGGTGGTTCTTCGTGATGGTGTTTGCTTTGAAAAAAAACATGCATTCAATGCCTGGTTGGCGAAAGTTGCAGTGTTCGGCGTGGTTCCATGCTGCCGTACGGATGGACCGTGTGCGTACGGGTTTTTGTGCGCGTTACCTGGCCTCTTTGACACGGTGGTTAGCTTTTGCACTGTAGGATGTGCCAAACGCGTGACAAAATTAAGGCAGCGGCACCGTTTATTATTTTTTTTTTCTTTTGGGTTTCCGAATGACAGCAGTCGAGGGAAAGCGTTGGTGCCCCAGTTCGAGACAAGCTCTAGATGCACGTGGCCTTTCACTAAGCCGTACGCTTTGAGCGATCAGTAACGCTCCGTGGCCTCTGCATTGTACGGGCCAGGCATGCTCGCGAGGTACACACAGAGCTGAACGTTTGGTCAAGGTTTTAGGGTCATTCTTCCATTCCGAAATGGTGTAGGGGTATGGATACTGCATTCCACGAACTTGCAGCTTCTTTTCGACAAACCGCCGGCGCGCAGCCTCTGGAAGGAACGTATCATCGCGTGCAAAGCCCGAGCAAACTGCTGGAGCCGCCGGAGCTTTTTGCCAACCACTGTGAAACTGGTCCGCCGCGATGTCGATGCTCTGCGTGACGTCACATTGTTGACAAACAGGGACAGGCCTATAGCAGCGCTAGCAATGCAATGCGATGGCTGCAGCATACCCTGGGCAGCACGTATGCTGACAGCGATGTGCACAGTGCAGTGGCCGCCAGGCGTGCACTGAGATGCCAGGTGGACCGGAGATGGCCGTTGGCACCGTGGTGCTTTCCTGTGTACGATCGTTCCAAGCACGAATTGGAACAAAAGCACTATATCATGCTACGAACCTGCAATACATAGTACGAGGCACATTCTAAGGATGCAGGTATTCAAAGAAAAAGAAAAAAAGCTTGGCTAGTGTTCTGAACCTAAATATTATAATACAAGTCATGTTTTGAATGCTATATAGCCAATGAGATAACTTGGCCATGGCGGTCGCATTTTTGATGGAGGCGAAAATGCCAGAGGACGTGCACAGACAACTGTGTGTTGTCTGTGCACGTTAGAACCCCAGGTGGTCAAAATTTCCGGAGCCCTCCACTATGGCTTTTCTCTCCTTTCTCTCTCACTCCCTTTCCCCTACCCCCACAAACGCTCTCCCTATATGGGCTGCAGAAATTAAGTGTCCTTTCCTTAACTGAACCCAATCATCACCATTAGTTCTGGAGGGTTCTGGAGGTATTGTGCCATGAAATATGATAGCTATGTAGATACTATAGCCAATGTCTATGAAGCTTCCATGCCGGCTTGTCCCCAAGAAAAGCAGGAAAATTGCCATTGAGAGAGTAGTTAAAAACTTCGGGAAAAAAATATTGTGAAGACTAGATTGGAGAGACAGGGGAGTAAAGAGTACTGGAGAATACCTTGGCAACTTGCAGTTTGCAGATGCCGTTGTACTTTTCATGCCTGGCGACAAACTGCAATATCTGAACTATGAAAGCATTAAGGTTGGCTTAAAGGTGGACGTACAGAACACCAAGGTAATGATAAGGAATCCAGTGAAAAAAAAGTTAGAGTTCGCATCCAGGCATAGAATTTGTAAAAGAGAGTATGTATATCTGGTCAATTACTAACAGAAGAGCTGAACTGTATTCACCAGCCCCGCCACGGTGGTCTAGTGGTTATGGCACTCGGCTGCAGATCCGAAGGTCGCGGGATCGAATCCCGGCCGCGGCGGCTGCATTTCGATGGAGGCGAAATGTTGAGGCCCGTGTGCTGTGCGATGTCAGTGCACGTTAAAGAACCCCAGGTGGTCGAAATTTCCGGAGCCCTCCACTACGGCGTCTCTCATAATCAGAACTGGTTTTGGGACGTTAAACCCCACAAATCAAATCAACTGTATTCACCAGAGATTAAGATTTGGATGGTGCACATATGGCAAACATTCCCAACCAATGATGAGTAACATGCCTTTACCTACCCCTGAAGCATACAACCATTGCATTTTCCAGTACTACCATGCTGGTATGCTGGTCAGAAACTTTGAGAATGATAAACTCAAGAGGGACCTGAGAACCACACAGTGACTGATGCGACAAAAAAATGATGGGCGTAACGTTGAGACAGCAAGGCAGCAGAGTCTATCGGAAAACAGACAGTGGTGGCCAATACTGTGGTCAACGTGGAGAGGGAAAAAAAAATTCGCGCATCTCCACGATGTGAACCATGACGAGTGGGCGAAGCACTGGGGATTGTTCGGTGTTACCATAAATCGCCTGTGACATAGCCCACTCATGCATGTAAATGAGTGACAATGTGTGTGTATATTTACACACGCGTTGTCATTTATGCTCCTGGTCTTTATCAGGTTCCTGCGCTCCCGCGTTGTAGTGCCGAGTTCCAGATTCCTTTATTTAACGCACACACTGCGAGTATTTATTGTTCAATTACGCACAAGAGAAATCTCCCACCGGCACTACATTGCAGGTCAAGATCCAGTGCCTGTATATATACGGGGTGGCTAGTGAACGGTTGTGCAGCGCGAGCAGTCGGTTTTTTCAATTAAGGAACTCACTAGCAGACTCTGCCTGCATCGGCGTAATCTCTCGCGGGCGAGGGTGCGTTCTCATGCCTTGCCAGCTCGGGCCAGCTGTTGCGCATGCGCAGTGGGGGTGTGGATGGCGCAGGCACGGAACAGGCTCGACCAAAAGCTGCTTCGCATCTAAAATGCAAGCCAGTCCTGCACTCTGAAAACTGTCAGAACAGTGAAGCTGTTTTATTGTTAATCGTGACATAACTGGCAAGGGGTGTGAAGTTACTCATCAGTCCTTTGCCATGCAGTTTATTTCTTTGAATCTGACTGTACGGAAATGCAGCAGCAGCTGTGGGGATCGAACCCGCAACTTCGCGCTAGACCTTTTCTACACTTTATTGTACATTGAGCTGTGCATATCACCATCATGTAGCAATGGGCTGAGGACAAGAGTGCGTCGAGTACAAGAGATCAAAGAAGTGCAGATGCTGCACATTGGACATTGCACAACCCACTATGCCGAGGGTAAGACGCTGTCGCCGCCGGCAAACTGTTGACTAGCAGCTCCATTGTTAAAAAATGGAGATGGGCAGGTCACATTATGAGTACAGATAATGATCAATCAGAAGAATGTAATGGATACCAAGAGAAGGGAAGCATGTCTGCTGATGGCAGAGCGCAATGGGGAGGCGAAATTAAAAGAATTTCCAGGCACAGAATGCGATCAGCTGGCTCACTCAGCTGATCTCCCTGCATTCATCATTGATAATGATGAACGCAGGGAGATCAGTTCATCCTGGAGTGGACGTAGCTTATGCTGACGATATAGATAATAGATAGCAATAATTTGGTATATCGAGGTTCGACTGCATGTTTACAGCAGTGGTATATACAAAAGCAACCAAATCAAAGAGAGCAATTTCATTTAGGAGGATACTGCAACACTGTCATATTGTTAGGTATAGATAACCATATTTCCAGACTCATGATCGTATACCAGCTACTGGCCATGAGATTCTCAGCTTCGTTCATTGGCTGCCAAGCAGCTTTGTATGTAATGTTGCCTTCTTTTTGAGCTTTCTGCTTCCTTTTTGAGCACAATTGTTGTAATGTTGCCTGCATGCCCCTAATTCATTTTGCTTCCTTTTTGAGCAGAATTGTGTATAGCAGTCAAACTGTAATTAGAAGAATCATTCACACCATTCTTTTTTTTTCCTTTCTTACACAGCCATATAGTGTGTGTGCACCGTTTTCTGTGGAAGTCATAGTACCTCTGTGCCAGTTTTCCCACCTACTGTAAATGCAGTCTGAAAACAATACTCCCAACCACATTTTCTTATATTTTACGAGGTCTCCAAAAGTGCTTTGAATGGGTGAAAATCCTCCCAGAAGTGCATGGATGAAATATTTGAGACCTAGTAGTAATGTAGGTGTACTATGGGTGCAGTGTCATTCTCCCGCCCTTCCCAAGTCCTCCTTTCTGAAAGAGCTCCACTCCAGCGTAGTCGTTGCACTGGACTTGCTGGAAGGGTGGCAGAGACTCCCCTCCCGTGACCTCCCCTTTCCCTCGACTTCCTTCTGTTGCAGGAACCTGGTGCTTCATCGGGCTGTGCAGGCCATGAGACGCTACGAGAGCCACCTCAACTGTGGCCTGCTGGCCATGCAAACGACTGCAGCCATCAGTGTCGCGAGTGCCAGTGCCACCATGGTCCTAAGGACAGTGGGATGGATCAAGCTGGATCTAGCATGCGGCTTTGAAGCCTACCTGATAAATCTTCAAGCCTTGGAGAAAATTGATGTCCTTAGTAATGACTTTAATGCTGTCTCACTGCATGTGCAGTTGCCATGTCAGCACCATGGTAGTCGTTGCCACATGCCTCCTATGCCAAAGTTTAAGCCCTGGTGGTGCCCATGTTCAATATTTTTTGCACCTCTCATGACGATGATCTTGGTTACTGTATTACGATTATGTTCATTACCAGATGTGCTGTACATATTTTCTCACAATAAACTATTGTTTTTTTCTTTTGCTAAATTACTGTGGATTATTTCTTGCATAGTTTTAAACGGAATAGCTGGCCCACAGCTTAGCTAGAGTGTACTAGAAGCTTTTGAGTGGCGCGACCGCAACGCTCTTCCCTTGCTTGCCCCTTGCCCAACTTGCGGCGCAAGTAGCGGCGGCGCTGCCATCGCCCAATCTACCCAGGTTTGCTCGGCGGCATGGTAGCCTCTGTAGTCGGCATCTCTGTTTTGGTCGCGAAATGGCAAAAATACAACGTTTAAACCATTGTTACGCGCCAGGTTGCACAACTGGATATCCGTGTGTGCAACAAAGTCACAAGTTATCCCTTTTTTAAGGCCCAAAAAGACGTGAAATCTTGTGATTTCGGTGTTCTTCTGTACCCTCCTCCGAAACTTTGTTTTTATTAGTGAACTTGGAAGACATTTTCACTGGTTGCTTTAGTAAGAGTGACTTACACAAAGATAGCATCTTGGATGTCCTGGCATTGGGGGTGTTAGTTGCAAGTCATTAACTGCTAAGTTGATCAGCTTTTACGTGGTCACACGTATGCGTTTCTATATAAAGGGTCTTAACAAGTGGCGGGATGAGAAACGAAGCACACACCAGCACCTGAAATTTAGGCTATAAATTGCTGCACTGGCATAAAAAGGATGTCAGTTTTCATGCATATTTTATTACTCTTAATTTTTTAAAGGGCACCAAGAAGAGAGATGATTTTTCCGAGAAGAGGTTTGTAAGCAAGAGAACGTGCAAATTCTGACACGAAATCTAAAAATAAAATTTGATCTTGAATCTTTTTTATTAATAAACCTGTAATGGTTAATTTAGCAGCTTTAGGGTTCCCGGATCACAATTACTCGAACTAAGCCGATTCATTGTTCTGCTTTAGAGTCTATGTAAACAATTTTGCAACGATTATATCTTTTTTTATTTAAATGCATTTTAGGAAGACAACATAAGCTCTGCCATTC
Organism: Hyalomma asiaticum; assembly: GCA_013339685.2. Lineage (NCBI taxonomy): Eukaryota > Metazoa > Arthropoda > Arachnida > Ixodida > Ixodidae > Hyalomma > Hyalomma asiaticum. The sequence goes on along the minus strand of CM023481.1, from coordinate 65,294,666 downwards.
TGTTTTGTTTTATGTTATATTGTGTATCCTGGCTCTATAATTTTATGCTTTTTATAATTTTAGTTGCAAATGTATTAATTGTTTGTATAAGTATGCGAACCTTGTAATTTTACGTTATCAATTGTTATACGACTTTGCTTTACAGTGCTGTTGTTTATTTAAACTCTCGAAATCTTGCACTGCTATGTTTCACCAAAGGCGTTTTTTTTTTTGCAGTATTACGTACGTGCATTTTTGTGGGTCCTACAACAATAAACGCATTCCCATATTGAAATGAAAGGGAGCTTTGGAAAAACTGCTGTTCTTCAAACAGTGACAATGTCAATAAAGCCTGCTTTTGTTGTGAGTGAACGCAACCACAAGCGACGCGCCCTTTATTTGATTTCAACATTGGTGTTTTACGTGGAACGGGCGAGGAGTTCTTCGTCTTATGTGCAACACATTCCTTTTTTTTTCGAGAGGGAGGGGGGATGAGGGAGGCTTCCGATGTGTACCGGCTAGCTGGTTTCTCGTGTAAGTGTACACTGTAAAGAAGGGGGGGAAACGCGCTCGTTATGCGGCATGGTGTGCTACGCTATTTCAAGCTGCAATAAAGTCGGCAGCAACTTCAATAACAATAATGTCAAATAGTATTTGTTTGCATTAAAATTTTTGAAAAAGGGGGGTATAACAAGGAATGAAAAAGATCATCCTGGGCGCTACGGAGAGGTACCAACGCGTACGCGGAACGCCCGCCAGCCATCCGCCCGGGAAGATTGGTTGACGCCAGCGCCACCGCATCATTCCACGCTGAAACGGCCGCGCCCAGGCAGGCGCTCGCGCCACTCAAAAGTTCTAGTACACTCTAGCTTAGCTATGCTAGCAATCTGTTGAAAAAAAAAAAAAAACTTTTGTGCAGTAAACCGTTTCCTCATCGCATGCCACCGTGTTTTGTGATGATGCCAGTGCTGCCATTTGCGAATAGTCTCAAGTGTACAGTCCGTAAAAATATTTTATTTACGTCATTTGGTTATATGTACAAAAAATATTCTATACATTATCAGAACCTTTTGTTTTGCTGCAGTGGACCTGTCTAGTCTACATGATGTCATATAAGGCATTTTTTAAAAATTTCTTTTCTCTACATTTCGCAGAGCCGGGTCGTGAACCGGGTCGCAGAACCGGGTCCTAGCCCATTGAGGTGTGCAAATATGGGAACTTGCCAAAAGATCTCTCGTAGCCAGTAATGAAAACTGGTAAGGTTAACACCAGAGATTTCCCTAAAAACCACGTAGGAAGTGGGGTTATACACGTTGCACACCACCTTGTTTTTCTAAAGGCAACCTCTTAAATTCTAAACGTAGCAAACTCTGAATATCTGCTGCTTTGTGAAGCAGCGCCTTGTTGCAAGGTTTAAAAATCCCATTGTGTTGTGCCCCGCCACGGTGGTCTAGTGGTTACGGTACTCGCCTGCTGATCCGAGGGTCACGGGATCGAATTCCGGCCGCGGCGGCTGCATTTCGGTGGAGGCGAAATGTTGAGGCCTATGTGCTGTGTGAAGTCTGTGCACGTTAAAGAACCCCAGGTGGTTGAAATTTCCAGAGACCTCCACTACGGCGTCTCTCATAATCAGAGCTGGTTTTGGGACATTAAACCCCGTAAATCAATGTTTCTGTTTGCAGTGCTTCTGTTTTGCTCTTTCCATTTTCGCTAAATGTCATTCTGTGGAGAGCATATCTTGAGGTGCTTCACTTATCTTGCTGGCTCTTGCACTCCATGTGGTCTCCGACTTGAGAAGTTCCTTGAGAAGTTTCCTGTGATGATGCTTTGAGTAAGGAAGAAATTGTCTCAGTGGCCCATCACAGTGTCCTTTTTACAGCATGTACTTCCACAAAGTTGAGCACATAGTTGCTGCAGTTTATGAAGATTGCCATATTTTCTTTTTAGGCTATTCTTTGATTGGCTCCACTTTTTTGTTCAGCTGTCACTGGAGCACATGGTTGTACCACTACAGATCTATTTTGTCCTTCTCGAGTTGGTTTAATGTTGCTCAATATGAAACTGCGAAAGGTCTCGTTAGCTAATTCCTTCTAAAAGTCGACTTCCACGTATCGCATACCCATGACATTTCTTCACAGTACGTTCAATCGGGGGGGTAGGGTCGGGCATAGTGGCATAATACTTGGCTTCACAAATTTTCCACAATAAGGGCTCACAAAAGTGCCTGCCATCGCGTCTGTGAATTTGTTTTAGACGCTAGGTGGTGGTGGCAGCTTGGATCCAGGATGCAAGGCATTTGTTCATGGCAGGCTCAAAGACCACTGATAATCAGAGGACACTGAGATTCCATGTATGACCACTGACGAACTCAAAAAAGCCGTTAAAGGCATGTCCCACAATAAAGCAGCAGGTAGAGACTGCTTAACAGCTGGCTTGATCAAAGACGGAGGAGACTTACTTGAAAAACTTGCATCACTCTTCACAAAATGTATCAAGGCATCTATTGTACCGCTTAGTTGGAAAAATGCTAATATAATCCTAATCCACAAGAAAAGTGACATGAAAGGGTTAAAGAATTACAGACCAATTAGCATACTCCTGGTAATACTCAAGCTATTTACAAAATTTCTGCTAGGATAAGAGAAACGCTCCAGTAACCTCATCAAAGTTCAGAAGCCGAAGCTCAGAAACAATAGGGTGAGACATCTTGGTGAAATCCAGTTCACTTTAACCCGTGGCTTCATGTTTAATCCTTGGAAGTGTGATGCGACTCCCATCATCCTTCCCTGCCAAGTTTCCCAAACAGTTCCACTGCTTGTGTGGATGCTAACGAAGTGGAATGAAATGGAGCTTCCTAAGTGGAACACAATCAAGTACTTGTCTCGGGTTTTTTTAAAGGGGCCCTGAAACCGTATTTTACTCGCTGAGTTTTACATTGTAACAAGTTCTTTGTATTGCTCTGAGGTAAATGCAAAAAGAATTTGAGATCGATGCAGGCAAATGCAAGTTATTCAACTTACGAACTCAAAATGAACTTACACGACAGATATTGCCATCCTGAGACATGCATGCTGCTTTCGATCAAAATGCAGCTTGCATTTTGCAGAACCGGAACCGTGCTACCCTCTGTGGCCTTCATACCACAACTACCACATGGGCCGCACAGTGCTCCTTGCGTCAGTTACAAGCAAAATGACATTGTAATGCCCAAATTTGTACCTTTTAGTAGCTTTAGCAAACATAAAACATGTCCTCTATTTGAAATTTCTTATATTCGATGCATTGTAACATGTGTGATGCATATTTTTATTCCTACTGTTCCCGGCCACTCAGAACCTGCAGCAAAGCCAGCATGGTGATGTCATATCTGCTCGGAAAAACTGTTGATGTTTGGTGCTGCAGGCAGCGTGGAAACTGCTTTCAGCTACAAATTAAAATATATGGTTTGATTTTGTCGCTTTCACTGGTGTTTCGGTCATCAGCAAGTCCCACAAAATGCAGAGGTACAATAAAAATCAATGTGCGTAAAATGCGTTTCGGGTACCCTTAAAGGAGGGCGCGAAGAACTTTTTCGACCTCTCGGCTTCCTGCGCCTGTAGCTTCCTCCTCCTCTGTCCTTCAGCTCCACTCCCTTTTGCTTTGGTCGAGGGTTTTGTGGCCCTGCTTGACTGAAGCAGCATGAAAAAAAAACTCCCTTAAGCTGTTCACCCAGTATAGAGTTTGTGGCATTAAGCAATGAAGTCTTGCTCCCAATAGCCTTACGCACATCACCTCAACTACACTCCCAACCAAGGAAATGAGTGCCCAGGGATATAAATTGTCAAGGTTAAGTACGAGTGTTTAATGTTTAATTTATTTTAGTAACTTCCCCGAGCTCTGCGAGTCTGGCTGTCCAAGCAAGGATTTTATTTTTGTCCCAATAAATGCAGCCGACGCAATGGGGCTAACAATCGCAACCCAATGGCTGCTTCTGCCAAGCTTCATGCAAGTAAAATCTCCCTGATGACTCTACTTCATAGAAAAACTGCACTTGTGATGGTACAAAGAAAGGCACTGGCAACTATAGTACGATCAATGCCTCCTCTACTCAAAGTAAAGGAGGCGTTGGTAGGATTAAAAAAAGAACAGCAGTTGGCAACAAGGGCCGATGGACTGGGTGCGTTGGTGTTACTCCGCCAGCCAAACAGAAGCAAACAAAATCGTCGCCGTGCGACCTTTTCGAAATGACGCTGTGTTTATGCCTTCGGCACCTGCGGACCGTCTGCTGTTCTCGAGTCCTTTCATTGGTTGCTCGAGGAGCATGGACGGCCAAATGTGAAAGCTATTCAAAATAGGGACAAAGATACTCCGAGTGGCTACTTGAAAATGAACGAAAGTTGTGGCTAGGAATGTGGCCACGTGCATGTAGACGAGGAGTTGGACATTCACTGCACGAGAACCAGAATACGAGTAGAAAATTGCAATGCCTTGTCTTGAAATTGACCTACATCACCATCATCGGCCTTGTTTTAATAGTGTTTCCAAATGGCGTAGTACCAATCGGGGAGCTCTTATATTAAGTAAGTAAAAGGTTTGGGGGCAATGCAGAGGGCAAGGCCGCTGAAGGATTCTTCAAGGGAAGATGGGAGTTCCTTGCCTGTGCATCTAATTAATATAATTGCCCTCTGTTTCCCGCCTTTTGATCTTGACCATAGTTGTGAACAATAATTGCTAGAGGGAACTTTGGTGCTAGTGCCTACGGGAGTTGCAAGCAAGGTGGCTCAAACAGCATGCGAATGGTGGGTAACACATCCTAAACTTCTGGGCACGCACAGCCTTGTGGCACTCAAAAGCCAGTCATTTATGATGAAATAATGCACCATAAGCTCAACAATTTGCAAAGGTCGTGCATGTGCGCAGATAACAATGTTCTTTCTTTTTTATTGGTGCCGGTGCATTCCACTGCATAAATGAAATAGTACACGTCTGCATCCTGGATAAAGTGCAGGAGAGGCTGGTACAGAGGGCCATGCGTCCAGCAATCTACCTGGGTGGTAGCGAATGACGTGCATTCGCAACTACTGCTTTCATATGTTTGGAGAAAACATGTTGACAACTGCTCAGAAATGTATCATGTGGTAGTGCCAATGTTGCTTCCTCTGCTGGGACCTAGATTTAGCAGCATGTATTGCTGCTAAACACAAACAAGTATAATGCAAGCATATAAGAAAGCAATAAAAGAGATATTACTAGCAAAAGACTAAAGCTAATGTCAGGTACATTCTTTCTTTCTTTTTTTTTGGGGGGGGGGTCTTGTTCTGCTGCTGCTCAGCTGTCTCCATGGTTGTATTTGGTCAGATTTTTTTTCTTTTGTGAAATATGTATAATACTTCATATATATGTGCGTGTGTGTGTTTTTTTGTGCTTTAAGTCCTTTCTGAGCTGCCTAAAGTTGCTCTTTGTCCTTCTTACGATGTGCATTCTGTTTGTTTAAGATAGGTTTTCTAGTTGGTTTTTGTATGCGCTGTGTACATTGCTGTCATACTGCTGCTGCTGCATGGGTGGCACATTGGTCAGGCAATGGGTCAGGCTGCATGGGTCAGGCAATGTTGGCCTTTGGCCGTGTTCCCCAAGGACATTTTTCACTGTTACTGTCCTAAATACACCAATAAAGAAGATAGCGGATACTATTAACAATACATCAATATGAAACTACTGTTGTCACTAGTGGAGAGGCCCAAGTGTTTTTAAGCTCATGAGAAGTAGGTGCCCTTTCCAAACCCACAGCAATTGCTATGTTCTGCTGCAGGACAAATGCACCACCCAAGAGAAAAAAAAAATAATACGGAGGGGAGGGGGCTCAGTAGCGTCCCTTTTCCCAACTCAACATCATGAGCAATCATTTTGTGTCATGCTGTACATGCCCGAAGAAAAATTGGGGAAAATTAGACCCCACAAAATGACCTAAGCAAAAGATGCACACACAACTGATGAATGATGCAACATGTCAGCATTGCAAATAGAATGATGTACTGAGGCTGGCGCCATAACCAGGTTTCAGCAGCCGCTGCCGTTGTCGCAAAACAAAAGTGAATTGCAGTTGCGTCACTGCAGCAGTGGCAGCCAGACAATAGTAACAGGGTTGCATCAAGATGCAAGTACGAAGACGAGACAATACTTCCAATCATTCCCATAGTAGCTGCACGAGTACATCTACTGCAGGAACGAATTCTAGCAGAGTTCCCTCTAGCAGTTATAATAGGAAACTCTATGGTACAGCCATAGCACGACCCTCTTCACAGTTGCTGTCAGCCGGCTAAGTGTACTTATAAGAGCACCAGCATGCTTGTCAGTGAAATTTACCTGCTGTGGTAGCTTAGCAGCTAGGTGTTGACCTGCAAAACTTGAGGTTATGGAGTTAAATCGCGAGCGAAATGGGAGCAAAATGCAAAAAAAAAAAGCACCTTAGATTTAGGTGCACGTTAAAGAACCTGAGGTGGTCAGGATCACTTCGGAGCCCTCCGGAGCATGCCTCGTCATCATAAGTGGTTTTTGCTTGTAAAACCCCGTCAGTTATTATTTGTGATATTTTTTAGTACCACGGAGCAAGCAAAGAAATACAGTTGAACCCCTTTTATAAGAGACAATTGGGTATAAGAGACATTTAGTCACATGGTTGGCTGCCCTATTAGCCCCATTAGGTGGGCCTCTTTTGTAACAAACACGCTTCTGAGGACAGTTGCTTATAAAGGACAAAATATCACTAAATTTAGGCACATAGTCTTTCTTGTAGCAGATATCTTGACTTTAAATACAGCACTGTTGGCTGCTAACTGCAGTTAATTCATTGAGGAAGCAAAGGAAATGATAAGCAAGTAATGCGACAAGCTTGGGGTGGTTAAAAAACATGAATTCTGTTTAGAAACAACTTAATGAACCAACAGACAATGAAGCCTAGAAAAGCATAGGGGAAGTTACTTGTGGTATTGTAATTGTAGAGTAAGTAGAAAGGAATTAAAGTGGATAAAAACACAAACTTGCCTTCAGTGGGAACCGAACCTACGACCTTCGGATAACGCGTGCGATGCTCTACCACTGAGCTACGAAGGCGGTCGTCCCTCCCGCCCACTTTATTGTGTATTTATGTACGTATTATCCTGGGAGTGTTAGGCAGCACCACTCGTAGCCATGGCAGCAAGTGTGGGACACTGATTGCCGAGAGGCGTCACAGCATCACCTGCCTTCGGTTCCCACCGAAGGCAGGTGATGCCGCGACGCCTCTGCACAGGCACATTTTTCAGCATGAAAAATGTGCCTGTGCATTTTAATGAAAACCTGAACTTAATATGCCAAGTGGCAAGAGCAAAGCACAAAAACAACATTGCCAGGAGCTTTATTATAAATCAGAGAAGGGCTCCAAGAAATTATCTTGTCACTGATCTACCTTTGTTTGGAAGTTTGGAAGGCGCACACAGTTTTTGCTGAAGAGCTTTTCATCAACACGGATGTTAACTCTCTTGAGTGATCAGATTAACTGCACTACAGCATTTCATGAACACCCTCCGAGATAACTATGTACATAAACGACACCGGGCCCGTAGCCAGGAATTTTTTTGAGGGGAGCCCAGTTGCTGAAGACCTTAACTATTTCAGAAAAAAACACCATTTTCGCTATTTATTTTCGGTAAAAATGGCAGTATGTACATGAAGTGACTTTTTAAATCATTATCATCATCATCATCAGCCCATCTTATGCCCACCACAGGACAAAGGCCTCTCCCGATGCTCTCCATCCTTTCCTGTCCTGTGCGAGCCGATTCCATTTGATGCCTGCGAATTTCTTAATTTCGCCACTCCATCGTATTCTCTTTTTAAAAGCAACATTATTAATAGGCTTAGATTTTATGTTATTAGCACTACACTATGTTATTAACACTACCCCAGAACCAAAATTTCAGGAGGGGATTGGGGCCCCTTGGGCACCCCTGCTGGCTATGGGCCTGAACGACACTGAAACTCTGCTGTGTCCAGTTGTGGCCTCTCTAGAGCTTGTGTCTACTTGAACAGTTTGTCGAATGCAACTCAGTTAAAGCTTAAGGCTTGTTATCTTCCAGGTGGACAACTAGGGCGAGGCTCGCCATTGCCTGGCTTCAGTTGACCACATGTGTTGAGAGTGAACCACCGTGTTTCCATTTCACTTGTACTTCTCCACTGACATGCGTTGCACTGGCACCACGGGCTAAACTGTACAAAGATACGTGGGAGATGTGTGCCAGCACGGAAGTGCCCCCCAAAAACCACACTAACTCTGTCCCTCACAAGAAAACAACCCCGTCAACTTGCACACAAAACAAACAGTCATATGCGGAGCGCCATTTCTGCCCGTCGCTCCTTTTCTCTCCTCTGCTCCTCTCGAATTTTTTCTTGCTCTTCGAGGGCCTCCTGCAAGCTCCTAGGCCGCTCTCCATCCTTGCGAAAGACGGTCTGGCGCAACAGCAGGGTGAAATCCAACTTCGGTTCGTCACCTGCAGCAGGCAAGCGCCGCAACTTTCATCACGCTGGGCAATGGCATTTTGCACAGGCACAATCTTATGACACACTTGTTGACTGCAAATTGAACATGCCCACATAGTGGCTGTACTTATTCAAAGTGGCGCTTTGCCTGTAAAAGTTTAAACCGCCAGAAAGCTAGCTTGAATAGCCATTTGCACCAGCCAGTTCCCCGTCCTATGCTTACAAATTTTCCAATCGTGTCTTGAATATCTGCCATAAGATGCACTTCCTTGGCATCCATTTATTAGCTACACCGCAGGTTATGTGCTCTATGTAAGACCTATGACAACTCTAAGGAGCACTAAATGAAAAGTGAGTGTGTATGTATAACACACACAAGCGCACACTTCACCACCCTAACCTGATTATTTATAGCAATACCAGATTCATGTTGAATAACAATATTCTTTCACCAAGAGTGCACACTTATAGTAAGCAGACCGTTGAATTTACTTCCATATATATATGGAAGACCTCACCATTTATAATGAAAAAATTCTTCTTAAAAATTCACTTTGTACAGGCTAACAAGAATGGTTACCGTATCTTTGCTTTTTGTTGCCGTTATTGTCTGGCGCGCTTTAACAATGCAAATAAACTTTGTTTCTCCTTTCTATGCCAATATTTTTACCACCATATGACATATACGAACCTCGTTATTCTTTGTAATCCTGTATTATGCTTGCTGCTCCGAGTTTAACTACCCTTTTTTTTTTCTTTGTACAGGGGGTTCCAATGCAGCCGTTGACTATGAAACCTACTTCTGTGTACGAAACACATGTAACGCGAAGGAGCCTTTAATAATAAACCTTTGATTTGATACACGTGATATGTGACAAACACAATCGCAGTTGGACCGATGAGACTTTCGTCGGGTGCGTGCACAAGGTAGTGAAACAGTTCCTCCATTTCGCGATGTAAAAACGTGGGCTGTGCTGCGGTGCAGTAGAAGTGCGATAATATGTGGGTTTTCTTTAAGAATTTTACGATAGCTGATCTACCTGAGCACACCCGAGTCAAGCAGCCTTGAGAAAGCTTCCTTTAAGTTAGGTTCACGGTGAAATTACTAGATCCGCAAATCCATTATGAACCACAGTTCAAGCAGACATAAAGCAAGAATGCAATGGAGATCGGCAAGGAAATCGCAGCAACCCTGTTCGTAAAAGATCACTGTTCGCGTACCCGTGGGCTACCAGGACATGCATCGTCTCCGCTTCAGCGTCTGACATACGAAAGAAAAAAGGTGCAGGACTCCCAAAGCAAAAACGTACTTTCTGGCTCGAATATGGCGTTGACGCCATCGTATATGACTCGGCTGAACGTGAGAGAGATGCCTGCGACGGACAATACGACCACAGTGAACCTCGGATGCCGGTTGAACCACGAAACCTTGGGCACTCGGATAGGCTGCTGCCGACGGCTCCACGGGTCTGCGGCCAACCGTGCGATCGATGTAATCATAGCTTCTAGCTAGCTGCGCATGCACCTCCGAGAAATCGACTACAAGAACGTGCCACAACAAATAATCGTGGGCACAAAGTTGTCACAACTCGGAGAGCATGGACGATGTAGGGCACATCGGAAGGGGTCGTTCACGAACGTACTTAGCTTTGGCTTGACCGCAACGAGTACGTTCGTTACTGAGACAACGCTAGAGCCACTTCCGTGGCCGCGTTAATATCATTAACTTGTACAACAATAAACTAAAATACGGTAAAATTATACCAATATTTTACAGCTCGTTATTATGTTGGCTGTATGCAGCGGAAGCGATCGTGGGCGACAATGGTCACGAGCGTTGTAGCTTATCATCATCAGCAAATAGACGTTGCCTTGACTTCTTGCGCCTTCTCTTTCGATTGTTTTCATTTTTTGTGATGTGCGTGTCGGCTGCTGTTGCGCGCTCGGTTTTCCAAGTAACATTCTCGCGTCACTCCTAAAAGGCGCTGCTCTCAAACGATAGTGCCGACTCGAAAGGCGGCCAATGTTTAGGCGATGTCACTTTTAAAGTAGCGGTTATCTGCAAGTTGAGCTGGAGACAGTGCGAGCCTCCAACTTGGGGTGCACGAGTTCTGCATTTCGCTGCACCGAGCCTAAACGGTCTGCTGCTACATCCGTGCGGTGGTAAAACCGCCCGTAATATATCCTTGCGAGTGTTAGGCAACGTCACTCCTAGCTATTCCTCGCGCTCGGCGTCGGCAGCGTTTGGCTGCGACGATGCTAACATGGACGAGAAAGAAGAAACGTCGAAAGGGATGTGCGAGCCGCGGCGTGTGTCGGCCCGAGTCGCAGCGGGCAGTTTGGCCGCTGGTGGCCAAACGGTTGACCAGTATCCCTGCGAAGGCCGCGAGAATGTGGCCAAGCGTGTCGTCAAACAAGCGGTGAGACGTCTTCTGCCGTCGTCGGCGCACACGGTAACTCCCTGGGTCTGGGACCTCCCGAAGCAGGGAGACGAAATGCCGCGTCGACGCCGTTGTACGGAAGTTCTACCTCAATACCCGAGCGACCCGCTCGGGGAGCTCCGGCCAACGAAGTTTCTTACAATGCCCAGCAACAACAGGACGCCCAGAACCCGCAAAAGTCGCCGAAGCAGGGCTTCCTGTCCAAAATGCTAGCTCTCTTTCGAGGCCCCGGGCTGCCTGCATCTGCGAGCGAAACCGCTACGGCAGTGCCTGTGTCGACCTTCGACCGCGCTCGTGTCGAGCCGCCTACGACCAGCAGGCCGAGGAGCAGCGAGCACCCGCAAGGAAGTCACTTCGTCAGCCTGCCTGCGGTGCTTGATGGCAGTCAAGCCGGGCTGCCGCATGCACCCAGACCGGTCAAGCGTCCAGCGACGTGCCTCCGCGATCCACCAGCTTCCGGTGCTGCCCATTTGTGGCAGCAACCCACGGTGATGCCCACGCATGACCCTGCGCCGTCGTGGCAATTTTTAGGTATTACACTATTACAGCAGAATGGATGTGACAGTTGGCCGATTTACTACACGTGTGTGCGACCAGTATTTGTGCTGTCTCTACGCAGTCCCTTACAGCTACATGTACGAGATGTGTTCACAAAGAAACCGAACTTGTGCCATAACTACTTTTGCTGCTTATTTTACTGCATTTTAAGGACTGGCCCCTTTAAGGTAGTCCGTTCCACTTGAAATGCAACATTCTTAACGTTTCTTCCATTCTTGGAACGCATTCTCGGTTGCCCCGCCATGGTGGTCTAGTGGCCGTAACGCTTGGTTGCTGATCCGAGGGTCCTGAAGTCAAATCCCAGCTGTAGTGGCTGCATTTCAATGGAGGTGATATCTCGAGGCTCTTGTGCAGTGTGAAAGAACGCTTAGGTGGTCGAAATTTCCAGAGCCCTCCACTCTCATAATCTCTCGTAATCATAATCGTATCGTCTCTCATAATATCGTGGTTTTGGGACGTAAAACCCCACAAGTCAATTGTCAATCAAACGTTTGTTCATAAATGAACATTCAGTGCATTTCTGGTCAGTTAATTACAAACAATAATGATCAATTCTGGGCACTATGTACTGTGCTGTTTGGCAAAACAAAGTGAAGCGTTTAGTCAAGAGTTCAACGAAAGCTCATTTGGTCAGGGTCGCATGTTGCACACAACGAAAGTTATGGTCACTGACCAAGTAAAAAAAAAAACATAGTTTGACGTTTCAGAACCTGTACAGGCTCAGAAACGTCAAGCTATGTTTTTTTTTTATTTTGTGAACTTGCCTGTACAGGTCCCAAAACATTAAACTGTGTTTTTGGACTTGGTTAGTGACCATAACTTTTGTTGTGTACAAAGGGAGGTGTTTTTTGAAATTGGATATTAGAGTTATTGATCAATGTAGGACTTCCTGGCACAAGAATGAATACTGTGGTGGCTATTTTTTGTGATGTCTTCGGTTAAATTCTATCCTCATTTTGGTCGTCTAAGAACAGTGGCCAGTGGATCTCATTGATAATTATTGCTCTGACGAGTTAAGTCTAACGAGGTATTGGAAAACACATCACTATAAAATAGTGGCCCCTGCGGCTGCATTCGTGTCCAGCACGTTAATAGTTCAAAATATGTTTCTTTAAAGGGGCTGCCGGTGGCTGTTCGCCAATGACATTGGGTGATTGTTAGAAAGCTGTCTTTGGACTGATGCTTACTCCACTGTTACTGTGTGTATTAATTGAGTCAACTCTCAGCATGGTGCAGTTGGAAGAGTGCGACACGGTATTTGGTGTCCCCTATTAATATGACAAGCTGCCTTCTTTTTGTTGCTTTTTTTTGTTGTTGTTGTGTGTCTAATGTTGTGCTGATCATACTAATTCGTGGAGAAACAGACTTATGACACACTTGGCCATGCCCACAAAGTTGGAATGAACACTGTAGATGAGATGTCTTGGAATGGAGGATGTTGATGGGGGGGGGGGATGAAAAACGTATATGTTGTGCATATATCTCTGTTTCTACAGGGTCTTAAAAAAATAATCAAGCCAGTTGCATACCGTCCCACACCTGTGCAGTCTTGAGCGAGCATCACAGATGTCAAGCAAGCACGACAACCTTGTGAATCCAGATTGAGTTGTCTTCATGTGTCTTCTTTCTTTCATCTGTCTGTCTCTCTATATTTATCTCTTTCTACATTTGCTGCTACTTCTTTCTTCTCACTGTGTCATCCATGTTTCTTTCTTTGTACTGTATTGCACAGTCTCTTTTCTTTCTTTCATCCTTACCCTCACATCACACCTCCTCACCCTCAATTTTCTTTCCCACCAGCTATGCTATGCTAAGAACTGCTTGGCACATAGCCTCTTTCTGTGGCAAATAAACTATAGTATACAAGGCTATCCCATGCTTTACCATCTCCATTTCTTCCTCCTCACCCTCACACCACTCCTCACTTCCTTTCCCCACCCCCTTGCTATACTATACCATGCATGGCTATGCTGTGTTAGCAGCTGTTGGCACATACCCACCTTTATGCAGTCGTGTGCTGAGGGCATGCATGCAAGAGACGTCTCGTGAAACTCCACCTTCATGCAGTAGTGCTTGAGGGCATAAGCACAAGAGAAGAAAGGGGTGCCCGTGCAAATGCTGCACAGTGGGATTTGCATAGAAGTGCATGCTGGCTGATAGTTTTTGTGAATGCTCCGAGGACTTGTGCCAAGTAGATACTCTGCTAAAGTAATTTCAGTGGTAAATTTCTGGAATGTACATGCTCCAAAGTGTTTTTGAGACTTAAAGAATCTTGGTTCATAGCCCGTTTAAGCACTAATGTTCCTTAATAAACCAGCACAATAATAAATAAGTCCAACAGACAGTGAAGCCAAGGAAAGCATATGCCTTCCTTGGCCTTATTGTCTGTTGGATTTATTAGGTTGTGTCTAACAAAAAAAATTATTTCATTGTTTCAAGTGCAGTAATTTGATATGTATGTCAACGTTGTTCGCATTGTAGCTCATCTCGCATTGTGCTTTTCAGCAGTGACTGCAACAAACTGCAGTTAATGACCTAAATCAAGGAAGTATCAGAGGAGGACTAAACATGAATAAGCTAAAGACAACGATAATAATCTTCGGTCTGGCTTTTAAAGAACAAGGGTTCAAAAGTGCCATCCAGCTCCTAGAATGTGTAAAAGGGTATATATGTGTATGTATATATACCTAGGGCAATTACTAAGGGAGTCTACCCAAGAAACGGAAATCCATTGAAGTACTGTAAGGATGGGCTGGAGTGCATGCCGAAGACATTACCAAGTCATGACCGGAAACTTACTGTTGATAAGGGCAACACAGCATGCAATGGGGTGAAAAATAATAGAGGCAATACTAAGAAATGCAAAGCGAACAGCGCAGATCAGAGAACAAACAGGAGTAGCACAGGAGTAGCTGATATCCAGTTAAGTGGATCTGGACAGGGCATCTAATGCGGAGGCTAGACAACCGATGGACAGTGAGAATGACAGAATGGATACTGGGAAGGGAAAATGTAGTAGACGTTGGCCAAAAAAATTAGGTAGGGCAATAAAACTAAAGGGACACTTAAGAGCAAAACATTTTTGTCTTGTATTGGTAAATCACTCTTTTTCAAAACAGCAAAAGCACCCATTCTCACCATGAGAAGGTGCTTGGTAAGGTGCTTGGTAAAAAAAGTGCAGGTGGCAACACCTTGAAATTTCCACGCCAAGTTGTGGCGATGTCATAGATTTTTGAAGGTGCCTCGTGGGGCGCACATAATTATTCGCCAGTAAAAATTAATTCCATTATGTTGTTACTTGGCCGGAGACAACGTAGCGAGTTTCATGCAGTTCCATTGAGGCAGCGTTCCCAAAATCTGAAAATTGGTTTTGAAATCCCATGACACCATGACTCCCATTTTCTGTTCTAATATTGCACACGTTACGGCCAAACAAATGACAATAGAGTTGTCAAAGAACAATCTATCAATATAAATTGATTCACTGCTTTGCCCTAGTGTCCTTCTAAGAGGTTTGCCAGGTGTAAAATGGAATCAAATGGCTCAAGATGGGGCAAATTGGAGGTTGTTGGGAAAGGCCATTGTCTTACAGTGAGCATAATATGGGATGTTGGTGATGAGTTTCAGTTTTCTTAAGCAGAACGCTCGTTAATGCACTTCACGCTATTTTCCATTTCTTTAGAGGGGCTCTGAAAGTCTCTTATGAGTGGGGAGCGCAACAGCCTGGGTTCACACGCTTCTGAGAAGCTCTATTTTAAACCAAGGCTTAATTAACTCTGTACTAGAGGGTGGTAAGGTCTGGAATTGGGTAGAGCTTACCTATTGAGCTTAATATCAAACTTAATATCAAGCACAGGCTCGATATTAGAGCCTATGCTCTGATCTCCATAGCACAAAATAGTACCCTTGCCGGATGGGTGAGTGCCACTTGTAATGGTTCACCGCAGGTAGATATTGTCATGAACAAACAATAGAAAGAAAACATTTGAAATGGGAAATATCTGAAGATATGAAAAAGTGGACTAGGTGCTGGGTACATGCAACACAATCTTACTGGGTAATTAAGCATCATGTATTTGACACGGAAAGGTGAAAGTATAGTTTGGAATGAAGAGAGTTGAATATCAGCTTACAAACAGCGAAACTTTGGGACCTGTGCCAAACTGTCCTTGGCTAGCATCGTGAAGTACCCAAGGTTGAATAAGATTTAGGGCCAAGTGAAGACATCACTTGCGCAGTGTCATGTCAGAGCGTTTTGCAAATGCTAGAGTGAAGGTAGGCTTAGGTATGAGATAAAAACAAAACAAAAGGGAAAAAATTTCATTTAGCCTCTGCTTCCCATGGGCAAACATAGTGCGCCCATACATTTCACATGGACACAACTGCGGACAAGCCAAGGTCATCCTCAGAAAAAAATTTATCTTACTATGAGGCTCTGAACAAGGCCATTCATCCACTTGATTTTGTAAGTACAACATGCTAAAATATTGCATTTTCCACCAGAAGGCTGCATATTTCCATAAGGTGGCCAAAAATTTCCTGCTATTGTGATGTTGGATTAAAAGATGGTGATGTTCTAAACCATTGAAGCAAGTTGGTAGGAGTCGTGCAATAGTGCATTTGGTAGACCCGCTGATACATGTTACTGGGGCTATTTAGTTGTTAGCTCTAATTTTTTATTTGTACTATGAGACTTGTGGGCACTGTGATGTTGGTATTGCCTCCAGGGTTAGCTTGCATTACAAATAGTGAGGACATCATTACATGGATACGCATTGGGCACTGGTATCAGGATCAGGCAAGCGAATCTCCACTTTTGATTGAACAGACCAGACTGAATCAGTCTACCAAGCTGGACATTTGTCAATGCCAAGGGCAAGGGACAGTGCGTGGACAAAAGCCTCGCTTGAAATCTGTTCAACCACCTTCTTTCTTCTTCAGTATTTGTAGTCTCTTGCGATCACACCTGACTATGCTCTACCTACCTTTCCTTCATTCTGTTTGCATTGATTGCACTTCATAATCTAATGCCAGCGATCACTTTTCACCAGTCTCACCGACACAGAGTGGTACCTCCAGCCAAGATGGGGCTCCGCCTCTGCAACAGGAGATGATCATTGAAGATGTGGAAATGGAAGATGTGAGTTCATTTTCTTTGCCCCACAGTGCACACTCGACACGTCAGCTTAATAACATTGTGCTGCTTGTAACAAGGGCATGTGTTTGATTTTCAATCACCATGGCCACATTTGGATGGCAGTGTACAGAAAGCCCCGCGCTTTTTGGCAGAGAGGTGAAATAAGGAAGGCAGAAAGATTAACAGTCTGGTTAACCTCTCGCCCTGTCCCCCATTTTGTCAACTATCTTAACACTGGGAGATGGTGTAAGAATTTAGATTTGTATGATTGTAAGTCGACCTGTTTTGTTAAAATTTGAAATCAAGGTTGAGGGGTCGACCTACAATTCAAACTGAAATGCATATTGTCAGGCAGTCTTTCTTTTGGCCTGCAATTTTGCATTTCTGTGGAGGCAAAATGTTGAAGCCTGTGTACTGCGCAATGTCAGTGCACGTTAAAGAACCCCAGGTGGTCGAAATTTCCGGAGACCTCCACATGGTGTCTCTCATAATAACAGCTCGTTTTGGGGAGTAAAACCCCAGAAATCAATCAATCAATTGGCCCGCAATTTTTTTTTTGGGTAGGGAAGGGGGGTGGGTGGGAAGGAGGTGTCAACCTACATTTAAGTCAGCTTACAAATGTGTAAGTACAGTGGGTGTACGTTAAAGAACACCTGGTGGATAAAATTATTCAGTATCTCCCTGTCGGCAGGCCTCATAATCATAATGTGCTTTTGGCATGTAGAAATTTAGAAGTTAATTTTTTTCCCATAGTGCACAATGGGTCACACAAATACTGAAATGATTTTAAAGATTTTGGAGAGTATAATAGAACCTCATTCTAGGTGCCATGTGTGAATGTCCCTAGACACACGTTGCTTGTCTTCTGGAGAGTCCTTGTGGTGTTACCTGCAGACTGAATCATGTGTACTTGAGCTCATTGAAGGTCATAGCTGCCCCTTGATTGCAAGTGGTTGGGTCACATCGTAGGGTTTGTTATACAGCAGGGGACAGTGCATGAGCAAAAGCCTCGCTTGAAGTCTGTTCAGCCACCTTCTTCTTCTTCAGTATTTGTAGAGGGAACTATAAGGATTCCTATGGGAAACTCGAGTGTGCTGCAAGTTCCCTCAGTAAGGGAATGATGGTCAGTACATGAACTTGTGTTCACTTCTTCTGGCTTCAAATGGTTACATGGACTTGTGTTCACTTCTTCTGGCTTCATATGGTTTTGTGACTTTGCACAGATTATTTTGCATGCACAGACAGATTTTCAAGACATGTCATCCATGATGCATTTCTGGTTCTGCAATCTGAATGTGTGAGTGTGCAGGGAGTTAAAAAGAATCTAGTTTTTGCTCACTTTTTAAAGAGACATTCGAGGGAGAAACAGTGGGGCACAGAGCACCAGTTGACAGCTGACTTATTGATATAGCACATGGGGCGTGGTGCAGTGGACCTTTTTCATGAAGGCATTCTGTGCATGCACGGCGTCAGTGACGAAATGCTCGCCGTGTTTTTTTCATGGGCAGCAAATGACGAGACTGGTGTCACCTGGTGTATTATTTGTTACTATGTATGAGGGGTGCAATGTGATTCCTCTGTGGTGCTTTACTGCTGCAAAACAAGGTTTGTGGAGGCATGACCCTGCATTTCTAATTTCGGTGATCCCCGCTGATGGTGCGTTTCCCTACATGAAAAAGGTCGGTTGTAGTATACGCACAACCCAACAAACAAGATGTGACATTGAAGGATTATCTCTGCTGTTACATCTATGCTTTGAATAAGTGCATCTCAGCATCATACGCATTCACGCATGTGGCACATTTCTTTTCATGAAGTATGCCTTCAAGAGTTCACAAGAAGTTTTATTACTGCTCCTAACCAGTATGGTAACATGTATGATGTATGGCTCACATGTACAGGTGCGGTATGCATTAAGACTCACACTATCCACTTTAAGTTTTCTGAGTGCTTCATCATTCACACCAACTTTCCTAAGAACTGTTTTTTTTAATGAAATAGACTTTTGAGATTAATGGCTGTTACCCAGAAGTAACTGGGAGTGGTTAGCAGTGATGTTATACATATTCAGGGACTTACCGCCTTGTGCATATAGAAAACGTGGTATTGCTCGGAAATTCAGACGAGTAGAAATGGTGTTCTCCATAAGTCTTGTTTCTAGTAGCGCTTCATGCTGTAATGGGGATTGCGGTTGTAAACAAAACCACAAGAACATTTGAAGCCACAAGCACATGCTGGTTAATACAAAGTAATGTATGGTGCATACTTGCCATAATTCTCTGGAGGCCAAACGGATGGTTGTAGCACTAAGGTTCCGTCTAGTAATTATTGGATTAAATTGGTTTATACAGCTTTTCACTTGTGTCATAGGTAGTGGTGACTTATTTTGGCATTAACTAGAATCGACAATTCCATAATGACCTGATCAAAAGAGCAAGCAGCGCTTATGCTGTCTACATGTCTCTTGTCCTCCATCTGTGGTGTTTCCCACTTGATTTCCAAGATGTTCACTAGTAGTTCAATGTGTCCATGTACAGTTAGTTAGGCTGCAGTTAGGTAAGGTGCTGCTTTTGCTGGTATGTGCATTATACTTGGATCAAGTAGATGTTTTTCTAACCATTTAATTATTA
The DNA here is from genome assembly GCA_013339685.2 of Hyalomma asiaticum. NCBI lineage: Eukaryota > Metazoa > Arthropoda > Arachnida > Ixodida > Ixodidae > Hyalomma > Hyalomma asiaticum. Next base: position 65,275,428 of record CM023481.1, on the reverse strand, counting down.
TGGAATAATGTGTCTAGCTGATGCTGTGTTGATCTTTGAATTGATTAGCTGTTTATGCATAAAATGGTGGTTTTGGTAACAAGGGTGCTTCGGAAAAGTTGAAGGCACTGCAAGTAATAGCGGAGGTGTGTGTACAGTAGCTTTGGAGTCTGTATTGAATGCGAGTGAAATGCTTGAAGTCTGGTGACTAGAATCAAATTTGAATTTAATGGCACCAGAGAAGTCATAGAATTGAGCGTGGAATACCTTAAAAGTATCTTTCTTGCAGTTCTCACTGTTAACGTCAAGCAGTTTTCACGTGCTGGTATTCATGAGGACGGAAAGGCTGTCATTACTTCGCTTGTGCGAATAAACTAAGTTGGATCGAATAATTAGATTATTGGATGTTCGCTCCTACTAGAAATTTACAATTGGAAGTTTTGAAATTATTAGAAATGAATGAATATACATGTTTTCTAGGAGATAACCACCTTCTTAGGCGATTTACATGCTGCCATGGATTTACACCTCATGGGAAGCTTGCATACTACTTGCACCCCAATTTAATGTTCTTTAAAGGTTTGGAGCTGGTTACATGTGCATACAGTGGTAGATATTCAAGTGCACTGTATCGTGCCTTGTATAATCCATGTCTTTAATTATGGCAGACTGAACAAAAAAAGAGGCAGTTATCACTTGTGTCCCATGCAACCAACTGCACACAGTTACGTTTCGAACAGGCTAATTTTTTCGCATATGTCCGCACACGAGATTATAGCAATGATTAATTAGCACTGTTCTCCCAAGGTGGTAACCCCAGATTTTTTATGCAAAATAAGGAATCTGCTCATTTGTGCAATTGTTGATTCAACCAAAGCAATGATCTCGATGGTTAGGTTAGGCTAGGTTAGGTTCCGCGGAGCGGCTACCTATGTCACTGCCCTGCCCCCTGCAGTGACATGGGCAAACCACGGACAATAAAATGGCCACAGTGTCCGCTATATTCCACAGTGTTTTTAGCCGCCAAATTTTTCAAGCAGTCTGGAAACAGATTTAAGCTACGCCAGTCAGAACCCACGTGCGTCTAAACAAGGCCGTTGGTCCATGACGTCATCAGGTCAGGTGACCCAAAACTTGGGGACAAAATTTCCTAGGGATTTTTCACGATTGTACGCGAGTGCTGGTACGGGGAAGTCCGGATCATCGAGGTCGTCATGGTGGTTCAGATGCTGCCAGCTGCATGGCCGCGTGATCTAGAGCGTGGTTCGGTTGCTGGGTGGCTCAACGGCATCCTTCAATGATCGATGGATCTCGCGCTGGTTGTGCCAGAGTGAATGGATGCGCATCGTGTCGCTTCCACCAATTTCTGGTTCCTGTGCCCCGCTAAATCCAAGGGACTCACCAAACCACTCAACAGGGCAAGAAACCTTACCGCTACCAGCTTTTGGATGTTTCCCATGATTTTAACTGGTAACTGGGCTAGTCGGCGCGGGTTCATTATTGTGAAACGGCGCCACAAAAGTAAGACAAAACGTGGAAAGGCCAAACACCTGCACCTAACTCTCAACTGAGAGTTGAGTTTGGCACTTGTGTTTGTGTCCTTTCTTTCCGTGTTTCGTCTTACATTCGTGGTGCTGTTTCACAATAATAAACCTGGTGATCGGTCCAGTGACGCCGTCTTTGGCAGCCACCACGCTGCACCAAGCCTCGCCTCTTCGCAGCAGGCCTTGCTGACGTGCTGCGCTCCCCACTCGCCAGTACAATGAGCCAGCAGGACTATCGACCTTGTGTTTCATCTCTGCCGAAATCAAGTCCTCTCAGCGACCTCGGTTCCAGTGCAGCTAAAGGCTTGCAACCCCAGTACGGCGATCACCCAACGCTACTTCTGTGACCGTTTGAGACGCGTTTAGGGAGCCGCCGCAACATGCATGATGCATCATGCTTGCTGTTGTACACTTCGTACACAAAAGTAAACTACTTACCACGCTGCCAGCAGGAACGTCCCGCGTTGTGTTTTCCACCCGTGAGGCGGGCTTGTCCACGATAAGCATCCGGCTCCAAGTCTTCTACAAGCACTGCATGCTGCACCACAGCTGCACAATACTGGCTGAACTACACATCAAAGTTCATCCTACCAACACCTTTACGGGGGCAACGGCAGTGGAAGCAACAGGCGTTGGCAATAAGTATAGATGAAAAGCAGTACCCTGTAGCTGCGTACATCGTGGCCCTACCAGCGGCGCAGTCAGGATTTCCAGGGCATTCTGGAATGAGGCACCAGAGGAACTCATAAGCGACCTAAGGTGTTGCAACCCGGAAGCCGAAATCATAGCAGCCCAATCCATGGGGAAAGCAGCTTCAATCCTGATAAGGTTCACCACTGGTCCTATGGGCCCCCCCCTCCAGCCATAAAATACATGTCTGTGGTACAAAAAACTTAATGAACCAACAAACATTGAAGCTTTTCGTTATGTCTGTGGTACAGTGATGCACCAAGTACAAAGGCAGCCCTCATGCCTGTGCTAACTTCCAGAAACCAGCTCACAGGTATGATGTGTGCCCTCTCCCCGAAACTGGATTGTTATCCGCAATGTGGTGAGAAGCATAGCATGCAACGGGCCCCTTGCATGCCAGCGTGCATTCTTTGTCGTGGGGAACATCTTACTGGCACAGGCTCGTGCAAAGCTAGGCCACACCAGCCTCCACAACAGACATCGCTGAAACCAAAGCCAGCAGTGCCCACGGCCATGGAATTTCCACCCCTAGTGCCCCATCAAGATCGCTAGCAAGCCTGGACCAAAGCCACAAGTGCACCTCAAACGTCACTGAGGAAGGAAGGGGTAGCACCTTTACGGGAAGGGGTAAGCCAGCTTAAGGCAACCATCAACTCTATCCTATTCCCCACCCCTCCAGCCTTCTGTTATTTCATTCCCTTTATCACACCCAACTTTCCACAGCCCTTCACCAAAAGCAGTGCCGGCCATTCAACACTCCAGACATGAAATCCAAATTCGAAGATTTTGCAGAATGGTGACTCAGACTCAAAAACATTGAAGCTGCCATTGCTAAGCTTGCAAAAATGACTGTCAATCAAGTAACCATAGCTACTATGCAAAATCTTCCTCAAATATTTGCTAAAGTGTCTTCACTTGCCACACTTCGAACTATCACTACTACTCCCATCTGTGGCCGCACCCCCTCCCCCCACCTTTCAGTGTTGCCAATCTGACAGCCACTAATCTTTTATTGCACAATTTACAATGGAACTGCAGGACGTTTTGTCGCAAACAAAACCTTCTGCAGCAGCTACTTTGCTTCCTCCACACCCCCTGATATAATAGCACTCTAGGATGATGGTAGAAATGTATTAGTGCCAGGATAAGCTCTGGTGCCATCTGACAGCATTTCAAACCCGTGTGTTGCTAGGGACGTTCAGTGATCTGTGCCATACACATGTCATCTAGTGAACTCTCTGGTAGTTCACCCTAGGCTTGATTCCATGAACTCGCAAGTCCCATCCCCTCTTCATCCTAAACTGCTGTTGTTGAAGTCGTCAGAGACGAGCGAGAAAGCAGGAGGCTGAGTTCGTGAACACACGTTGATTCCAAACGTGTTCTAGCCTAGTAGTCCACCACGCACCTCGAGCACACACTGTCACGAGCTTCGCCTGGCTTTGCCTAGATGGCAGCATCTATAGCATCTCCCAGTGCAGTCAAGTGAAGTTCGCAGCAGCAGGCGGCTTCATGCACCTCCCACTTCTGGTATGTCCATGGGAAGTGTCCTGAAAATGCGAACGCACATCTATAGCACAATCACTGGTACTAGCATCTTCTGCGTTCGTGACCTTGGGAATATGAAACTAGCTGCGTCCAGTTTCTGTGTACAGTACCAGTGTCGGTGTTGACCCAATAAGATCGATGCTCATCGGCTGGGGCTTGCTCTGTCCCTTTGCTCTTCTTATCTGTCATCCACACGGCATCTCCATAAAGAAGTCCCGGCAACTCGCGGACTTCGTGACGTCTGTCGAAGTCCTTCCTTTGACATTTTCGGTATATTTCCTCAAAATTCCGAAGGCTGTCTTGATCTAGCAATTGGGGTGCCAGCTTGGTAGGGCAGTGAGGAAGCCTGGATCTCAGCCTGTGACCCATGAGTAGTTCGACAGGGCTATACCCATTCTTCAGAGGAGTCGATAAGCTATAAGTGTCAGGTAAGGGTCCTTGGTCTTCATCATGGATGTCTTGATGATTTTCACTGCAGCCTCTGCCAGTCCATTACTTCTAGGATAGTGACGGTTAGATGTAATATGCTTGAAGCAGTAGTCTTGGGCAAAGAGTGAAAACTCAGTCGATGAACACTGTGAGCTATTGCCGAAAACTAGTTCCTCAGGAATTCCGTACCGTGTAAAAATTGACTTGCAGCGGTTGACTACTGCTGTGGATGTAAGCTTCTCAAGTCGAACCAGTTAGGGGAACCCGGAATAGTAGTCTGTAGCTATGAGCCACTACTGATTCTTGAAGGGGGACAAGTACATTGCAATGCGTTGCCAAGGTCTTTCTGGAAAATCAGAGCTGATTAGTGGCATTTTCCGGTTCATCCCTTGTTTGAATGCACTGATGACATTGCTTGACCATGGATAAGATGTCAGATCCTATGGTGGGCCACCAGACACAATCGCTGGCTCGAGAAAGTGTCTTCGCTTTGCCAAAATGCCCTTCATGCAAAAGTCGTAGGATTTCTTTTCGGCAAGAGTCAGGGATGACAACTCGTGAAGCGTAGAGGAGTAAATCATTCTCCGTGAGCTGGTGTCAATAGTCATAGAAGGGTTTTAGGTGAAGTCCTAAGTCTTTCCTGGAAGGCCATTCTTTTTGGCATAGCAGATGAAGTTGTGTGCAGACAGGGTCTGCTTTTGGTGTCTTTAGCCATTGAAGGCAGTGGTCCTTTATGGGACTAGAAGTTGTCAACGAGCATAGGAAAGCTTCCATACTTTCTTTTAGCTCAGTGTCTCCTGTATCTTGCAAAGGCGCTTTTGAAAATGTGTCAGCGACTAGAAGCCCTTTCACTCCTCTTTGCAGCTGAATCCGGTGTTCTTTGCGTGGCTTGCCGATTCCTTGGAATGCCATTGGAAATTCTTCTTTTGGGTTCACTTTGTCAGAAACGGCATTTACAAACATCAGTTTCCAGAGTTCTTCGATCATTGGCTTGCTAAGCAGTGGAGTGCAGATCCCATCCAAGACAGACATTTTGAATGGTCGCAGGATTGCGTATACGAGCTCGATTTTTGCCATTCCTGCGGCTGGGAGCAGCTTTCTATCTGGACCACGTAGCTGATGGAGAGGAGCTGAGAGAACAGGTCTGTTTTCATTGTTTTGAATACCTGCATCAGAAGGACGGTTTCGTCGTCACCAGTGTCAATTTCAAAATCTACTGGTTGGCCTTGAACCAACTTGTGTCCCATGCTCCGGCATCCGACGTCTTGATTGCTCCGAGGAATGCTGCTTCAGGACCTTCTTCCTGGGTTTTGACACAGTCCAGGCATCGCGACAGGCATACGGTGGTGTAGTGACCTTTCTTCCAGCAATTCCCGCAGACTTCCGAGCGTGCTGGGCTATTGACCACACCAACAGCGCGGTTTCTGTGCTCTGTTTTTACCAGAGGGGGAAAGTGGCTTGCTTACCCAGTGTGTATAACTGCCGCTTTTGTCTTGCATTGAAACACACTGACTGGTCTGTGGACCGGATGCAACTTTGTTCGAAGGTGGTGCTTCCTGGTGGAGCTCTGCTTGTTGCTGACGGACATTCTCGATCTGGCAGATGGAATTGAGAGCCTTTTGTAATGTGAGGTCTGCATCCAGCTGTAACCTGGCAGATAGTTGCTTGTCTTTGATCCCCGCCGCGAGGCAGTCGCGCACGAACTTTTCTTGAAGAGCACCGAACTCGCAATCTTTCGAAAGCGTTAGGAGCGCACTGATGAAATCTTCGGCTGACTCACCATCTTGTTGCACTCTGGTATTGAATCTGGCTAGTTCGAAGATTACGTTGTGTCGCGGAATAAAATACTTGTCGCACTGCTCCACGACTGCATCGAATTTCTTGGAGTCCTCCTCAGATGAAGCAAAGGTGGCATAGATTTTCTCGTCTTACTCACCCATGATGTAGAGCGGCACCCTACTTGATGTTACTCGGGCTTTACGCATAAGTCTGAAGAGGTTCAGAAACATTTAAAATGTCGTTTCCACTTCAACCATGCATTCGGCGTCAAAAAGTTGAAGGCATCCAGCAGTTGAATAATGAGCGATGCCATGGCCTCGAACGTTAGAAGGTCTCTCTTTTTCAGCTTCTAGTATGTGTGTGGGGAGCAGCTCACCGGCACTTTCTTGCTTGTGGCATGTGTAAGGATATAGCTAGAAGCTGATGTCCACTGGTATCACCTGTTCTGACACCATGTTGAAGTCATCAGGTACGAGCGAGAAGGCAGGAGGCTGAGTTTGTGGACACGTTTATTCCAAACGTGTTCTAGCCTAGGCGTCTGCCACGTGCCACGCGCACCTTGAGCACATGCTGTCACGAGCATCACCTGGCTTTGCCTAGATGGCAGCATCTACAACACCTACCTCCTTCTGAGGTGCCTAGGCTCAGTAATTGATTGCTCTAATTTAAGCTGGCTCCATTTGCGCACACCTCTCTGTGCTTTAATTTGAACATGTGGACTGGGGCTACACGAGCACCGACAAGAGAGGGCAGGACTCGTACAACACCCTTCTGATTCAGGATCTAGTCAATATATAGTGATTTCAGCATCATACGCTGGCTGCAGCACATCCCTATCACCCCCATTATGATTATCTGCGTAACACTCTCATACAATAAATCACTTCCCTCTGCGTTCTTGGCCTGTGCCTAGAACCCAAGGGGGAAAACAACATAACCCTGAAAGTATTAAGACAATCATAACAGAACGTCTTGGTGGGCTAGTTGATATGCATTCATATTAGCTTTAAGGCAGCACAAGACACGAAGCACAAGCAAGTACACAGGGCAGAGTGCCTCTGCCTGTGTACTGTCTTGTGCTTCGTGTCTTACATACCTTAAAGCTAATATGAAACTGAGGCAGTCCTCTTACTGTGTCATACGTCTTAGAAGATTTTTACCACTCACGTGCAGGTCTAGACAAAAACAGACAGCCTCAAGGTGCTACATGATTTTGTCAAGTTGCATTCTCTATGGCTCTCCTTGCCTAAACCTCTCCTACACGGAAAAAGCTAAAACTAACGCATTAATCCGCATGGCTACCAAAGTGGCAGTTGACATCCCGAGGAATACCTATCAATATATAGTGATTTCAGCATCATACTCTGGCTGCAGCACATCCCTATCACCCCCATTATGATTTATCTGCGTAACTCTCATACAATAAATCACTTCCCTCTGCATTCTTGGCCTGTGCCTAGAACCCAAGGGGGAAAACAACATAACCCTGAAAGTATTAAGACAATCATAACAGAACTTCTTGGTGGGCTAGTTGATATGCATTCATATTAGCTTTAAGGTATGTAAGACACGAAGCACAAGCAAGTACACAGGGCAGAGTGCCTCTGCCTGTGTACTCTCTTGTGCTTCGTGTCTTACATACCTTAAAGCTAATATGAAACTGAGGCAGTCCTCTTACTGTGTCATGTGTCTTAGAAGATTTTTACCACTCACGTGCAGGTCTAGACAAAAACAGACAGCCTCAAGGTGCTACATGATTTTGTCAAGTTGCATTCTCTATGGCTCTCCTTGCCTAAACCTCTCCTACACGGAAAAAGCTAAAACTAACGCATTAATCCGCATGGCTACCAAAGTGGCAGTTGACATCCCGAGGAATATCTATCAATATATAGTGATTTCAGCATCATACTCTGGCTGCAGCACATCCCTATCACCCCCATTATGATTTATCTGCGTAACTCTCATACAATAAATCACTTCCCTCTGCATTCTTGGCCTGTGCCTAGAACCCAAGGGGGAAAACAACATAACCCTGAAAGTATTAAGACAATCATAACAGAACTTCTTGGTGGGCTAGTTGATATGCATTCATATTAGCTTTAAGGTATGTAAGACACGAAGCACAAGCAAGTACACAGGGCAGAGTGCCTCTGCCTGTGTACTCTCTTGTGCTTCGTGTCTTTCGTACCTTAAAGCTAATATGAAACTGAGGCAGTCCTCTTACTGTGTCATGTGTCTTAGAAGATTTTTACCACTCATGTGCAGGTCTAGACAAAAACAGACAGCCTCAAGGTGCTACATGATTTTGTCAAGTTGCATTCTCTATGGCTCTCCTTGCCTAAACCTCTCCTACACGGAAAAAGCTAAAACTAACGCATTAATCCGCATGGCTACCGAAGTGGCAGTTGACATCCCGAGGAATACTAGCATGAAGTGGCTCCAAAAATTAGGAGTTTTGAACACTGTACCCGGGCTCATAGGTGTATATCGACAGTTGCGGTACCTTTGCCTGGCTGCTAGAAAGACAGGAGGGCACGTACTGGACTCAGTATGTGCCTTCCTGTCAGTCAGTCTCATTTTCTCGTGCCATGTACCTTGTGCCATGTACATGGCATGTTTATGATCAACTCCCTCCCTAAAAACATTCACCCAGAATACCATCAATCCTGCCGTGTCACGCCAGCGGTACCTCTCCATAACGAATATGGTACATTAGAGGACATGCTCTGGGTCTGCGTATGGTACAGACTATTTGATAGCTGTATCTTACCATCCATCAAATGCCCACCCAGGGTATTGGGAGGATCTAAGAAGTGCTTGAGCACTTCTTAGATCCCCCTGTACCCCGGAGGAAGCAGAGTAAGCTTGTATATCCTTAGCCATCACCCAGACCAATGCCACATACATGATTTAGAGATTCCAAACCAGCTGTTCCCAATTTCGCCTTCAGTTGCAGAACCCGTATGCATGGCATATATTGAGAATGTGCACCATAAATTTCAACAGACATATTGAACTCATATGGGTGGCGACTCACTCTGGTGATTCCAAAAATGAGGCTACTAATAACAGCCCGACGACCTCTTATTCGGACAAATGGCAGCTGTAGCCGAGATTTCTCAAAAGACTGGGCTCACATTTTTGCTGAGCTGACCCAACAAGCACGCCTTGCCCATCATGTCTACGTACCTCACGACCTCTGCTTTCCCAGTCCCATCAAATCATTTGGAGGTGACTTCATACCCAAACTTTTCCCACCCTTCAGGTCCTGTACCACTTCTGTCCCATTTCTCCAGAGTGTAGTCTGTGGAGATCACCTGCCACCTTTAAACTACATCTTCTGTTGCTGCCATGCCTATTGTTGCCTGCAACAACAGCCTACTACCGGAACATGGGAGAAATGGGAGGCCTTTCTTGCATCGCAGGAACTGGACATTTAACTTCGCTGTGTGAACCACAGTGCCGTGACCCTGTGTTGTCTAGATACATGCGTCAAGTGAGGGATGTGTGGTGGCCCATTTCCTTTCAAACTCACTTGTTCATGAAAGTTTTTTGCCTCCATTCATTTGCAAGACACCGTGTTGCAACAGTGTGTGTTCTGGATTTGGTGAACTTATAAAGTAGTTTTACGGTCAACCCTGGCAGCATAAAATCCACTTTCCATGGTCCACATCTTGAGGATGTCATGGCCTAGACAACCGAAATATGCAAGTGGCACCAGTGTTTAAGCAAAAAGCAAAGCGGTATATGGGCAGGCTTTCTGCCATGACCTCTCTGTGTTTGCCTTTATTCGCCTTGTGCATGCTAGTATCAAGGGTGGAGGTACTGTGGTCTACTGCTCTAATGCAATTATATAATGATCCAGTTCTCTTATTTAGAGCTTTGCCCTTTTCAAATAAGCAGGTCTCGTTATGTGAGGCACAGTGAGGTCATTAGAGTAGGCTTGCCTTGCCGTGTTGACGGATTTATAGACTGCAAGTGCACTGTACAACTTATGTTGCATGCGTAAGAACACATGCACGAATGCAGGTTTTTACATTCAACAGACTACACATATCTAAAATTACTTAGAGTGAAGAACACTGCGTGTGGATTGTCAAAAACAAGTAGCGATTCAGTTACCTTTTGATTTCGGCACAGCAAATTAACATTGAGCATTTTTTCAACGGTTGTTTAGACATGACTATATGCTTAATAATGTGTTAATTAATGTTGCAAAGCTACTCTGTAGAACAGCAGAAACAACAAAATAGGCTCTAATAGAGGCACTTTCCATTTCACATTGTTACAGGTTTATATGTCATTTCACTTTATATTGTCAATGTTGGTAATTTTGACTTATTTATCAGGACATCAGGAAAAAAAAAAGTTGTCTAGGATGGCAAGGCTAAACACAGAAGGCCTGCGTGACATAACCCTTATACATAAGATGATAATGCAAAATAGATTGTAGGGTCTTATCACTGCCTTGGTAAACACAATTTGAACGAAAGCATATATGTTTACCAGCGGAATAAGAAACTGTATTCAGAAATAATTACACATAATATACACAAGATGTATAATGTAGAACTTGGCAGTCAAGGTCTGTATTAAAGGGCCCCTAAACAACCCCGAGGTCCAAAATTTGTTCTAAAGATATAACTGCGCTCCCGTGCTGTGTGAACATGCTTCCGCAAGAATTTTGCAAATAGATGCAATAATAAATGTGATCGCCGCAACCTTCTCTATGATTGAGTTAGCTTGTTTGGGCGGCCTTAAAAAAAAAGTAGGAGCCTGTTTAGTGGCCCTTTAAGAATAGAAAAGAAATATGTCCTCATAGCCTTTTTCAAACAGTTCAGTGACCGAGAGATCATTTGGATGTGAATTCAGGAAACATGGTATTAAATATGAGTCATTTTGTGCTGTAGGTGGTCCTGCAAAGGAAAAATCTAAGATGAAAATTGTATTGAGTGGAACTGAGAAGGCTGTTTGGTAAAACCTTTGAGTGTCTTTTACAACTGGGTGATTCCACGTAAGATCGAACAAAGCATGGCTGGTCACCCTCTTAAATTTATTTCAAAATTTTATATATTGCTGCGCGATGTGTGGAAAGAAGAGATCCACAGTTGGTTTTGCTAGAAAAAATTTTGTCGAAGCGCTGGGAGTCAATAATGACGAAGAGGTGGAGTGCCGCGCTTACCTGCTCTTCTGTTTTGGCCAACTTTGGTTAATAATTACACAAGCTATACTAAGGTTAGGTGGCTGAAACATTTTAAAGTAAATACACGCATGTTTTTACTTGTGATAAATTATTTTTGCTTTTTATGGGGAGTGTACTTATTTTTATAAACATCCTCAAAATCAGCCCATGAAGCATTTTTCTGTCCACTTTGCGGGCTTATATCTCAAAAAAGGCTTGTGGCAGAGCAGCGAAAATTCAGCATTATGTTCTAAGCATACTCTTTTGTCAAACTGCAAAAGCTTATATTTATATGACTTTTCAATAAAGAGATAAGGGCGGGCGAACTTCAAAAAAACAGCGAACAGTGGAAATTTCTGAGGACAATTAAAAAAAAACCCCATTTTTGATATTTTTTAAACTTTGTGCACTTATTCTCCTCCACGTTGGCTTTCACAATCGCCAAAAACATGTTGCATAATTTTGTTCCACTAGGAGTTACAGGCCGTCAAATTAGACCCTTACGCAATGATAGGCAATTGTTGTTGATCCGGCTTCTTGCCCGCTGAGTGTATAGAATGAAAACGGAATTGAATTCCTGGCCCTTAAGAGGCCAGCAGCACCGAAAAAAGGTGTCAGTGGCACCGATGACGTCAATTTAGACATGATTTGGTCACCCGAGCGGCCATGAGTGCGGGGCTACCGAGCAGGTGCGCGCGCCCCCAGATGCTCTCTGTAAGAGAGGCACAGTCAGCTCCTTTTCGCCTCCTGAAACCAAAAGTGTTCGAAACATTTCTTGGATAACTTCAACGCGTGTGCATTAAAGATTCGCTATCCATTCTGTCTTTTTTCGCACCATAGTTAGGCCCTAATAACAAGGCGGAGATGGAAGCAAGATCAAAACACTATCAGGTAGCTATGAGCGCTCGCTTCACGCACGCGGTCGACAGCTGCCGCCGCCGCCAGAGAAACAGTGCACCGCCACTTGTGGGCAGTATAACGCAAGAACGTGGCACTCCAGTGCCAAAGCAAGATGTAGAACGCCAAAGGAAACAAAAGCAAAACAATTGGTAACCGGACGTGCGCACCTATCTCAGATGGAAGACAACCTGCCGGTTTACTCCAAGGTGACATATGTGAGTGATGAAACCGCCAGTCATTTAAAAAAAAGATAGTTCGGAAAGAGCTGTTGTCCCAGTACCCAATGGTTATTCTCAGCAACTGGACACGGGAAAAACGCGTGCGATGGAGTCGGAGGTCCCTTCAAGCATCAGGCAATGCTCAACAACTTGAGGACACACCCTGAAAGTGCAATTCGTACAGCCAGAGACTTTGCAACCATTTTCTCAGAGAAACTGAAAGGGCTGCATCTAATACACCTTGAAGAAAAAGAACTTGTTGCCTTCCGCGAGTTAAAGAAGGAAGAGTGGATGAGAGTACCCGCGTTCCATGGTGTTGGCATGCCTGACAGCTATCCACGTCAACGAAAGCATCTCCTGGTTTGTACGTGGCACGAATAGCCGGGCCTGCTTGGAAGGAGTTACGTGTACATGAAAGAAGAAATCTGAACTGTCTAATCAATCGAATAAACCCGATTTCAGCCCAGAAACATGAATTAATGAAGCGGTTCTTCTTGACCTCCACAAATTTTCCATGTTGCTAAAGGTTCCTTGGAAAGCGCTCCTTGCTTATTGCATTTTTATCCTACCTTTCATTTTTTTTTTGCCGGGCAGGGGGGGGGGGGTGGGAATCTAAGCTACGCATTGAGTTCTTACTGCCTTTTTGCTGAGGTAAAGGTGGAAAATATCTGTCTGCGCTACGACACCGCGGCGTATCAAAGAACCCCACGCGTACAAAACTGACCCCAAATCATTCATTATTGTATCCCTCACAGCTAATATGCGGCGTTCAGACATAAATTACCAGGCACATTATCATGCCAAAATTTAAAAGCCGTACGTGATCACAAATGTCAGAATAATCAGACGTTCATGGTTCGCTGAGCCTTCCATAAGGGTATAATTTGACGGCCTGTAACTCCTAGTGGAACAAAATTATGCAACATGTTTTTGGCGATTGTGAAAGCCAACGTGGAGGAGAATAAGTGCACAAAGTTTAAAAAATATCAAAAATGGGGTTTTTTTTTAATTGTCCTCAGAAATTTCCACTGTTCGCTGTTTTTTTGAAGTTCGCCCGCCCTTATCTCTTTATTGAAAAGTCATATAAATATAAGCTTTTGCAGTTTGACAAAAGAGTATGCTTAGAACATAATGCTGAATTTTCGCTGCTCTGCCACAAGCCTTTTTTGAGATATAAGCCCGCAAAGTGGACAGAAAAATGCTTCATGGGCTGATTTTGAGGATGTTTATAAAAATAAGTACACTCCCCATAAAAAGCAAAAATAATTTATCACAAGTAAAAACATGCGTGTATTTACTTTAAAAAGTTTCAGCCACCTAACCTTAGTATAGCTTGTGTAATTATTGACCAAAGTTGGCCGAGACAGAAGAGCAGGTAAGCGCGGCACTCCACCTCTTCGTCATTATTGACTCCCGGCGCTTCGACAAAATTTTTTCTAGCAAAACCAATTGTGGATCTCTTCTTTCCACACATCGGGCAGCAATATATAAAATTTTGAAATAAATTTAAGAGGGTGACCAGCCATGCTTTGTTCGATCTTACGTGGAACCACCCAACTGCATCTTTTAAAATTGCCTGCATAAGATGCAGATAATTTTTAAAAGGCTGTTTTTCAAGCAATAATGGTAAGATAGCAGTGCCCTAGGTATTTAATGTGGCTGACCACCTGCTATCGTAAACTTCGAAGACGATTAAGATGGGACTGGCATGCGTTACCTCATAACACACTATGACTTCCTGACAAGCAAGTTTACCTGTGAGAGGCAGCACATGCTTTGCATTCTCAAATTGTAATATTTGTGCAATAGCAAAGCCACACTGTAGGAAAGACAGTTATGGAAATTGTGCTTCAATTGCTCCTATCTGCTGTGTTTCATTCGAGATGAAACATCCATATTGCAAACAAACTGTGCAGAAGGGCTTTTGTTGGAGGCAACTGTTGAAGTCACAACTGAGGGCCATTTGGTCAGTGCAAGATAGCAGATATATGAAAACAGCCGTTTTGTCTCCTGCTTTTCTAAAAAATAAATGCTTATCAAGCCTATCAAATTGAGTGCACACTTTCATATTATGCAGGTTGAAGTTCTGTAGATGCTGCTGTGTGCAACTGTGTGTGCTTGGACACTTTCATATTTTTCTCTCAGCTCTGTATCCACAGCTATTACATATGGCTTCCAACCAAAAGTTCCATCTTTGCATTCGTGTAGGTGGCGTGCCATTTGTGGGAGCAGAGATTTGCTGCGCCCACTGTCATGGCCACCACATTTTTCTACTTTGTGACAATGTCTCTAGTAAAGGTTCAAAGAATCAACCAACACCTTGTACTGCACTTGCCACTATGTATTGGTCGAACAGGAACCTTGCGATTCGGTTTTACCATATAGCATGCAGGACTTCAAGGGCACCTCACCAGGTCTGGCCATTTTGAGCTGACAAATGCACTATGTACATTGTGTGCTCACGATCATGCCTGCCAAAAACTGCATTGCTATGCACCGTGGAAGGTGCTTGAATTTCAAACCGAGTGTCGCTTCCTCTCCTCTCACATGCATCATGCACTAAGAGGAGAGGATGATGCTCTGCGCTTCCACGGGTCGCTGCGTGACCACATAACACCTCTGCATCACCAGAAACCATATCGGCAGCCTGAACCATAAATTGCCCAGTCGGGAAGTGGCACTCTTTGGAGTGGACAAGCAGCTGTACGTGTTTCGCCTTCTTTTTTGTCTTTTTGTCGATTCACCCCACAGAATCCGTATGTGGTGAGAGTGTCGTACTGGCTGTGACCCTCGCCTCCTGAAATCGTGGTTTTGCACCACTTGAGACATTTGTATCTCTGCTAATAATACACCAATTTCAAATATTCTTGTGGTAGAACACTCCCTATGGGGCACTTAACCTCCAGTATATAACCAAAACCAAAATTTGCCATGTGGCCTGGTGAGGAGACCTTTAAGTGCTGGTCGCACAGGTAACTGTGAAGAGCTATGAAAAATCACTCAGCTGCACAAATTCAACACTTCTTTGCAGCACGCTTCTGCTGCAAAGAAGATATAGCTTCTTCCTACTCTACCTGTATCTGAAAACAAGCAACGGCACCCTGCTTGTTGCCTACCCAGATTACTTATGAGGTATTAACCTTGTTGACGAGGCGACATGTTTCTTCACTCAACATCACTTGCAAGATAAGACTGAGAATGACTCACATTTTGTACTAATGTGATTGTCCACCAGCAGTGCTGGCTTCCGCTCTCTGTCACAGTGCGATTTGCAAGATGGATTTGCAAAAAGAATCGCATGTACAATAGTTCACCGGTGGTGCCCGCAGTTTCAAGTTGGTGCCTTAGTCTTGCTTTGTGGCAGCCAGTTTATTGATATCATGGATATAATACGTTGCCTTATACTCCATCTGAAAGCACAGCATTTTATGAACATAAGTATTTCATTAGGTTAAAGTGTAACAATTTTTTTTCTGCAATCAAAGTGCTTTACATTTTTAACCAATTTGAAATAGTAATTTCTCTGTTGTCAACTAAAAGCCATATTTTTGGGTCTAGTCAGAATGGCAGTTTTTAAAATTGATGCATTTCATGTCCTTTCTAGGGGAGTGGTTTTGATATCTGTTTGCCGATTGTCGGGAAGCATTATGGTGAACTCCTGTAATCATTGTACCACAGCCTCTTATGCCAAACTAGAATTTGCTCACTCTAGTCAGCATTCATATTTTTTTACTATATTCGTAATAAAAGCAATAAACAGCATCTATCCCAATGCGAAAACTAAGGCATAAAGACGTGGACACAAGAGAACAGAGGCAGTCAACATGAACGTCAACTGAAGGGAGGCACTGTACAGTGCTCAGAGAACGAAACTCATCATCGGAGTGCACGGCTGCCGATGCTTTCTAAATTATAGCTTTGCGCTGGGGACTGATTTGTTGCGGTGCTCACTGAAAGTGGGACACTGTTTGAAGCGTCCATTGTTAGGTCCCTCAGTGATCACCCACTGCGCCCCAGTAGCACAAAGTGCACTGGCTGCCATGTGGTCCGAGTACCGCCAAGCAGTATACTTGCAACTGCTCCACATTAGATGTAAAACGTTTGTTCATCCTGTTTAAATTTAATTTCCTTGGAAAGCTACACATTACCACTTATGTGACTGCCTTTAGTACTCACAGCACTATTTGAAGTTGTCCCATAATGTGTGCATGGGATCAAGTGGAATGGCATGAATGCAGGGATTTATACCCCCCCCCCTCTCAAAAAGATTCTCCAGATAACCAATGACATGGTATCCACACATCCCCACATACTGGTTACACGGTGGGCAACACCTCCCCATCCAAGGCTCACTGTTTGCCATAAATACTTTATTTCACAGTTTCAGAAAAGCCAACTGGCCAATGGATCATTGTGAAAATGCAGGAACTTTATCTCTGTCCAGTACTTTGTGATCACTGCAGCAATGCTCTCTCGTGCTGCAGCTGAGATAGGTCTTTTTCTTCAATCCTTTTCTGGAGCTTTCTCATGCAGATCTGAGAAATGTTGATCTCTCTGCCAAGTGGGAAAGCTCCTTGTAATTATGCCATTTCTGCAGGAAAAAGAAGGTGTAAAATGTAACTAGGCAACTATAATTGCTCTAGAAATATTGTACATTTAATTACAAAAAGCACCAGTGCTGCTGTGCAGTAAATGTAAAACTCAATAAACGTAAATCACTACCGTTATTTCCACGCTGCAGAAGCTACCTGCTGTTCTCTGAATGCTCAAACAGATGGCCTGAAGCATGCGAGAATATCAGGGCAATGGTTATGCTAACTGTATAGGCCACCCCACGAACACGATTCCCAGTAGTTACCACTGATTGGTGTGTCCATCAAGCTTCCATTTATTGAAGGGACAAAATATAAATAAGATGATATCACAATGGTCATTGTAACTTGGTTTCAGTGTGTAAAAGAAGTAACATGTGTGCACGCTCACGCAAACCCTTGATAGGGGACGACCCTCTTTTGTGAAAATGTGGGGCAGGCCCTTCTCAACAGGTGCATATGCAGGAGTGCTTGTATACGTGTATAATGAGAGGGAAATTGATCAAGGGCTTGTTTGTTTGTTAGACACAATGTAATGAATCCCATGTGCAATGAGGCATAGGGCAAATTATGTGTAGTTTCTAGCTGTAGTGTAGTAATTACGACATAAATGAAAGAAATTGCCTGAGGTGCACGAGATAACATGCATGCAGAGACCGAACCTCTGATTTGTGCATAATGCATCCAGTGCTCTGCCAAATGAGCTACAATGGCGGGCATTCCCTCATCCACTATATTGGGTATTTCTGTACATCTATTCCTGGGTGTGTAACCACTCGTAGCCATGGTGGCAAGTGTGGAACACTTTTTTACCAGAACGTATCGTGTAGTACATGACCTCGGCATGGGTTGGCTGCTGATGAATTTCGTCCACTTTAATTCCTTTATATTTATGTCGCAACTTCTACAGTACAGGCAAAAACTACAAACTGTTTCCCTTAAGCCTTCCTTGGCCTCACTGTCTGTTGGATTCATGAGGTTATACATATACAGGTATGCTCTTCTGCAAGGCCAGAAAGATGAGTTACCAACTAGCTCAGCTACAAGTTAATCACATTAAGTTTCTAAAATTACCCTTTTGTGGCAAAGGGGATGAGACTGCCTACAAGATATGCGAGGATTTTCCAATACTCAATTAATATATGAGAGGAATAATAAAGTGCTGATCTGCAGTATGCTTTGTCAAACCTGCAGGTGCAGCTTTCATGTAGGTGACATGTCTGTAATCATTGTGTAGGGCAACTAAGTGCGACTGAGCACCACATGCACCACATCCACCACATGGTCTACCAGAATTTCTGAAATTTCCAAGTAATCGAAAAGAACAGACTTTTCCACACGTAAGCAACCTGTAAAGGTGGTTTCATAGCAGCATAGGGTCACTATGCCGTGAAACAGCCCTTACGTGGGAAATGCACACTGCCGTGAAGCTACACTCAATGTTGAAGTATGCAAATTACTTGTACCCAAAGTAAATATTTCTTGAGTCTTAGAATGGGTTATATGAGCTTACATTGCTACTCTATGCCATGAAACACCCCCTGCAGGGAATATGCACACTACTGTGAAGCCACACTTAATGGCGAGGTATGTATATTTATTACCTATACCCTGATTTAACAGATTTTTTTTTGGTTTTAAGGCAGATTATGTGAGCTTACACTGGCTAAGTAGGGTAAATATTAAAACGTAACATGCTTTTATAACTTGTGCTCACTACTACACACCTTAGTGGGATATACCCTGATTAACTTAGAACGAAAAATCCTGCAGATCCCACACGTTGTGGGAATCGCTGCTGTACGAAGCACTAAACGAGGAAATTGCCTGTATTGAATCCTTTGGCATTCAGCCAAGTGTTACAAGTAGGATCAAGGCCTCTATGCAAAACGCATGGGTACCTACTCATGAGTATGCTTAACATGGGCTAACCAGGAATGTCGAGAACACCGTGGCGACTGAATGGTAGCTAACGGTACGAAGTAATATTGGCACTCATGTTAGTCCATGGCACAGATGGATGTTTTGTCGGAGAAAACGAAATGCACTATACAGTGTGTTGATGTGCTATCAAAAGCATCAATTGCTGAAGTATTCCTTAGTAGGATTGCACAAAAGCATATCGAACGATAGCAGAACATATGTATTGCTGTGATAGTGCTTGTCACTTAGGACAAGTTGCATTACACAAGCACCATCATTACGACTGCTGGTGCAATAGGTTTATTTACTCTATATGACGTGTGGGAGGAGCCGCTGTAGCCTAGTGGTAGCGCGCTTGCTTGGCACCTTGAGGGCACGTGTTCAATGCCCCCACTTGGTAAGTTGCATATGTGTCTGTGTGCTTGCTATGTCAACGTTTCAATCACAAGTTAGGAAAAACAGTGTTTCGTTCTGGTAAGAGCAGAGCTCCCTACGCCGGCTGGTTGATGCCAACTGTGGACAGAAAAATGTGGGCTGATCCTAGGGGCAGCGCGCCATGTGACGTGTAGAACACTTCAGATGTCGTTTGAAAAAGCAGCTTCGATACCTGCAGCCACAGTATTTCATATGTCAATTCAGTTGGTCCTTGACTGAGATGGGCTCTATAATAAATTCAAACACCTCTGGTGCATACCCGCATACCACGGGCTGAGGACTACCGCTATGAGCTATGTGTGATTGCAGTATCGTTGATCGTAACATACATGAAGACTGCATCATGTTAGTGACGTAGTCGTCATGTATGTGTTGTTGCATTGTCGTTGCTGCCGCCATGTTGTTAGACTGTCCCTTTCGGCAACTGTGTCATTTTGCACATATCGGTACTGCTTTGTTGAATTCTGCACAATGCCTACTGTTGCTGAGTTGAACAAAAAAGTTCTCGAGCTTGAAGCAGCATTCAACTAGTGTCCTAATAAGTTCGCTGATGCTATCTTCAACAAGTTCATCATCAAAGCACAGCTATCTGGTGTGAACTTCTCTGAAATGGAAAAAAATGAGTAGTTATGTTGGGTTTAACGTCCCAAAACCAGCTCTGATTATGAGAGACGCCGTAGTGGAGGGCTTCGGAGATTTCGACCACCTGGGGTTCTTTAACGAGCACTGACATCACACAGTACACGGGCCTCAACATTTCGCCTCCATCGAAATGCAGCCGCCGTGGCCGAGATTCGATCCCGCGACCCTCGGATCTGCAGCCAAGTACCGTAGACACTAGACCACCGTGGCGGGGCAAAAAAAACAAATGAGTGAGCTGGTAACCAGCACTGAGCACACGAATGACATTGTGGAAAGCTTGCGGAAAGATAATGCCTTTCTGGTTGCAGAGAACAAGGTGTTAAAAGCAGAAAATGCGGAACTATTGCCTAAAGTGATGCAAATGGAACAATATTCACGAATTAACAATGTTGAGATCAAGGGAATTCCGGTGACTGCATGGCGATCATGCAGACTATAGGTGATAAGATTAATTGTAAACTGCCACCCAGTGATCTCAATGTCGTTCAATGTGTTACAACCTTGAAAACTGGCGCAAAGAACCTGCTTGCTCGCTTCTGCTCTCGGACGAAAAAGACAGAATTTGTGAGCAAGGCTCGGAAGGCCAAACTGTGCCTTAGTGACATTGGCTTGCCCAGAGCTGCCAACGACCCTGTCTACATTAACGATCACCTCACCCCTGAAAACAAAGCACTTTTCTCTCTGGCAGTGTCTTTAAAGAAGGTAACAACTGGAAGTTCTTATGGACAGATAACCGTCATATCAAAGCCAGGACTACACAGAGAGAGCAAGGTGCTCCGCATCACTTGCGAAGCCGACCTATCCAAAATCTGCTGGCTAACCACATTAAATTTGAATTTCTTCCTTTGTTGCGCTTAGGTCCATCCAATTACGGCTATCTATTTCTCAGCAGACCAGCTCAACAGCTTTCTTTCATCTGTCTCCCGCTCTGCGGTTCATATTAATGCAAGAGGCATCCGTAAACACTTTGACGACATACAGCTTCTTCTCTCTGCTCTCGACAATCCGTTTTCACTTATTGTTATCTCTGAAACCTGGCTTAGCGGTGGCAACAAAAATTTATTTCGTCTCCCTCCATACAAGTACTCGCGTAGGGCAAGCAACGATCATGGAGGTGTCGCCGTTTATATTAACTCGAATATACACTATATACGACAACATGACCTTGAGTTAAATGTAAGTGATTGCGGAAGTGTTTGGGTAGGAACTTAACCATGATTTTCTTAAAAGCTAGACAACAAGACCTTCATCTATGGATGCATTTATCGATCTCCATCCTCATCGGTCAATTTCTGTGAAGCCTTCCACAAAGTACTACACACACTATCTCTGAGTCATAAATGTAGTGATTATGGGTGATTTCAACATAAATTTCCTTGACCTATCTTCTAGTTCTTTGGATTACTCCAGTGTTTATCAGTTTTGGCTACGAATGTTTAATCTCCCTTCCCACATGCATCAATGGTGGAAGTACCTTGGTTGATCATGCACTTTCTAATTTATCACAAGCGCCAGATGCAGGGGTTCTTAAACTGACACGAAAATTTTCGCCTGGTGTTTTTTCACTGCAATACGTAGCTGGGGACCTGTTAGCCATAACACGGCACATCATTTGCTGCAGCGCGCGTCAGATAATTATTTACGGCCTGTTTATTACCCACTAGTTTCAGTTTTGGTTTTGGAGAGCTCAAAAAACAAGGCGCCAGGTGCAACTGGCGCCATCTAGCGCTCGCAACGGAGTAAACGAGTTCGACCACGTGAGCACACATAACTGTGACGCATTTCCGCACGACAACCGCCATGTGCTCGTTTTCTTTCGCCTGTCGCACGTCCTGCGCGTTGTCGCTGTTGCTGTCATCGTTGTTGGGTGGCAACTATTTTCTTGAGGTCTTTCGCCTGTCGCACGTCCTGCGCGTTGTCGCTGTTGCTGTCATCGTTGTTGGGTGGCAACTATTTTCTTGAGGTCTGGCGTCACCGGCAGTCTGCTAACGCAGCCGCAGCGAAGAAGCAATGGTGGCTATGATGTCATCATTGCTAGCTTCACTGTCGGAGCTTGGCTGCCGTGGTGACGTCGCGGAATTTGGGTGTCCTCTTCAGGTCGCCTTTGCTGTTGTCGATGCCGCGATGTACGGCGTCTGGTGCTTGATTGCGCAGGCGAACTTCAATATTCATTTTAATTACCTTTGAAGCTGTGTTCGCCATTGAGATGTCCATGAAAATCGATCCCGCAGGCTATCTTAGCAGCGAAATTTTGGTGTCAGTGCCCCTTTAATGTCGACATTACTGACCATTACCCGATTTTTCTGCACTTCAACTGCAACGCTTCACCGACCAGCATATGTTGCACCAGGTACGTTTTAGACAAAGAGTCATTCATTGATGATGATTACACGCACTGACTGGTCCTCAGCAATACCCTTAGATGATCCACAAATTGCATTTTCAGAGTTTTCATCCTTATTGTCCCATATTCAACGTCATACTCAGGTTCGTAAATGTAAAAAGGTATACAGCAGTCCTCAAAACCCTTGGATTACTGAAAAATTATTGAAGGAGCCGAGAGCCACAGATAACCTTTTAGAGAAAAAAAGAAAATGGAAACCTTTTAATTTAAAATTACCCGCACGTTACAAAAAATTCTGTGACGTCCTTACATTACAGGTGAAAAATGCAAAAAAGATGTATTATGAACGAAGAATTGAAGATGCTGGTTCAAATGCTAAGAAAAAATGGGAAATTGTCGATTCATTCCTGAACAGCAATGAAAGACACTCTTAGAAATTGCTGAGGCCTTGAGTAACTACTTTTTCCACTCCGACGTCATCCCCAATGCTGATTATCATCTTCGTCTTTCTAGTCTGCAGCAATCTGTCTTATTCCTAGCACATCTCATGAAGTAAGTGATGTCATATGAAACTCGAATACAACAAGTGCTGGCCATGATGGTATTCACCCAACCCATGTAAAAATGATTGCTCATGCTGTTTCTGATATTTTGGCATCCATCATCAACCTAGCTTTCAGAACTGGCATTTTTCGTGTGGAATAGTGGAGTCATTACCATGCTTAAAAAAGCTGACCCTACACTGATATCTAACTATCGACCCATTTGCATAATACCCTTTTCCAGTAAATTGTTAAAAAAATTGCTCGAAATTCACCTGACGAAATACCTCCCCCCCAATAAATTTCAGATTCTATCTATTTCCCAATTTGGTTTTCGTGAAGCATATTCCACTGACCTCGCTTTGTTATCATTAACTGAAAAGCTGAAGAAAGCAATTGATGGGGGTTACTGTGCAGGTTCCGTTTTTATAGAGTTCCCTAAAGCGTTCGACACTATCAACCACCGCATTCTTTTTATGAAGCTTGAAGCAAAACTACCTACTCAATAGAAGCCAAGTTGTCAGTCTGTTAGGTTATAAATCTATACCTAAAGCAACAAATATAGGCGAAAACAGGGGGACACCAACCAAATTATAATCATTTAAAAGTAAAATTTACTTCTAAAGATGAAAAAACTCGACGTTTCGGGTCCCACTCGGTCCCACTCGAGTGCGACCCGAAACGTCGGGTTTTTTCATCTTTAGAAGAAAATTTTCCTTTTAAATGATTATACTTTGGTTGGTGTTCCTGTTTTCACCTTTAATTTCGTCCCAACCAGACAGATCTCTGTCAAATGTTCACCTTTAAATCATTACGTCTTGACTTCGGCCCAGAGACAGCAGTGTCTGCCAAACGCTACGTTAACACCTCATGCAGCATCGCAGTGTTCAAGACGCACCTAGACTTCTTCTCCACGTGCCGGGACCGGAACCTAGTGCCTCGGAGTCTCCGCCTCAAGCCTCTCGTACACACCAGTGAGGGGCACAGAGTATTGGCCTAAGCCGAACGCCGCTTGGTGATCGCCCGTGTCCACGAATGCTGAGCAACGGTGAGAATGTTGGATTTGGACTTATTCTTCCTTCGTCGGCAACTGGAGCACCGCCTGGGTGGACTCTTTCCCGCTGTGAACTCCTTCGCGTGCTCTGTCGCCTCGAGTGCAGTGGAGAAACAACGCATCTCCCAAAGTAGGAAGCTCTCAGCACTTTTGTGGCAAAAACAGCCTCCGAACTCCGAAGCTTCGAAGTGTGTTTTCAACCTCTCGTCCAAGAAGTTGTCACTACCTGAGACCAGCGTCCTTGCCAAAGGCCACAGCTTCAATCTGTCGGGCAGTCGACCGCCCCTGGTAAAGATTGCGGCAGCTGTGGAGGATGGGGTCCGTCGTCTTGACTCCAAGGTCCAGGAATCAGTGAGGCTGAAGGCGATTGGCATCCTGGCACATGGCCTAAATAAAAACGGCCATCCAATCTGTCTGCGGAGGAGAATCGAGCCCTACGAGAGCTGCGCGATGACCCCGCCATTGTCATCTTGCCTGCAGACAAAGGGAATGTCACCGTCGTCCTTGACCGGCAAGACTACGACCGCAAAGTGCAAGACCACCTTGAGAGTGACACTTATGTCAAATTAAAGAAGGACCCCACAGCACAGGTACAAAGAGACCTCAACAAGCTGCTAGGAGATGTGTTTGGGAAACACCCAGATGCCAGAGCTCTACACCTGCGTTTGATGTGCAGAAACGGTAGTGATCCTGGCTTCTATGGGCTCCCCAAGATCCATAAGCCCGGTGTTCCCTTGAGGCCGATTGTGGATTTCACATCTTCTCCACTTCGCGCCCTGTCAAGTTTTCTACACAAGACTTTGGCTTCTCTCGTGGGAAACACGCCGACCTACGTAAAGAACAGCAGCCATTTTGTTAAACTCCTGTCCCCTGTGTATGTTTGCGAAGATGAATGCCTCGTGTCCTTCGACGTGGTCTCCCTGTTCACAAGCGTTCCCGTTCAGCTGGCGACGACCACAGCGCGGGAGGCACTAGAGCGTGACAAGAACCTCGGGGAAAGAACAAGCCTGAGCGTCGACGAGCTGAGCCGCCTGCTGAACTTTTGTCTCAGCAGCACGTACTTCTCTGTCAATGGAGAGTACTACAAGCAGCGAACTGGGACGGCAATGGGTGCGTCTGTGTCTGTCACAACAGTGAACCTCGTGATGGAAGCGGTGGAAGGAAGAGCATTGCAGTCGGCCGACATCACTCCGAAGATATTTTTGCGGTATGTCGACGACTGCTTCTGCATTCTTAAAACTTCTGCCGTAGACGCATTCACGGCCCACCTAAACTCGATAGAACCAGCTATTCAATTCACCGTGGAACGGGAAAAGAACAACTGCTTGCCGTTCCTTGATGTCCTTGTGACAAAGGTGGATGGCATGCTCCAATTCTCGGTGTACCTAAAGCCGACTCACACCGGTCGCTATCTCGACGCTAGCTCTAACCACCTTTTCCACCATAAAGCGGCGGTGGTTTCGGCTCTGCTGACCCGTGCACGGAGGGTTTGCTCTTCGGAGAATAAGCGGATAGAAGAAGAACAGGTGGTCAAAAGCGACCTTCTGAAGAACGGCTACACGAAAGCCTTCCTTGGAAAGGTTGCTCGCCGCCAGACTGATCCCCGCCGACCCCTTCGAAAGGACACTGACCCGCCGCATTCCAAGCCCATACGCGTGTGTATTCCCTACGTTCAGGGTACCAGCGAAGCGCTCACACGTGTGCTGTCTGAGCAGGGAATAAGAGTAGCACACAAGCCAATTTCCACGCTTGGCCGTTTCTTTCCGCGCCCGAAAAACAGGCTGCCGAGGGAGAGAGCGCAAGGTGGGATTTACTCCATTCCTTGTTCAGATTGCGGCACGTCGTACGTGGGAGAGACCAAGAACTTCCCAGAGAGGCTAGCACAGGAACGATGTCCGCAAGTTCGACAGACAAAGGAGTGCAATTAGCTGAACACAGCGAGGTGCACGACCACTGCATCGATTTTGACAACTCCCGCGTCCTCAACTTGGAAACCAGTTTTCACAAGCGGCTCTTTGTGGAATCATGGCACATTCAGGTGACACCTGGAAACGTGAACCGGTCTGCAGGTGCAATGCCAAGTGTCTATTTCAGCGGACTCCGGCACCTGGTTCAACACTAGCATGACCCCCCTCGGCTTGAAGAACCGGGAAAAAAAAGAGAAAGTGAGAAAGGAAGGAAGAGAGAAGAAAGAAGGCCTTATAAGCACTGCTGCTGTCTGATGCCCTCCAGTCACCCCTGAAGAAGGGTCCGAGTGGGACCCGAAACGTCGGGTTTTTTCATCTTTAGAAGTAAATTTTACTTTTAAATGATTTTAATTTGGTTGGTGTCCCCCTGTTTTCACCTTTAATTTCGTCCCAACCAGACAGATCTCTGTCAAATGTTCACCTTTAAAACAAATATAGGAGTACCTTAAGGTTCTATTCTCGGCCCACTCCTTTTCATAATTTATACGTATCAATGATGTGCCACCTTGTCTTACAACTTCAGAATACTTACTGTATGCAGACGACACAGAAATTATTAACACTGCTAGATGCCTCCAATCTCTGACACAGAAACTCAATCATGACCTTTCAAGCTTGACTGCTTGGTGTATCCATAATAAATTGCAAATCAATTGCACTAAAACAAAATTCGTTGTTTTCCACTCTCACCAATGCGAACGTAATTATATCCTGCCAATATTTCTAAATCAATTTGGAGTCGAAGCAGACGATGAGGCAACCTTCTTGGGAATTAAACTGGACCACCACCTGAAATTTCATTCGCATGTGGCCTACCTCTGAAAAAAAACTGCTTATGGCATACGTGTTTTAATTAAATCCTGCAACATATTTTCCCTACCTACATTACTTTCATTGTACTGTGCTTTTATTCCTTCTCATATTAATTACTGTATCACATCTCGGGGCAGCACCTACAGCAGTCATCTCATCTCCCCTTAAACTATGCAAAACCACTCCATTAGAATACTTACCCACAGTCATTATTGTAGTGATGCTAAAGCACTCCTGCATGCCAACAACATCCTGTCAACAACACTTTCAAATATAATCTAGGAAAAATAATAATCAGCTTTGTTTATAATCCCTCCATCTAGCCTAGAGAATACAAGTTTGGCAATGTTTGCACACAATCACAATTTTATTTTACCTATAGTTCATAATAAGTACGGCAAACAAACAGCCCACTTCAGTGGAATCCATCTCTGGAATACCATACCTTCAAGAATCAAAACCTCCCAATCAATCGGCATATTCAAAAAAAGATCTGAAAACTTTCCTCACATTCATTCTATAATCTGGATAGTTTTGATCACCTCTATTACTCTTGTTCCCATTCATGCCTTCTCACAACCTACTGTTGACGAAGCATCGCATCACCACCCTGCATTGCTGAAATTAGATCTCACTGTTTTCTTTCGTTGCTTATTTTTTACTATCTTTCACCATGCAATTATTTGAAAACTGTCTAGGAGAGCTGAATTACCTTTATTTTTTATGTTGTCTAATTTCAGTTTTTGTTGCTGCTTTCTGCTATTGTTTGTCTTAAGTAGAACTCTATTTTGCATGCGATGTATTGTACTGCTTGTTTTCTGTACCACTGTTTACTGCATCAACAAATTTTTTTTTCTGTGTTCACTACTGTAGGAGGTCCCGATTCAGTCACTGACTGTGCGACCTCCTTCTGTATACAGATATTTTGTAATTAATTTGATGACTAAATAAGACCATTTCTGATTCTGAAAGGTAAGTCATTCATGTTCGTCATACATTTATACCCCACCTCCCAAATATTAGGGTACACCAGGTGAACGAGATGGCCAGGAGAGCACTGAACACATAGGTGACTAGATAGACAGATACGGTCAAAGGGACTTAAGCTCACCAAGAAATGCTTTGTACTCAAAAGTGATGCTTGCACAAACGTACTCTCACATTTCTAGTTTTGTGCGTTACTATGCTGCCTCTAAAGCAGCACATTTCAATGGACGTAGAGCAGCTAGTGTGTGTTGCTGCTTGTTACCTGTGTAGAATGAAGCACTTTTCGTTACGGCACACAAAGCTGCTAGTGAACGTACAAGATTATTTTAATAAATAAGAACCCAAGATGTGTTAAAATGATTCTCTGGGATGGCTTTTAGTGTTTTAAGTGCACCAATAAACAGTTCTTTTTTACAAATTTAAACTATTAAGTAGGGGTGTGCGAATATCGAAAATTTTTTAATAGCGTTCGCTATTTGATTTGCACTTAGCATTTATTATTCTACTCTACTTAACTTTTACTAATAGTTCGAATAGTGAGTTGGCAAAGAAGTTAGTAATTGCCCCGCCACGGTGGTCTAGTGGCTACGGTACTCGGCTGCTGATCCGAGGGTCGCGGGATCGAATCCCGGCCGCGGCGGCTGCATTTCGATGGAGGCGAAATGTTGAGGCCCGTGTGCTGTGCGATGTCAGTGCACGTTAAAGAACCCCAGGTGGTCGAAATTTCCGGAGACCTCCACTACGGCGTCTCTCATAATCAGAGCTGGTTTTGGGACGTTAAACCCCACAAATCAATCAATCAATCAATCAAGAAGTTAGTAATTAATGTTGTGGCAAGTGACCCATTCCCGCATGTAGTGCACTTCACCGCATAACAACAGTGTGATGTGGCGAAGTTAACATTCGCGTACTGCGGCGAAGCTAACACTCACTAGGATGTATAGTTGGGCGTGTTGGTGAAGCATGATCTGAAGTGAAGGCGTGAGAATGACAGGACGAAGAGAGCACACACACACATACACACAGAGGTGCCTGTGTGTGTGTTCTCTCTATGTCCGTGGCAGTTTTCGCGCCTTCACTTCAGATCTAACACAACACTCTCATACTGCGGCGAAGCTAACACTCGCGTATTGCGGCGAAGCTAACACCTGTGTGCTTTGGCGAAGTTACCTCAGTTTTCTGTTGCACAGTTCAATGTTCGGCTGCTTCCTCAGGACTTTCGAATGACACTGTAGGAATACACTAGTCATGCAATAATTTTTTTGCCCATGTTTAACAGTACATTTCCCCATAATTAGATGAGGTATTATTTAAAAATATTAAAAAAATAGTCCATTCACACTTGAACATAAATATTTGAATTCGCTAGGCACTCAGAATTTTGCTATTCATATAGCTCTACTATTATGCTTCATTTTAAAGACACCTGATGACTATTTGAACTATTCACTTCAAAATTATTGAACCCCACTGACTACTTGCTTTAAACACTAGATAATACATGCTTATTTTAAGTCCACGACAGTTACAATGTAACTGCCAGGAGACATGTGGGCTGTTATATGGGCCGGTCTGAAACCTGCTGGTTACTGCTTACCGCAATAACATATTGCGGTATGCAGCAACCTCATATTGTCTCGTAACAGTCAACAGTGCCCCTTCATAGTCTTACCTAAATAATATTAACAGCGGAGCTGCTTAGGGACTTGCCATGTCCATCCCCTACGTCTGTTGTCACACAAGCAGGGAAAGCAACCCATTCCTGCCCTCTTACTCGCGCTTATTAGACTCAGCTGGGTGAGCCTAATGCTACATTGCTTTGATTATATGAAGGACAATATAGAAACAAATAAAAGCCCACTGCTTGCATGATAGTGATTATTCAAAGGGCAACACAGAGAAAAAAAGTAAGGAAGAACCAAAGAAAGAAAGAGAGTGTCCGTCTGTCCCTTGTCTCAAGATGCAGAGAAAAGCAGACGCGCTTTTGCCCTTGGCCAACACCTACGTGTGACGGTGAGAGTGAACTTGATACCATTACCAGTTATGCCATGATCAACGATAGTAGCACAGCTTTGCTGTAGCCACAGTTTTCACAGCGTGCCTATGTGAAAGCATTACACTGCAAACCACCACCCCAACTATTTCCGATTAAGAGGATCTTGGTGATGCTACCAAGCAATCTGATTTGGAGCAAGTTTCAGAGCAGCAGAAATTTCATTTTGGAGCACTTTTGAGCAGGTTATTTAGCATTTAGAAGCACCTTGTAGCAGCTAAATTGACATTCTGAAGTGTTTTTGAGAAGAAAGAAATGCATTTTGCATCCCAACACTTATATAATTAATATGGAGCTCTTATGAAAAGCTAGCTTAGCATTTCCAGCCACTGCATATCTTGTGGAGAAGAAAGCTCTAAGGAGGACTCCGGTAATCTTAAAGTGAAGGCAGTCATATGGTTGGAGGTTGTGGAAAAACCTCTTCAGCCTGTTCTTTAACACATAAAGCATAGAATACTTGACCAAGAAGCTTACATATTTAATGGAAAGCACTATATTATTTTCTTTTCGTGCACCATGGGCGATGTCAGCATCTCGTAGGTCAAAGGAACACGGGAGACCTGAGCGATTTGCAAGGCCATCTCACCAGCTGTGTCCTTGAAAGAGATTGACGGGCTCTCCTATTCGCTCATTCATCTGGCTTTCAGCTTTAGTTTGCACTTCAGTTAGCCCCTTATTTCCCTGCCTTAAAGCAGTGCAGTCCTCCCCTGTCCTCTAGACCTGAGCAGTCAAAGTTTACAGTTATGCTCGAGCATTTTTAAAATAATCAGCAATGTTACAGGGGTATGCTCTGATGCACTGTCTGTATTTAGGTGTGCGTTTTGCATGTAGAATCCTCGATGGCCTGTAAAATGTTTGTAGAATTAAGCATGGTGTAAAAAGAAATGATAGGACATGCAAACACCCAGTCAGCGGTGGCAAATAACACACAGAGGTAACACCTAGATACGGATGCTTTCGCCTGTGAAGCACAAATCAATAGCATGGGGAACGGTTAGTTGCTTGTACAGCGTGACACTTCCGACTGGATGACAGGTAGGCTGAGGTGATCCTTATGTAGCCTGGGCAGCGCGTGATTAACCACAGCACTCGTGGCCAGCTGCTCTTGTAGGTGCAGATGGAACAATGCGCACACGTCTTTGGCAGTAGCTTCCTGTTGTAGTACAGCAGAGACCATTTATAACGTAACCGCTTATAGTGCAGGACCGGCTATAATGCGGTTTTTCTGACCCCCGTTTACCCTCCCATAGAACTTAATGTATAGGCATACCGCTTATTGTGCAGATCCGTGAGATGGAAGACCTGTTATAATGCGGCTGCTGGGAAATAAGCGGACAATTGAGGTACCGAGCAGGCCTCACAATGGAAGTGCGCTGCCCGAGAAGAGCGCAACGAATCGCCATGGAGGAGGAAAAAGCGCGGAACGAGTGAATAAGGGGCGGAGGGAAGAAAAAAGAAGGCCGCGGCAGCAGCGCGTCGCGGGCATGCCCTGTGAGGATAGGATTGCCAAGGCGACGGAGAATGCTGCTACGGCCGTTTGTCAGCTCCTAACGTGCGCCCGCGATCGCATGATGTCCGCGTTACCGGTGTTTGTCCCCAGTTTTTTTTAATCATTTCACGCGCACTGCCCTTGAATCACACCGCAAGAGCGATTTCTTGTGCACTCGATCCCTGTTTTGTCAAAGGCAAGCTTCCCGTGCAGCGCGCCGCCCGTGACCCCACAAAGTAGGCCTAACGAGCGCTACCTATTCGGTGCTGGCTGCAGATAGGGTGCCGCGGGCGACTGTGGTTCATGGCGGCCGCGTTTAAAACGCGGACGAATCATTTCGACAACGGAAGCGAAAGCATGGATGGCAGGTGCACCACTCGAATGGCGGTTTGCGATCGCTACGTTTTTGCCATCGCGCACGCGTCAGAGAAAACAAAGGATAGCGCGTGCAGTAATCGGTTCCCGTTTCTGCGCAGTCCGGTTCCGCGGGAAGTCCGCACGTTTTTTCACAGCGCGGCCGCGGACTTAAATCTTTGAAATATCAATTTTTTTATTTTCTTTTTTTTAAGCGGGGAAAGCAGCCCGGTCGCGCGCTTCGAATGTCTAACACGCGCCGCTACCTGTTGGACAGTTTTTACGCACGTGTAGACTTTGAAAAATGTTGTTTTGGTTATAGTGCGGTACCGCTTATAGTGCGGGTATTCGCGATTCCAGTGACTTACGTTATAAGCTGTCTATGCTGTATCAGCAGCCCTATGAAGTACAGATCGATATCACAAGAAAAAGTTAGTTAATACCCTAACTATCTCGTTAATTGCGCTTGTTTAGTAACGGTTCTCAAAGGTGATCAGTTGTAAACAACAAATTATTCTTGAATTTTGGTCGACAGTCATGCCTGTAGCAGGTATTTTAGCCGTAAATGCGGTGCTGTTGGCTGCTACCTGCTTTTAATTTGTCGTGAAAACAAGTGAAAGTGACACATGTATATATTCATGATTTACACTAACTTCCACAAATGCTGAGTGAAAATAACATATACACAATGAAAATGGAAGTGGTATGTTATAGTCATTGGCCATCCAAATCAAAATAACACTGCCATCACAATCTTATGCTTAGAGATTGCATCTGAGAAGCAGCAAGTGCAATCCGCGAATCGCTAACACAAGCGTGTGCTTTGTTTATCGCGTATGCCTCGAGTAGCTCATATGTACTCCATCCTTACGTAGTTTTTCCCAGAAGT
The DNA here is from genome assembly GCA_013339685.2 of Hyalomma asiaticum. Taxonomy (NCBI): domain Eukaryota; kingdom Metazoa; phylum Arthropoda; class Arachnida; order Ixodida; family Ixodidae; genus Hyalomma; species Hyalomma asiaticum. Next base: position 65,243,078 of record CM023481.1, on the reverse strand, counting down.
GGAAAGCATGCCTTTTTATCTGCTTCTCAATTTCTCTGCAATACCTTGCTATGCGGTAGTATTCATCTACTGAGGTTCCGGCAGATGCGATTTCGTGAAGAGCGACACTTGAGCCTAGTTCACAATCACAAACGATCAGCTAGTTCACAATCATCTTCGTAGTAAAACGATAGCATGGATATCCACACGCCATCCGAAATGCGTGGAAGCCTAGCGTCTCTGACTGTTACGTGCGACATAAACTGTACAGGTCAAAGCTTTATAACAGAGATCATACTTGCATATTTTGGAAGGTGGCACACCTGCAAGAACTTCACTCTCGAAGGCTACAAAGTCGCTACGGGTGACAGATTCACGTTATGTCTAGGAACGTCGCGCGACGGAATCGCCGTAAAGACGCAGACAGACAGATGCGCCGGCGACTCACCGCACGCGCCAAAACGTTGATCACGCCGGTCGGCGTGCGAACGGTGGCCATCGGTGCCGGCGACGATCGACGGCGGAGCTCTAGAGCCGTAGAGGCCCCAGAACACTTATCAGAGGCAGAGAACACTTTTCATCGTGAAGAATCCCTGTGCGATACTGTCCCCAGGTTTTTGGTCACGTGACCTGGTGACGTCATGGATCAACGGCTTTCATTTAAACGCTTTGGTCAGAACCCTGCCGAGTTCACCATGATCGCATACCACGTGAGCAAACTTCCCTAGAATTTTCCTCTCGCAAGCACATGTCCTCACGCATGCGCAGAGTGGACAAAAATCGTCGTTTTGCCCATCGTACTGCGCACTCCACAACCGACGTAGTTCTGTATTTCGCGTCCGAATTGACGCTTTTGCTATCGCCGAGTGTCAAGTGACAAACCGTACGTCGCCGACGAGGCTTGTATCTCGCGAGCGATCCCGATCGGCGAGAAAAGAAAAGGCATCGCTGCTGCTTTCTGCAACTGCTAGCTATCAACATCTATTGATAGCTAGCGGTTCTGTGAACATAACATCGGCGTTGCTCTTTAAATCTGGTACGAAGTTTTGATAACCGTGGTGGCGGAATGGACGCGATGGCTCTGCTGATCATTTCTGACCACAGCGGGTTGCATCTGCATTTATTTAGACTGTGCGCGAGACGTACGGCCGCTGTGAGGAGGGTTCCGACGGTGCCTTATCAAACATGGTCGCAGGATCCCTAGTACAACAAAATTTTTTGTGAACGTTATTGAAATTAGGTTTTATTTTTCTTGCTGATCTGTTATGCGTGCGTGCACGCGGCGTTTCTGCGTAAGAATCCTTCGGCGAGAATACATAATGTGAAAGGCCGAACTGCGATTTAGAGAAGTTTCGATATAACGAAGTAAATGTAGAGCCCAGTGGTGCACCGACGGGGGGGGGGGGTTGGGTGTTGTAAACCCCCCCCCCCCTGAGGCCGACCTAACCCCCATCCCACTCCGTAACTGCTCCTATGTCCTAGAAGAATGTGGAGCTAATGTCTCTGCAAAACGCCGAAAAATTAATAAAAATAATCATCATTATTGATGTTACTATTATTTGGCTTTTTATTTACTTTTTTTTACACACAACAACTGTGTAATCGCAATACCGAACCTTCGTGAAAAATTGAACCCCCCCTGGCAGAGATCCTGGGTGCGCTACTGGTAGAGCCTGATTTGGGGCAAGGACCTACCATGTTTTTTGTAGTACCACACAGTCTCGAATATTATTGACAATGATAAAAGCATGTTGATGGCTTTTTTTTTGCACAAATATTTAGGTATCATTAAATGGTAAAAAAAAGCTAGCCACTGTGAGACTCTCCCCAACACATCCTCAGCTCAATTGGATAAGGAGTTGTGCATCTATCGTTTTAGAATATGTGCCTTTTAAGAGCAGAACTCTTTAACTGAGTGTTACTCTATAATGTGTAAACAGAAAACTGTCATCATCATGAAATATATGCATGTGCACTTTTTTTTATGAACTGCACAGCATTTGCACGCACACTTCTCTTGTGCATATGCCCTCTGCCAGCTGCTGCATAAAGGCAGATGCATTTCATAGCATACTATAGATTGGTATGGCAAGGAGTGGGAAAGGGAAGCAAGGGTGAGGGGGTGTAGTGTAAAGTGCAGCATAGCCTTGTGTATGAGTATAGCAAGGGGGTGGGAAAGGGAAATGTGAATGCAGAGGAGGGGAAAAGAGGAGAGAGGGGCGAAGCAAAGCATAGGCCATAGGCATGAACGGTATAGTATATCAAGGGGTGGGAAATGGAAGTGAGGGTGAGGAGGAATCTGGTGAGGATAGAGGAGGACGTCACATCTGGGCATTACCTGCCAAACGAATTTGAGCCTAGACATGTGACCCAAATCATGTAATGACATCACAGTCATGCGACATGTTCCCATCAAAACCATGCAACAGCTAGTCACGTGACAAATCATGTGACCTAGTGAGCTTGTAGAAGCCGGAATAAGCTGGGTCGGCCACAGGCTTTGCTCTTAGTCCAACCTTGCACCACTAGAGCAAATTGCCCACGTTTTTTTATTATGTATATTTAGTGCATTGCAGTTACAAATTTCAAATTGGAGTAAGACGATAATGTGTTAACTCTGCTATTTATAAATATACTGATATTTGACATGCTAACAGTGCTATTTACAAATACCGTGATTTTTTATGCAACTACGTTGCGTCTTTCTAATCGCAGTTGTCTGATGCAATTGGGGAAAGTTTAAGCCAACAGGTGCCTCTCACAGATTTCAAGGTGAGTTCATTGTGCTCATTGCTAAGCGTTTAGCCAGCACAGCTGTGAGTGTAAACTGTTCAATGAATTTGACAGATGATTCAGGCAAGATCTGTTAGTAGAGGTTGGAATGTTGCTTGTTTGGCAACATTATTATTTGTGCTGGCAGAAATTTGAAATTTTACAGTACTAAATAAGTAAATGAAAGTTTTTTTCATGAGGTTTAGGTATACCAAACGAACAATGATGGTGTGCACTTAACTGGCTGAAGATTATGCCTCCATAAGGCTAAGCACCCACATGATATGTAGGACCAGCCTTAATTGCAAATGAAAGCCCAGTTCCTTTTTGAAATTCAAGGTCATGTGCACAAACTCTTTCATGCCAGATACACTGCCTGCAATTTTGCCAGTTGTGGTGAATGTTTTCTTCATAAGTCATTCAATGCAGAAGATGCTAGGCTTCTACCAGGACTTCACCGTAAAGAAGAAAAAAAAAACTCATTTCAAATTTTTTTTTCCTAAATTCGTCTTATCCTTGTAACTTTCAGTGTCTTGGTAACACATTCTGTGGCCTCATTTGTATCACTATGATGATTCTAAAACAATGAAGTACATATTTGTTTTTAAATGGGCTGCACTTCTTTGTAAAGTATTCTTTAGGGGCTTATATTTGTGCCTCTAATGTGTGCAGGTGAACATGTGGGGAATTTTTGACTGCTCATTTGGCAAATATTCCTGCGAAATTCTCAAACTTTGCATTGTGTAAACAGATTTGCCTAGCAATATTTTTGATTCTTGAAAACTTATTTCTATTTGAGCCACTGCACATAAAAGCTTGTCTGATTGTTCCTCCATGCAGGGTACCTATGTGGTCACCGACACCAACATCTTCCTGAGCAGTCTTGACTTGATCGAGAGGATTGTGTGGCCTGACACAGGTGACTGTGGGGTTGCATAGCTTTTCTTTTTGAAATAGCACAATTTCAGATATAGAGAGAAGGTGCTTACTTTAGTGCATGACCTTTCATTACCCTCTGTGTTCTCATGTTCCCGTCCTGATAAAACTGAGTTTGGTATCTGAAGTTTCTTAAAGGGTAACTCCTGTGATGTTTCAATGTCCACTAATCCGAATGAAATTTTCAGTATATATTCTCCTCGGTACTTTAATAATACATGCCAAGCCAGGCAGTTACAAGTGATTTAGTTTTCCTGAAAATGAATTTTTTGAATTTTTAGCGGATTCACATGCAGGCCACCCTGCGTTTTTCACGTCGTTACCTTCGACGCTGCCTACCCGAGCAGAGGGGTCGTCAAAAGCAAAACGGTGATACTTTTTAAATCTGGGTGCTTGAATTGAAATCTGGATGCTTTGAAGGATAGGATACATTCCCAGTAAAAGTACCCAGCAAAGGAAGTCAGAACTGATATGGCATCGTTACTGTAAATGAAAGCTTTCTATTTTTTCTTTTTTTTGGCAAGTGCATTGTTGCAACAAGTTTCAAGTGGTCAACCTTCTCACTTTTCTTTAGCTTTTTGCAACTACTCACCGCACAGCTACCAACTCTATACAACTGTGTAGGTATTATTTGCTGAAGGTGGCCTGCAGGCCATTTATTGAACCACTATATAGCAGTGACCAAAACTCATGATGCCGTACGGGGTGTTGCTTGGCATGTAGCAATTTAAAAAAAAATAATTAAGATTATCGCATTGCTCTCAAGCGATATTATCTAGTTTAGGCTGAAGGTTTTTTACCTTTTATGGCATGCTAAAATTTTCGATGTTGTGCATTCAAGCTGGCTGGTTCCAAAAACACGATAAAGTCAGTGTTGCCCTCTTGATCTGGAAAATACCCGAGGTTGTGGTGACAAGCTGGGGTGACAGAATCGGTGGGGTAGCTTTGCTTATCACTTTATTACCACAGTGCATTGTTTGGCTTCATGCTTGATATTCAGCTGTTGTGACAAGGACTGACCATGCATTAACAAGCCGTGGTTGCCGGATATCCCATTTGGCAAAATTTTATTTTTTCGTAAACGTCACTGACGCAAGCTTTTTGGTACTATTAAAAAATTATTGTGGAATTTGCAGGTAAAAGAAGAAAAGTAATTTAGTAACAACACTTTGCATAAAAGGCTGAATTTGTATTTAACAAAGTTTCCATATAGTGAAATAAATTGCCGATTTCTTCTACTTTATTGTATTGAGGTTTAGTTGTGTAATTACCATATGTGCTATGTCATCTCATGTGCCTTGCTCATCATACATGTTTAGTCACTGTGGCCTCCATGATCGTGCACTACTGAATTGTTGCTGTGGATTTTTCATTTGCACGGGGAGCATGCAATGGGAGAAATAGGTGGGACCATTTCACTTTCTTTATCACAGCATGCATAGCTTATGTAAACCCATGGCAAAGGTCTGGGGAGTGGGAAGCCATGTCTGAGCTTGATTCGCTGTGTTGCTGGGGTGCTTGCTCCGAAAGCAACATAGAATCGAAGAGAGAGAAGCTTTAGGCAACATGCTAGAAATTTTTAGCAACCTGACTAAAGGGGGGTTCTTTTTCAGCATAATGATGAGTGAACTTGCCACTGACAACTTTTAATTAAAAGGCTTGGAGTTATGGCACCTTTATTTTGTGCTTTCTGCATTGATGTCAACTAAAAAAATGCACACTTTAAGATGTATGTCCTTTCACAAGTGTGCAACAGCTGGAAGGGCACCTATAATAACGTGTTCATTATCACTGCTGTCTTCTGAAATTTTTTAAAGGCAGCTTGAAGAATTCTTGGCTAGGGACTGGTCACCAGATATTGCTTATGAGGAAATTTGTGGTACAAATGACAAGATAAAGTCCACGTTAGGGAAACGTTTATATTCAAGTGCAATACCCTCATCCATAATTTCACACCCTTTATGCTCGAAGTAACTTCCGCTGCAGTGGCTGCCTGGCAGTTTTTCGTTTTAGTAAGCTGCCCTCTGCTTGAAAATACAGCCAATGTTAACTAGTGATGGCTTTAGGAACTTCCGAATTACTGTGGACAGCCTGCTTCCAACATGGTCATCCCTGACTTGGCATGCAAGGAGGGGGCACTGCTCTGAACGAGGTAATAGTAGTTTGGTTAGCTGCTCAGGCCGTATCCATACTGGTGATTGAAAAAGATCATGTGACCAAGTTGCTCACAATGTGACTATTGCAATTGGTCAGTTTGGTCAAAAAGCGACATTTTTAGTGGAGTTGCTCACAAACTGATTCCTCAGCTCAGCAATGGGAGTCACAAACCTGATCAACTGATCGTTGGTGCAGGAACTGCAGCAGTACGCTTTAGTTAACTGTACATGGCCATGGTTGTGTGAGCAACGACATAGACATTAACAGAAGCAAGTGTGTATGTGTGTGACAAAGAGCAAGTTGCAGTTACTGGGGAGAAAGAACATTGGCTATCATAATTAGCTGGTCATTCGCATGTTGTAGACTTCTCTCAGTTGCTGGTGTGAATTCCGCCTTGTGGGTGGTTCTTTGTCGTGTTCAGGGCAGGACAGTTCCAGCTGTAATTTCGACCATTGACGAATGTGGGGCTTTTTGAGGTTTGTAATCTAATGAGCACTAGAACTCACCAACTCATAGGTCACTGGTTGTGATGGAAGTGCTGTGCTGGCTGCACCGTCTGTGATTAGATTCTCGGAAATTAAATGAACGCACGTTGCGTCTTACGACGGCAACGTGTTCAAGAATACGGCGAGGCTGCTTTCAGTGATGACTTTTTGAAAACACAAACGAACACGAACACAGAACAACCAACACTATAAACAAGCAAACCGCGACACTCTGGAGCAGGAAAGAAAACAAAGAGCAAGCTAACACGCCAGTTTAGCCATCGTGAAACAGTCTCCAATACTGGACATCTGACATGTCGAAGTCCATGAAGGTGAAGCGTCAGTGCGGACGGGAGGTCGTCGCTGTCGCTTGTTGACGAATAGTGCTGCGTCATGTATGCTGCTACCGTGGTGCGGTCCAGGAACAGAGACAATGGGCACCGGAGTCACTGGAATATTTCACTGAAATATTTCGGTGGAATATTCAGTGCACATTTAACAATGCCCGTTTGAAACCCCAGCGTTCTTGCGCTCCCGAAACGACTATTCGACACTACCGGCCGGCATGGTACTATTCTGTGACGTTGCAGTAAGATATCTTTAAGTTCAGAGGTATAGTGAATTCATGTTTGCTCTAAAAGAGTCAATTTACTTGAAAGCTAGAAAGAAAGAAAATACTTAAAACGTGCGGTGCCACGACTCAGAAGCAAAGCTGCAGGACGGTTTGTTTTCCCGTGGCCTCTGAGGGCATGCCAGTCAAGGAGGTTTGGTGGCTACTAACACATCATCAACGGCACAGTTGAGAGGAATGCGTGCAGTGAAACCGAAAGTGCATTTTATCACTCTAAATCAACCCACACGACGCAACGGAACAATGAATATTGTTGATTGGAGGGGTCAGGATCTTGAATACGCACCTAGTACAAAATGTTCAGAAAATGTTTCATGACCCCTTTAAACATGCGCAGATTGCTCACAAATCATTTTACTGATTACCTCAAACTGCCCACATGACTTCCGAAAATTATCAACACATTGTGTGCGGGACGTCAGTCATAGGCAGTGACGGAAGTGACTTGAAGCGCATGGGTACCATATTATTGCCTTCAAGATTTCCGTGCGCCACCTGCCGTCGCGTCAAATATCGATGGCCATCTCCGTACCAAAGTGCTTAGCAACCTTACAACGTCATCACAAAAGCGGATTGACTCATTTGATGTTACGAGATGGCCCTTTGGTTGGATTTCGGTTTTGCGCTTTTTTTTTACTTATCAAAAATTATTTTCGAGATTGCTGAGCGTTTCCATAATCAGGCATATGACAAGAGCACCTCAGGAACATAGATTAGCCATTACCTTGACATATTAAAAAAATTACCGGAGTTGACCTTTCATACAAGCCCCATCTCCAAGTAAGCCTTATACCCTTGTCACACGGGCACTTTCAAGTTCTTTTGAGCTAAAGCTTCTTTACTTGAAACGAGCTGATGTGCTGTCACACAAGCGCGCAGAGGGAGCATTAGTTGAAAGGAGCTTCATGCTGAGGGGAGTCTGCGTTTGTCCCTTGAGGCTCTAAAGGACTACCGTCGTTCGCAGGTGGCAGACGATAGAAAAAAAGGTTTTACCTTGGAGTAAATCTAACGCGCTTTTATTTAATAAAGAGCACATTTTGCGGTATCTTAGAAGTTATAAACCCTAAAAGCTCTGCTGATAGCCACAATCTATCATATGTTGCCTGAAAAGCACACTTTAGGGCTGCTGCACTGTAGCGGCAGTGTTGTGATCAGCTGCTGGGGTAGTGTGGCTAGCTGGGCCTGGGTGTTAAGATTTTGTCTGCTGCAGACCTAGGTGTCTTTGTCATATCTTTCTCACACGAACGGTGGCACTTTTTGTACTGTTGCATATACGTGAATGTGTGTCATCTGCCGGTGCATTTTCAGCTGTTGGGCAGACGTCAGCTGGATATCCTGAATGTTGTTTTCGGCCTAAGGTGATATCAAAGAGCACTTTTCTATTGGGAAGATTCGGCATATGGCACCAAACTGGACGCTCCGATGAATATATTTGTTCCTCATACGCTCAGTGCCCCGTTACACATCTTTGGAGAGGTTGTGGTTGAAAAACAATCAAGAACATAAACAAAAATGAAAGCGAAGTATACACATAGCCAGCAAAATATGGTGTACACAGCAGTGCACGGCTACCAGTACATTCGTGTTTGGTGAATTAACTCCTTTACTTTTAGACGTTCACTTTGTTTTAACGTATCAGTGTACAAAAGAATCTTTGATAAGAAAACAAAAAAACACACACAAATAATGTAATTTATAGGTCCATTGGAGCCCACTTATATTTCTCATCTTCGAGTGATAAGAGCACCAAACGGACATTGTGGCTTTTGTTGAAAGCTTTAACGGAAACCATGTAGCACCGACTCAACTCCCTTGAGCTAATGGTCCTTCAAGTTGCTATGCTCCTTTACTTCAAAGGAGCTTTTGGTATGCCCGTGTGATTGGAGTATTACTTATGTTGTGCTTTTCAAGTCATGGTTTTACATTAGGCATTGAAAGTGTTTGCAATTTTTTTTATTGTACGATGACTGTTCTGCCTGTTTGTTAATCTCTCTGTGCAGGCAATGAAGACATGGTGTTGTGCATCCCGTGGATGGCAATTCAAGAGCTCGACAACATAAAGAACCGAAAGAAAGGCCCAGTATGTTATTTTTGTGGAAAAACTTGCATGCGGGAAAGCACAAAGCTTTAATGCATGCTTTATCGTAGCACCATTCTGCAAGTGTCACATGGAATGCATGGGTAGTCATCGCCGATTGCAGCAACTGTGGTATTGGGCTGCTGAGCTTGTGCTTACCGCTTTAAGGGGGGACGTGGCAATGGGAAGGGTCAACTTGCTCAAAATTTTCTATTTTTTAATTAACTTTTTTTTCATGATCCTCAGACCTTCTTTTACCTCATGGCGAAATATTACAACAAAATTCGCAGTAGTAATCAAGAAAACAGCACTTCGATCCAAAAGTGCAAGAAAATGACTTTTTGGAAGGTGCCACCGTGCCATGAATTGCACGGCTCTTGCTCGGTGGAACACACTGTCTTGGCATCATTGTAAAGAAGAGAAATCGGAGCTGAAGGTAGCTGCAGTGTTGCATTTCTCCAAAGAAAAATAGAAACAGCAAAAGCGAGTGGAAACTTAGCTGCTCAAAGTTAATATTTAACTGCTTTCGTGAAATAAAACTTTGAGCTCAGTTTTCTGAGCTTCCATTTTTTGTGCTGTAACATTCAGTCATCCCAGTGCCATTTCGTAACTATTGAAGGTAAAGTCATTTTCTTGCACTTGGATCCTGAAGCATTCGAGAGTGCCATAAAGCTATTAATTTTTATTTGCTATTTTTTATCTGCACACCACGAAACTTTATATTGTGGGCATTCATTAGTCTCTTCTACTTTATCTGTACATAATCATCATCACCTAGGTCTCTTAATCATTATCTGCAGTGGGTTGTGATCTAGTGTTCGATCTAATTAACCAATTAATTTTGGGATGACTGTGAGGGTCTGTGAAGTGATATAACTCAGGAACTATAATAAATAGCTTAAAACTGATTTCATTTATATCAGCATAACACATCACATCATTGTACCAAATTTCATCAATTTATCCCCACAAATACCAAAGATAGTTTTCATTGCCACATCCTCCCTTAATCTTGGCCCTGGCAGCCACATTTCGATGGGAGTGTTTTAATTGCAAATGAATTCTTATTCTCGAATTTAAGTGTCAGGTAAAAGGATGAAGGCGGCGCGGCCAAGATTAATACAGAGCACCCTGATACATTATGCCTAAGACAGGTTTTTGATGTCTCTGGACACACAGTCCCAGAATTTGAATAATTTTAATTACTTATCATTGATAATCACTTCATAGGCTTCAGGAGGCCTCAGTGGATAGTGTCCTGTCAGTAGACATATGTGAGCAATGTACCGCGAGAAACTTGATGAGTAGGTAAATTAAACAAGTATCTTTGTTGTAACTCTTTTTTCCTTCCTTCTCGATTCCTTCACCCAGCTTATTGTTTATGGCTGAGAGTTCATTATGATGCCAATTACATTAGCTTTCTGTCCATTCTTCCTAACCTCTGAGTACACTGAAGTACTACTGCTAGTAGACACCTGTGTATTTGTTTGTTGCACCAGTATGTAGTAATACAAAGATCTCTCGTAGTAAATCTTTGGTTTGGTCACTTTGGTTCATCATTAACAGGCATAGCGCGATGGAGACAAGATGTGAAGAACAAAAACCATGCCAGGGACGGTTCAAAGATTTCTCCTCTCCGTTGCTACTTTTTTTATGTTTCCAAGTGTACTGCATGTAAAATATGGGATGTCACTTCTATATCTGAAGTATAAACTTGACATTTAAAAGGACCCATTGCCAACTTTGGGCATTGCAAATAAACCGGCACAACATTTAGACCATGTGTTGGTAATTATTTTTCCAAAGTTTGAAATGGCTTCATGTTGCAAAGGAGTTATAAAATACTTCTCTTTTAATAATGAACCCATTAACATATTAGCTGGATAAAATGCTCTCTACATGGTATCTTAAAACTCCTGCTATTAGTATAATGAAAGTTAAGTACACATTTTATCACTCAACAAAGCACGTAAAAATAGAAATTACTGTTACTCTGTTCATTCTGTAATAGTGGTGTGGGTATGAATAGACTAGAACTGAGTACACAAGGAACATGATTGTCTTTTTACTGAAAGGATTATCTACATAGGTGTAAATGTACAAGAACAGTTGCAGACCATTGCCTCTTGACTTTCGAGTGCCTATTTGTCTTTTGTAATTATTATTATTATTATTTTTTTATTGGCCTAGGCCCATTGTTGAGACTGGATATAACTATGGACTTGCTTAAACAAAGTGTTGACATGGAAGCAGGCATTGTCTTGTTAGACTCAGGACACTGACATTGGTGGCTCAGTGGGAAACACTGTTGTGAGATTTAGTTTAAGTGTCTAACAAACCGAACAATGCAAAATAAATAAATAAATAAAAACGCCCAGGGTTTATATTTAGGAGAAGCTCTTCCTCTAGAATTAATCGTGATGGAAAACTTCAGCTGATCATGATGTCGTCCATTACCAAAGCCGGCTGAGCAATGGCAAACAGCACTTTTGAATTACAAGCCTTGTGAATTTGACCCCATGAAGTCAAAATTTATTTCTCGTTGGTCCGCGGTTCCTTAGAGGCATTGAATCCCATAAATAACAACGCAGGCTCCGTGTTTGCAATGTGTAGTGCCAGCTGTTTCTGGAGGTGCGTAAATATTAGAAGTTTCAAATATTTTTGCTAATAGGGTTCGATTCGGTTTGCACCTACCCTTTGCTATTCAAATTTATAGAACGGTGAGATCAGAGTAGTTCTTGTGCATGTTTTTTTGGATTGTTGCTTATGGTTACAGCAACTCGGAGACAACTCCAAATGGCTGTCACTACGGTTTTTCAACGTCTGATCACACTACTACTTGTAATTATGAGATGTGTGAACACTTGTAATTGAGGAATAAAAGGTGCTGTGTGTTATTTTTAAGATTTTAACTGAGTGTCCCATTTGCAGTCATTGACTTCGGGACCCTCTATACCGATCATTGTAATTTGAATGATTACTAAACTGAAAGTTCAGTTAAATTGAAACTGGACTGACCGTTCATGGCCCCTTCCCACTCTGGTATGTTTCACTCTATAACACTGACGTGCTGCAGCAAATCTGACTTCAAGCAGCAGCTTTATGGCAGGCATGCGCCGCAGAAAAAAAAGGATTGCTGGTCTATGTATACTTTATAGCAGGCTCCTCATCAAGTCTAGAATTTGATGCACACAGTAAACGTCTAAACAAACAAAAGCTTTTGAAGAAGTCCACAGATTAGCCATATGCTATTGGTAGGGCCAGAAAAGGAAATGTAAAGTCATAACCATGCTATGGCGTCCATGACTTCTAGTTTGACTTGTGATTAGTGGCATTTTTTAAATTTGATTGTAAGTGAAATCCGTTTTTAAACTTGAATAAAATAGGTTGAAGTAGAATCATGTAGATATGATAAGCTGCACAACTGTGAAAGGTACGAGCACCAATATAACAATAAATCTAATTTACTTCGCAGTTCTGTTCTTTTCAGTTGGGTTGTTTTTTTTTCTGGGAACAACTTTGTGAGAGCACAGTAGTTTTTTGTTAATTTGCTCTTTTGGCAGTGTTTTGCAGCATGCTTCTTTATGCAATTTAATTTGGAAATATTTGAGAACTATTCTATTCAATTCATACTCAAGCTATAATATTCAAATTCACGAGGCACCCATAACGTCACTATTCCCACTGCCCTTATATTTAACTTTTTGTAACCACATGTTTGTAGAACACAGTGTGTTTTTAACCTCACTATGTAACAGTGTGCTTATCTGCCATTTCAGTATAACAATGCTTTAGTGCTGTCATGAAGAAAGAACAAAGCAATGGATTGAAACTTCTGCTGGTGCTTGTGATCAAAACGCACATCTTTTTACAAACACATTTTTCAAATCGTGTGCTTTGAGTCTGAGAGCATCCACCATACTGAAGCTGCGTCCATTCCAGCAGCATTTGAGGGCCAAGGCGGGACGTGAGCACTCGCTTCCCGAGCTCTAGAGTGGGGAGACAAGGAGCATGCATGGAAGTACTCTATAATGATGGTATACCTCTACATTTCGTAACGTGGTGTGTGCTTTGTGCCAGTGACCAGCTAGTTGCTTTTAACAGTACAGCTGTTCAAAGTTGAGGCTGTCCCAAGCATTGAATAATCCTGTCGTTGTCACACAGGAGTGGGTAGTGTGACTGGAGTCAGTGCAGAGAATTGTAGCATGTGCGCTGGTGTGATGGAGAGGGGAGGATCAGAGCAGGTGTTTCATTGGCACCGCTGAGACCAATCGAAGCACACGTCAGGTGAGGTGTGTGGAGAGGAGGATGAGAACAGGTACGTAAGAGCAGGTGCTTGTGCCGGTGTGCCCTTTCTCTCCATGGATTCAGCATGGCAGGAGCAGACGAGAAGCCAAAGCCATGCACTGCCAGAAGTGCACTGCCGTGAAGGCATCTGCTAGCCGGCAATATGTGATTCACATCACACTTGAAAAGAAAGTGAATGCGCGCATCATTCGCCGGGATACAGAAGGAGTGCACAGATGCTCGCGCATTATATATGTAATGTGTTTGTCCGAGATTCTTTGCTGGTTGAGCTCGGTGTGTCTTGAGGTTTATAAAGTACTGCCCCATTACTCAAACTTTTGGAGCACCTTCCTTGTAGCAATGCATCCGTCGGTGGTTATACTTTACCTCAAAGGTCATATTTCAATATGACGAAGTTGTAATGCAACAAAGTAAGCTGCCGATTTTGCCGTCTGCATTATGTCAAACTTTAACTGCTGTAGCATTGACGTGCATTGCCTGAATGGCATGGGAATGGTGGTATGAGGCACAGATAATGTCACACATGCAAAGCGTTGAAATGTGTAGTGCTGCTGCATGGCTTGGCCAAGTGGTTGGTGTTAGTTACATCTGTGAATGCACTGATGTGTTTATGCAAGCACTGATGGCTTGTAATGCAGACCGTTTTGGCTCTCACTGTAGTTGTGAGCCATAAACCTTGATTTTTTTTATGAAGTGTATGACTAGAGGTTTTTTATGCTTAGATTTCATTGTGTTGACGCAACTGTAAATCAGCTTGAATGTAGGTCGACGCCTCCCCCCCAAAATTGCATCAAAAGGAAATACCGATTGCGGTAGATGTTTCGGTTTTAGTTGTGAATCAACCTCCCAACCACAGATTTCAAATTCCAACAAAATGGGTTCACTTACAGTCGTGTAAATACGGTACTTGGCTGCCTATTTTATTGTTGTTTGTTAACCTGTGTGCCACATTTTCTTGAGCTGCTGTGTTTTTGCCGCAGCTGTCCAACAGTGCTAAATGTGCAATCACGTTCATCTATGAGGTCCTCTCTAGCAAGAACCCTAGGCTTCGTGGGCAGACGGTTGTAGAGGTAAGTGGAGTTTTATATGTAGACGAATGTGGGTCTCATACTGGCTTTTCAGTCCTGCTTGGCTTTGTACACACACTGTACAGTTGTGATTGACAAAGCAAGTTTCATAGAACCTGCTTTGTGGCAATTTAGTTGGTCTTAAAGTCAGTAACTTGGAATTCATGTTGGATGGAGTCATTTTTTAATGTTCCTGGGCAGGAAGGGTTAAGGGGGTGGGGGAGCGGTTTCAACGATACTGCTGGAGTGGTTGTCATGACTCACATTGAAAAGGATGATGTTATGCTTCCTTTCTTATATCATAACTCTCTCTTTTTAGCAGTTTTCACCACAGTTCTCTGCGCAGAAATGGTTTGATGCAAGTGTAATGCTGCAGAGCAGTCTTTAATTGGTGCCTGTAGCACAGTGGGAATATTCGAAGCTTTCAAGTATCTAATTGAGTGTAGTCCTATTTGATTCACTCTTCAATTTAAACAAGCTGCTATTCATGAACACAAATTTTTTCTAATTCTTTACTAACATTCTAAACTTTCAGTTACACCAAAATTGAACTCAAGATTGGCAAAAGAAAAGTATGATGAATTTGCTTGGTGCGTCACCTATAGAGGCACCACTGATGGCCACCTAGTGGGCGCCGTGGACAGTACTCTCGGGAGGCTGAGCAGATGACAACGCTTCACAGCACAGGGTGGCAAAGGCATGCCTCAAGTTCACGGCTGCAATTTCTCCTTCTCGTTTGGGTGCCAGTCAGCTACTTTTGCAGTGACAGCCACAAGGGGAGGGGAGAGAGAGGGCACGGGCCTCGGCGAAAGTGGACTCATGCATGTCGTGAGCAGAATTTGGGACAACCCAGTTCGTATACATGCCAGGTGCATCCCGCAGGCCAGTTACAAAGCCCAGTTATAGTGTACGAAGTGCCGAGTTGCGAAGTAGAGCTCGTGCTAAGTAGCCACCTTGTTTTGCTGATTAAGGGGAGATGCTACTCAAAAACACATTTTCTGAAATGTATAACCTAGAGCGTTGAAATTCTCGTGTGCATAGAATTTTATGCTGATTTCGAATATCTCATCAGTTTAACAGTGACTTGCATGGTTTTTGTTCTATGTCACGACAATGTGTAAAATGCAGGCCTTCTTACCACCACTTTTCGTGTTCCTAAACTACAGTATTTTTGAGTCATTTATAACTCATATTCCTTTACATCGACTGTATAATGTAAAATACTTACTAGAAAGTGCGTATAAAAGATGTGATATTGTTAAAGTAAAAAATTGTGAAGTATTTAAACATCCAGACCCCAGTAATTGGTAAATTGAAATACGTAATAAATATATAGGTGATATCAAAGCTTGAACCAGAAAAATTTCGTCTTGGTCCGAGCATCGGAAGTACTGAAAACAAGAACATGGTGCTCAAACTGAAAAACTTGCCAAAATTTGTATCTTGAAAAAAGTACATTTTAAGGGTAGAATTGCAAAGTTTGTTGCTGTGGGAAAACTACACTTCTTAAAATTATTTCTTGCTTAATGGGGCTGAGAACCATGGTGTTTTTGAGCATGAGACGTTTGCCAACTGCTCTGTGCGAATCGAAAGGGCAAGTAGTCACACTGTGTTGATCAGGGGGCCCTACACAATGCAAAATATCTAGTTTCTAACAGCCACCCTGTACTTTTTAAACGTAATTTGAATGAACTTCTAGTTTAAGTTCAACAATAATTATTGTCATGAAATTAGGAAAAGTCAGCTTCTAAAACCAAGGGAAAAATAATGTAGTTCTTGAAAAATCTTGCATCCCTTTAATACTGACACGTGAGTGCCTTCTAGAATTTAAGAGATAATGCGAGGATGCGTTATAACGTGTGCATAAAAGGCGGCACATTTAGCTGTTTGTCAGTCTTTCCATCGACCGACGACTGTTCACGCAGCTATTGCTGTGCATTGTGATTGGCTTTGTTCTGCTGGGCGCAAGTTCGCCTGACATCATCTTGAGTCCTGCGTGCTTCATCTTGAGTGCTGCATGTGTCACAACCACTTGACAATGTGTGATATCTGAATCATTCCTTTTTCTTTTTAGAATAGTACCCTTGGCACCCAACACTGTTTCTGTACCTTAATAGTAAATACACGTCATTTGGGCGGACTGGTAAATCAAGCAATGAAGTCCACATTGCGTGAGGCTTGCGCATAATGTAGCCATCTCGATAGCACTGGTTACATGTGTGACATATCACTGCATCGTAACTGCCATGAAAGTAACCTTAAAAAACACAGTGTTGCAATTGTTAATAAACATGCATACACTCCTCATAAGAATCCACAAGCATGTAAGCCAATAAGACAAGTTAGTGCTGCACTAGTGATTCAGTTTCGCCGCATTCATTGAACTGTCCTACCTGCTGCATCTTTAAAACTTGAAATTTTATGAGTGACCTTTTTGAAAGCACCCAGAGCTGTAGTATGAGTATTCTTGTCTTTTGATGCTATGGTGACCACATGATATATTGAAAGGCAGGAAAGCGATGGTCAACTTAGATGAGCATGACAGTGAGAAGGCTGGGATTTGTTGTCGTCAACAGGTATGGCAAATGATTCCTGTGGAAACCTGCAAGATGGAGTATTGTTTATAAAAGGGAAAATTAGCGTATACTCCTTTGTAGCACAAGGCTACAAGGAAACAGATATGCAAAGAAAAAAAAATATTGGGGGAAGGTGGTAAGGGGAACAAGGTGCATGTGTGTGACTGCAACCAAACAACTGAAAACCTGAGAGCAGCAGATTTCAAACTATGCTTACCTTAAAGCAATGATGTGACACAGCGGTAAAATCAAGAACAAGACAGAAAGAGTGTTTCTGCTCTCTTCTTTATTTTACTGTTGCACCGCATCTTTCTTTCTTGCTTTTTCAAGCTATGCGACGAGCCCAACACAGGGTCCTATTCTTGGCTGAGTGTCAGGTGCTGTACGAATAGCTGACATGCCAAAGGAAATAGAAGCCGCCTTGGTTACTTCTATTTTTATGTTTCTCTTTTTTTGTTTTTTTTGGCAGGCATCAGCACCTGATTTTTTGCTGTGAGACTCATTTTCAAGTTGCGTAAAGGCTGACAGTGCAAGCATATTGCTGTTATTGCCCACATCAACAACGTAGAAAACTGGTCATACACAAGTGGTCCCATGCTGTGGGGCAAGTCTTCTGTGTGAGGAATGTCCAAGCAGGGATTTATCCCCCTCCCCCCTACTCCTATTACAGCGAACCAATAACTTCATATCCACCCCCACCCCCAAAAAATCAAAATTCTGGATAAACGCTTGCGTACAAAAATGGGTTGTGTTTGGATGGTTTCCTGTTGTTATTCAACATCCCGTGAAGCTCCGGCCACCGCACATATGCGATGCAAGTTGCCTACCTCGCTCCGACAACGCGAACTAAACGGCAACGCACAAACAACATCTTGGAAAGCTATGGTGAACGGCAACCTGCCCTCCTGAGAGTACATAGCGAGGTCGCCTCCAGTAGTGCTTTTGTTGGCATGCACCAGCTGTATAGGTACTATAACGCATGAAAGCTTATGTGTTGTGTTGCAGGCTTCTTTGCTTAAGGAGCCTGACGTGACTGTATAATAATCACTTGTGCTGTCTGGATAATTTTGGATCTCAACGATCTGCTTATTTCTTCATGTTGATCCAATTGAGCTTTCAAAGCTAAGGGTACGAATACTAGGATGTAAAAATCATTTGGCAGTAGTGGTAACGAAAGCTGTTTAATATTCAAAAAGTATTTGATTAGCTTATGCCACTATCGGATTCTGTACAAAAACACTATTTACTTATCCCTAGATGCCATTGGTGCACCGATTTAGCAGAGTGTGCCATTTACATTCTATATATGTAAATTATATGTGCACATTATGTATATGTGCTACTGCCACCTTATTGCCACTCGTACTGTGGTCAATCAGTACAACAGGCATGTCAATACAAAACATATTGACGCCAAGCAAAGTGCCCACCGCGGAGCAAGTTTTGAGAAGCAAGCTCCCCACTACAGGCACCGATCTCGAGCAGAGGAAGACGAAGAGCGCAGTTGTGCGAGCATTCTTTTGGTGCTGCCCGCCATTAAAGAAGGCTGTCCTCTTCCGCCGATCGTGTATTGCTTATCTTCGTGACATTTTAGTGGTGGAGGTGCTGAGTACATGCTATCATCGCCCGAGCCACAGTGTAGCCCTGACTCAAGTCCGCTGAGTAGTCCGGGCGACATCACCCCTGTCCACGTACGCGCCAGCCGTCGCCTCCAAGGGCTCCAACCAGAACACGGTTCGTTACCTCATCGTGTCCGCGCCATGAACCTGGACCCACAGCCCGCTCCTGCGCCTGTTCCACCAGCGCATCACGTCATAGTCAACCAGCCACTGCCACCACCCGTCTTTCATGGAGATCCTTCAGAAAACGTGGAAGACTGGCTGGACCATTTTGACCGGGTCGCGGATTGCAACGGCTGGAATGAAGAGCGCAAGCTTCGCAATGTCTACTTCCCGCTCCAAGACTCCGCGAGGACATGGTTCCACAACCACGAAGCGACGTTGACTTCGTGGGAGGAATTTCGTCGTCAGGTGATCGCCGCATATTATAATGCTGACCGAAAGGAGAAGGCAGAGCTGGCGATACAGACGAGGTTCCAAGCGCCGAATGAAAGCATCACGACATACACTGAAGACATGGCTCGGCTCTTCAGACGTGCGGACACCTCAATGACTGAAGAAAAAAAGGTGAGACATCTTATGCGGGGTGTCAAACAGGAATTATTCGTAGGCCTTGTCCGAAACCCACTACCAACACTTGCGGGCTTCCTTGCTGAAGCGACAGCTATGGAAAGAGCCCTTCGACAGCGTTCCAGGCAGTACGATTGCAACGTCTTGGAACTTTTGGACGCGCCTCAAACGGCATCGGGAGACAATACTGCGGACTTGCGGGAGCTGATCTGAATGGTTGTCCGATAGGAGCTCCAGAAAATGCAAGTAACCGCCGCACCACCAGCGTGAATCTCTGTGGCGGAGATGGTGCGTGAAGAGATTCGGCAAGCCATTCAAGCTCCGAGCTACGACGTACCTCAACGCTATGAGGGGCCAGAACGAGGTACCACAACGTTACGACGTACCACAGCGCTACGAGGTACCCTACCAGCAGGAACCAGTCCGCATAAGTTATGCGGAAGCCGCCCGACGACCGTCGCTATACGCTGCCTCAGCCGCTGTTCAGCCCGCCGTTCAAAGGGAAGCAGTATTCAGGCGTCGCAGTCCACCACTCGTCGAGGAGTCGAGGCCACGAAAAAGCGACATATGGCGGACCCCTGACTCCAGGCCCCTCTGCTTCCAGTGTGGAGAGGCTGGCCACGTCTACAGGACGTGCCCCTACCGACGAGTGGGTCTCCGTGGGTTCGCTCCGAGTGCACCTCGCCCGCGCCCTGGTGAGTGACCGGTGGAGATAGAGAACTTCCTTGCAAGCCGAGACCGTCCATACGAGCATGAAAGACACGAGCCTTGTTCTTCGTCGCCTGCTCGATACCGGTCACCAAGTCCCTCGTTTCCCCGTGACACCCGCCATCGTCGGTCGCCCAGCCCTGCAAGCCCGGAAAACTGAGTTCAGCGACCTCCGGAGGTGAGGCCGCTGACGCCGAACGAATGGAATATCCTCCATCTTGACGACAACGACGACAACAGACCGACGTCCACACACGCTCACACGATTCCAGGCACGTCGTGACGTCGGAGATACTTGTTACTGTAGACGACGAAGTTACGGCCTTAATTGACTCTGGTGCCGACAGCTCAGTTATGAGTAAAGACCTCGCGGTAAAGTTAAAGAAAGTTTTTACGCAATGGACAGGATCACAAGTTCGTACTGCTGGAGGTCATCTACTAACCCTCGTCGGCAGCTGTACTGCTCGTGTAAATATTCGTGGCTTTACTTACCTCGGAGTATTCATCATCCTGCCCGATTGTTCGAGGGACCTGATACTTGGCATGGACTTCCTGCAGGCGAATGGAGCTATAATTAACTTGGAAAAATCAAGCGTAACTTTTTCTACAGCGAAAGCTATAGCGAACGATGGTGGACCCGACAACAACGCTGACAACGCCTTGCGCATCGTTGCCGACAACGTAACGGTACCACCCTGAAGCAGCCTACTGACGTTGGTAACATGCGACGCATTCGACGGCTACGAAGGCATCGCCGAGGCGAGCATTCCACTACTGCTTGAGCGGAACCTCTGTATTGCACGAGGCCTCGTTCACCTTCAGAATCGATGCTCATTAGTGATGTTGACAAACTTCAGCAATGAATACCAGCACGTACCGCAAGGCACAGCTGTAGCCTTCATACACGAAATAGCTGCTTTCACAGATGTCGCCTCGCTAGGCACAGCTTCGCAAAACCCACCAAAAGAGGCCAATATGAAGGATCGCACACACATTAACCCTGACTTACCGGAAGGGCGGAAACAGCGACTGCTAGACCTTGTCAATGCCTTCACTGACTGCTTCTCTACCGAGTCAAAAGTTCGACGCACTTCCATGGCAAAGCATCTTATTATTACCGAAGAGTCAGCCCGGCCGCTGCGCCAGCATCCATATCGCGTTTTGCCTGCAGAAAGAGAAGTCATAAAGCGCCAGGTGCAGGACATGCTAAACGATGATGTGATTCAGCCATCTGCTAGTCCATGGGCGTCAACCGTCGTTCTCGTTAAGAAGAAGGACAATACACTGCGCTTCTGTGTCGACTACAGGCGGCTTAATAGTGTCACGAAATGCGATGTTTATCCCCTTCCCCGCATCGACGACGCCCTAGACTGTGTACGCCACGCCAAGTTTTTCACCTCATTGGATCTCAAGTCAGGGTACTGGCAGATCGAGGTGGACGAGCGCGATCGCGAAAAAACAGCGTTTGTTACCCCTGATGGGTTATATGAATTCAAGGTCCTCCCATTCGGCCTCTGTTCCGCACCTGCTACATTCCAATGAATGATGGACACTGTTCTATCTGGACTGAAATGGCAGACATGCTTAGTGTACTTGGACGACGTCGTGGTATTTTCGGGAACGTTTGACGAACATCTAGATCGCCTACAGGATGTGCTCCTTGCGATCAGAAAGGCAAATCTGACTATTAAGCCAGAAAAATGCCACTTTGGATTTCAGGAGTTAAAGTTTCTCGGACACGTCGTTGGTTCCCACGGTGTTCGACCAGACCCCGAGAAACTGGCTGCCGTCACAGAGTTTCCCCGTCCCGCAGACAAGAAGGCATTCCAACGCTTCCTAGGTCTGTGCGCGTACTACCGTCGTTTTGTCGAAGGTTTTTCAAAGATCGCCGAACCATTAACAAGACTAACGCGCTTAGGCGTACCCTTCAACTGGACCGAAGAACAACAGGAAGCCTTCACGGAGTTGCGCCGGCGCCTGCAAACCGCCCCTGTACTCGTGCATTTCGACGAGGAGGCTACCACTGAAATCCACACAGACGCCAGCAATGTCAGCCTCGGCGCTATTCTTGTTCAGTGGCAAGACGGTGCCGAACGGGTAGTCGCCTACGCGAGTCGCAGTTTGACAAAGGCGGAAGTCAACTACTCCACGACGGAAAAGGAGTGCTTAGCAGTCATTTGGGTATCTGAAAGTTCTGACCGTACATTTACGGAAGACCTTTTCGCGTTGTGAGCGACCATCACTCGCTGTGTTGGCTTGCGAACCTTAGAGATCCGTCAGGTCGCCTCGCTCGTTGGAGCCTTCGCCTTCAGGAGTACGACGTGACAGTGGTCTACCGGTCCGGGCAGAAACACGACGACGCTGACTGCCTCTCACGTGCTCTTTTACCTTTGAAACCAAGCGACTTAGAGCAAGACATTCCGTTTCTCGGCGTCATCGACATTGTCGAGATGGCCGACCACCAACGCGCCGACACAACATTGCTGCCTTTGATCAGATACCTTGAGGGTGCGGACGTCGTTGTTCCGCGCCCCATGTTGCGAGGGCTCACTTCTTACTGCCTCCGAAACAACATCCTCTACAAGAAAAATTTCCAAAACAGCCAGGAAACATACCTACTCGTTCCAGTTTCACTGCGTGCAGAAGTCTTACAGGCATGCCATGACGATCCGTGTGCCGGGCACCTAGGCTTTGCCAGGACGTTGGCACGCATACGCCAGAAGTACTATTGGCCGCAGCTATTCTCATCCGTTCAGCGCTAGGTACGTGAGAAGCTGTTGTGACTGTCAGCAATGAAAGGTTCCACCTTTAAAACCTGCTGGACTTTTGCAACCCTTGGAACCCCCTGCAGCACCGTTTCAGCAGATCGGAATGGATCTCCTCGGTCCCTTTCCCACGTCGTCTGCAGGAAACAAGTGGATAGTCGTCGCAACTGATTATCTGACGTGGTATGCAGAAACCAAGGCCGTAGCCCGCGGAACCACTGCCGAAGTCGCCACGTTTTTTATGCACGACATTGTATTACATCATGGAGCCCCTTCCGTCTTGATCACTGATCGAGGCACAGCGTTTACTGCTGACTTAATCAAGGAGATCGTCACGCTTACTAACACCAGCCACCGGAAAACCACGACCAATCACCCCCAAACAAATGGTTTAACGGAACTCCTGAACAGGACAATGGCCGATATGCTGTCGATGTACGTCGACATAGAGCACAAGACGTGGGACCAAATCCTCTCATATGTGACATTCGCATACAACACAGCTGTGCAGGAAACTACCCATTTCACACCGTTTGAACTCATTTATGGACGTCGTGTCACAACCCCCTTAGATGCGATGCTACCAGTCGACACCGGAACATCGAGAAGCGAGAATGCCGACAACATCGTCCAGAAGGCTGAAGAAGCTCGACAGCTCGCTCGAAACCGAATCCGTAACCAGCAAAGTGCCGATGCCCGCCGATACAACAGCGGCCAAAGAGAAATTCACTATGAACCTGGTGACTACGTCTGGGTATGGACGCCCATCCGGCAGCAGGGTCTCTCCGAGAAACTGCTGCTCAGATTTTTCGGTCCCTACAGGATAACAAAGCGCCTCAGCGACGTGAACTACGAAGTCGTTCCCGAAAGTTCTGCTACGAGCATGAGCCGACGGCGGCCCCGACCAGAAATTGTTCACGTAGTGTGTATCGAACCGTACTACGCCCGTCAAGAAGTCATCTGACCATACTTTTCCTTGCCCTCTGTTTCATTTGCATTAGCCCTGTCGGCGACCGGGACGGTCGCTTTTCACAGGGGGGAGTAATGACGCCAAGCAAAGTGCCCACCGCGGAGCAAGTTTTGAGAACCAAGCTCCCCACTACAGGCACTGATCTCGAGCAGAGGAAGACGAAGAAGAGCGCAGTTGTGCGAGCGTTCTTTTGGTGCTGGCCGCCATTAAAGAAGGCTGTCCTCTTCCGCCGATCGTGTATTGCTTATCTTCGTGACAATATTCATGCCAGTACAGATATGCAAATTGATGCCGTCCACTCACGTGATAGGGCTAGGGTCTTTTATACCACTACATATAAGAAAGAATTGTAGGAGGATGGACAGGCCCTTTGTAACACGGGGTCGGTGTCAGCCTGTTTTCTGGTGTGGTGCATTTGTGCTCGGCTGTAATGAATGTGACTGTAGCAGCATTGTCGCTTGACTGTGACATGTCAAGAGTCAGGTGACTGTGACTTTTCCACTATGGCTCTCCATTCGCTAGGAAAGTGGTCTTTATCGTCTTACCCAACCCTTTCCCTCCCCCATCCGCATTCCCATCAAGCAGTCAACTTTGTGCTCACGGGGTGTTTCTGGTATATGAGAGGCCTAGTCTGATAGCTGGCCTTCTGGTAAATAGAGAAAAATGAAGCCAAGGAAAGGATAGGAGGTGTTATTTATAATTAATTTTCAACTGAAATGCAGTGTTTATGAAAGATAGGAAAATGAAAGTGGAGGAAAAAATAGCTTGCTGCCAATAGGGACTGCACCCACAACCTTAGCGTTACTTCAGTACAACTGCATTGATAGGTGCCTGCCAGGGATGCAGCATAACTAGAACACAATATGGTACAGCGCTGTAATTCCCAAGCAGAAATTTTTGTTTCTTCTTTCTAAAGTGGGGAAGGAGTTTGGCTGTTTTGCTTGACCATGCAGTGGTGCATGGTGGGGATGCCAAGGAGCATTTGAGAACTATGACTGAAATGCACACAGCAGCTGATACGGTGGAAAAGTGCCTGGATGATTCATTCGGCTTTCTCCAATACATGTGTATGCACGTCTGTACTGTGATCTCCCACTGAGTGAAAATGGGCACTGCTTCATTGAAACATGGTGTTCACTGCCACATAGAACTGATTGTTCCTAGCTGGTTCTGTGCAGTGCGTTGGATAGGAAACTAATGTCTACATTGCTGGGAACATGCTGTACTGTATGTGCATGTTTGCTGCAGGGGTGTGTGTACCTGCTCTGCTACTGATCATGCACAGGTGCTGCAAGCATTTTGTTGTGCCTCCACTGTGACAGGGGGCCACTTTCATCCCTTCAAGCAGCGTGAACTCTGCACCTGTATGGTTCACTGTTGGTCTTGTGCAAGGAGGTGGCATATAGAGTGCATTATGCTCTATGGAGAATTGGATAGAGATATGTCACAGCCACTCCTTAACGACCAATATCTTAAAAGCACGTGGGCACTACATATTAATGATGTTTTACTCTATGCTTCAATCATAATGTCCCCTATGCTTTTCTTGGCTCTAATATCTCCTGGCTTCAAGTAGTCGTGTCCAGCAAAAGCAGGCCCTTCAGTTGATTCTACTTTCTTGCACATAGAGGTGGCATATCTGTGTTGTAACGGACAACAGCGGACATTGTGTCAGCAGTCCTTTGCTGAAACAGGTGCTGAATGCTGTTATTCCACATATTTTTTCAGTGATGTCCACTGAGAAGTTGCATTAAACTGTTGTGTGCTATTTTGCACAAAACATAAATTTCATAGAAGCATTGTTGTTGAGCGCAGCAGTTAACGACATGGGTGACCTTCAGCAGCTGCTTCCAAGATTGCAGTCATGATTATATAAAAGCACAGATTGAGCATAACATACTTGATATCCACCCCTGAAACAGCTTCTGTTCATGTCTGTGGTGACAGGCTCTTGTATTGATGTTACTCTACCATAATGTCCCATGAGATGTGTTTCATTAGCACTCACAGAGCATTGCCATATAGTGAAATCTCGGTATGATTACACTTAGTATGTTTCTCAATGTTCCTTTTTTTTTCTTCCCAGCCATCACCCTGTAGGTGCAGCACATATTCATATGGTTGGCACAATCTTTAAATGATACATTTTCTGGTTTCCATGAAAAATGTATTAAAAAGATTCCATTATGCATGAAAGAGAAATTCGAAGTTGGGCCGTGATGTTCACTGGGATAAGGTCATAAAGACTTCTAAAGCTTTTGACATTGCAAAACAAATTCATTAGCCAGAACGTTTGCAGGTTTCCGGCGTAGTTTGCCTCTGCTAACTTTGTCATTAGTATGCTACTTATTTATGGTTCCATCGAAGATGGGTTGATGGTGCCAGTACAACTACTCTTGGTGTCGAAAATCCCTGCAATATTGTCTTCTACCAGGTTGTCTGGTAAGGAGAAAAGATCATAAAGCCAGTCAGTATCACCAAGTTGGGTGTTTTGGTGTACAGCATTGTGAAACCGGTGCTTAAAATACTACCACATAATTTGCAGTCTGTAGAACATCAGCACGTTCAGTTGGAACAGCTCGATCCAAGCGTGGCAGTGGCACTGACTTGGGGATCACTGCAGTGGCTCTGTAGCATTCTGCTGCTAAGCATGGGATATTATTTTGTTTGAATAATATCAGCTGTGGGGCAAGGGCAGCCATGTACATAAAATTATGTGCATTAGGTACATAACTTTATGTACATTTAATAGGTACATAAATTATGTACCCATTAAAGAACCCCAGAAAATGATTGAAGTTAGCCCCCTCCCCTCCTTTTCTCGTGCAGCTCAACGGTTGATTTGCAGTGCTGCACTTTGAAGCTTTTGTGGGTTGGCTGTCACGCTAAAGGGTGTTCAAAGCACATTCTTTTAAACAATGCAGTCAGAAATTTTTTCCCTTTAGTCTCAAGTGCTGGTGAACACTGATTGATGCCTGCCTGCATTCAGGAATTAAAACGTGCGGGCACCTCCTCGAAGAAACCGGCTCTACTACTTCAATTGCATGTTTTTTTATAAATTCTTTGTGCTCTCTGCTACTGACACACATTTGAGCGCTCTTTCATAATATTGACTCACACTCTGCCTCTTATTTCATTTTTTTTCTTCCTTTGCTTTTCTTTTTTCTTTGAGTGAGCACTTGCACGTGGTAGACTTGCAGAAGCTTTGCACATGCAGGCTACCATTTAGAGTGAAGCATAGGACTGTCTTACAAAAATGTGCTCGAGCAAAATGGATGGAAAAATGATAGCTGGCGGTTCTTGCCTGATGCATAATACTCCATTGTTTTTGGTGCAGGCACGACGCATTGACGACACCTTGTGCAAAGACGGATCCAACATAAATGATGACCATTTTCTGCACTGCTGCCTGGAGGTCAAAAAGCAAGGTACTTAGACGGCTGGTGCTGGAGTTTTGCAAGACAAGTAGTGCCACCTATCGGCACAAGAAGGAACGAATTGAATAGTACAAGTCCAACTCCGTGGCCAAGTTGGCTGTTGGATGCAAAATAATGAAACTTAAAGGGGTGCCGACGTAAAAATTTTCGTCTGATGTTTTTTTGCTGCAACATGTACCTGGGGACCTCTCAGTTATAATGCGGCACATGTTGCACCAGCACGCTACAGGTAATTATATTCAGCCTCTTTATTACTGAATAGTTTCAGTTGCGGTTTAGGTGAACTCTGAAAATAAGCCAATAGGTGCAACTGGCACCACCTAGCATTTAAAACAGAGTGTAGAAATTCTAGCATGTGAGCACATGTAACTGTGATGCACTTCCACACGGCCTGAAATGCATGCTCGTATTCTTTGCTGGTCGCACGTTCTGCCCATTGTCGTCCCCATCACCGTCATCAGGTGGCAACAGTTTTCTTGAGACCTGGTATCGTCGGGAGTCCGCTAACGCAAGTGCGGCAGATGGGCAGTGGGGGCTATGATGTCAACAATGCTAGGTACACTGCTCCACTTAGCTTAGAGCTTGGCTGCTGTGGTGACATTGTGTAAGTTGGGGGTCTTCTTGGGTCACTTTTGGTGGTGTTGATGTCTCGAGGTGTGATGTATATTGCTCAACTATGCACACGAACTTCAATATTCATTTATACCTTTCGAGCCATATTCGCTTTTGAGATTTGGTAGATGACGTGTATGTCTCTGAAAATCGATCCCAGAGGCTGTCTAAGCAGCAAAATTTTGGTGTAAGTGCCCCTTTAATCATGGTCCATGTTAGGTGTGTTTCTTGCT
Organism: Hyalomma asiaticum; assembly: GCA_013339685.2. NCBI lineage: Eukaryota > Metazoa > Arthropoda > Arachnida > Ixodida > Ixodidae > Hyalomma > Hyalomma asiaticum. Next base: position 65,215,176 of record CM023481.1, on the reverse strand, counting down.
CTTATCACTTGGAAAGAGAGCTGCAAATTCATCGCCAATAGTTGGACATGTCACCAAACCACCATAAAATGTCTTGTATCACTTGTGAGACCCATGGAGAAAATGAAAGTAAGTGTAATGGCCCTGCATGCGAGGTCGTAACGGCAGCATCGACACTACTGTGGCGTTGTAGGTTGCCACATATGGGGAAAATTGGATATGAGTATTTCATTTCACCAGTTTTGAACCTGGTTGCACGAAGCAGGTGGGCAAGAATGCTGGATGCAGGCAATTCGATGGACTGGGTAAGTCGTGGGTGCTGCATTGCTCTACCCAACATTTTTCGTAGTGGTATGGGTGGTGACATGTAAAAGGGCGCGAGCTAACAATTTTCTTAAATTTCCCACATGCACTAAGTAAAACGTGGTGATCAGCTAGAGGCAAACTGGGTGGTTGCGCGGTAAACATACCAAAAGCTGCATGCACCACGACATTCAATATTCTAAATCTGTCATTACCATACAGCATCATGCTTATAATCACGATAAAGGTTGAAAGTTCTGGTTTCAGCTAGGAACTGTCAACTTGTCTGTCAAACAAGAAATTTGCCTAATATTCTGCATGACCAACCTTAGGTTTAGTGTGCCTTTGGTTGTACCCTGTGAAAACAGACATGAACATATCCCCATGTGCAATATATTCAAATGGAAGCCAACTATGACCTTAATAACATTGGGAGGCCTTTGATAAAATCGCTGAGTGCAAAGAAAGTGAGAACAGAACCTATGAACTCAGACTTGTCCGGGGCGACTAGCCCCTGATAAAATCGAGCTTTTTATAACTGACTGAGCTAACTTGATTGTGCATGTACCTCGTTGTTTCAAAATTATTTATTGACCCAAATTTAGCACATTTAGGTGCTTGTGAATGCATGCCATAATGCTTGCTTCTAACTCAATACTGTGTAATGTTTGCTTTACTTGTGAGTGGCAGTACACTGACACAACACTCGATACTTCTTTTAGATTGTATACGTATGTGATGGGGTTGTTTAGAATTTTGGTGAACGCATGTTGCGTCTTACGACGGGAACGCGTTCAAGAATACGGCGGGGCTGTTGTCTGCGAAGATTTTATGAAAACACAAACGAACATGAACACAGAACAACCAACACAATAAACAAGCAAACCATGACACTATCGAGCATGAAAGAAAGACAAAGACCATGCAAACTAACGCGCCAGTTTATCCATCGTGAAACAGTCTCACCGAGGCTGGATGGCTGACGTGTGAAAGTCTATGAAGGTGAGGCGTCAGTGTGGAAGAGAGGTCATCGCTGTCGCTTGTTGAATGGTGCGGCTTCACGTATGACACTGTCGTGGTGCGGGCCAGGAACGGAGACGACGGGCACCAGAGTCACGGGAAGCCTCACGCTCCCACTCGTGACTCGAGACGGGACAGCACTCGGGCCTACACCCGACGGTGCTGTTTCTCCTAGGTCCTCCAGGAAGAAGACAGACCGAGGACGCGCAGAGTCGTGGACCTCCTCGCCAGGCTCTCGTTCGGCGGGGCAGCACTCGGACCTACACCCGACGGTGCTGTCGGAATGACGGGCGGCTCGTCAGGCGTTCTGTGGACACAGTCGGGAGCTCGGTGCCAAGCAGAGCCATACACTCCGACTCTTGGCACCCGCCAGGCACTCGGGACTACGCCTCGACCGTGGTTCTGGCGGAGAGCTCCCCTGCCACATCCGCGCTGGTGGAACGCCGCCTTGCTTCTCCTCAATATGGCGCCTGTCGTGCACGCGCCACGCTCCGTCTTTTTTCTCCTAACGGCTGCATTTCTCCGCCCGTCGTTGTCATCCTCACCGGCTCACGTGCTGAGCCGGTGCTTGTTTGTGGCCGCTCTTTCTATTAGATTTTTCCGTAGTTGTCGTTGCTGAATTGTGCCTTTCGAATTGGATGGGTGGAAGAAGCATTTTGGGTCTGATTTTCAGAAAACCATGCTGCAACACAATCAAGTGTGGTGGGCCTACAGTGGCCCATGCACTGTTGCTTGCTGGCCTCTCTCCTTGCAGTTACTCTACTGCCCCTGCTGCGATGAGGGTGCTGGTAGTCTGTTTTCTTGCAGTGCTGCCCTGGAAGCATCTGATGTCTATAGACCCTTTTCATAAAAGGGTGCCTCTAGCGCAGAACGTGAGAACTACAGCCAGCTGCCATGATGAGGGCACCTTAGCAGAAGACGCGAGCCTCGACAAATGTCAACGCGCGAGTGCCAGCACCGCCGAATACTGAATTGCTCCCGTTTGTTCTTGGAGTGCTTAGTTGTTTGATAGCCTGTTGTACGATAATCCAACGGGCCACATTCCGATGTGCTAGCCTTGAGGATGCCGTGACAAGAACAGTAAAAAGGCTGTAAATTTAATTGGAAACCAGAGGAGCTGTGCTGCACCACACATGTTTAGAAAAGGGTACATGCATTCACTATCATATCGTAATGGCTGTGATGGTAACTTTGATTAACTAGATGTACACTGATTCGTTTGGCTACAACCTTATAGATTATTGGACAAGTTTATATCCACAGACCGAACTATTGTAGCCCCATCTATGTGAACTGTTTCTTGTCTGGTTTATTATTAATAAGGGGCAGAGTATCTCAAGCTTTCTGCACGTCACAATGTTTTTCATTATCTCTGAAGTCGGCCAACAGTTTTCCCTTATGGACGACAAGGATGCACTAAAGCCTAGCCTCGTACGGCTCCGAGTTTTGAAACCTGGTTGTGAACAAACTCCTCCGTACGTTGAGCGAAAAAATTCGCCATGGGTTCACATTCGTAAACGTGCTGCACATAGGAAATTTTTATTATGACAAGCTGAGCTTTTTTTTTTCCAAACATGCGGTGGATTGCATTGCGCAAGCCTTAAGATTCACTAGGGCTGCCGGAGCGAAGGGCAACTGCAAATATCAGACACTGAAAACAAAAATAAGGGTGTGTGAATTTTTTAGGCGGTCACCGCGGCCATGAACGGTATCGTGAATAACAGCGCAGCATTTATTGGTGTATACAAGAAAGGTGGAGAGTCTTGTCAAGAAAGCTAGTCAAGAAATGCCCTTGCAGAGTTCATCACTAAAATTAAGCCAAGTTTTATTCATCATATTAATTCTCACGTCGATTTTCTTTTTTACCTCTGGTTCCGTTCTATAAGCTTTTTGCCAACAAGATAGGCAGGCAGTGATCCATGCCGTTCAGAGGGGCCCGGGGCATGACTAACAACCAAAGTGTGCTCCATCAACTTTATTGAAGAATACTTCTTTTCTGCTGTGACATGCGGAAGACGACCCTCGAAATAGAATGGTCCCTTCTCGGTTTTCCCTGCAGGAGAAAAAAAGGCATCCGTAAATGGTACGAACACAAACGTCGCTGCATATTTACATAGCACCGATAGCATGTGTATATGCACATGCAGAATGTTAGCGACTCACCTTTATTGTTCCTAGGAAGAATGAAAACTTGATGTTGTGATGCAAATGTCACCAAAATACAGCGAGCTCTTATTCTCGTCCCGGTGGTGCCAGGTTTTGATGGTGCATGCTGCTGCACACGTTGACAACGCACGCTTGCAAGTTTATTGTCGTCCTGTGATCGATCCATTCTGCGTGGCCAACTTGTTAATGGGCACAAAATGCCACCTGTAGAGGAGAAGCGCTTGGGGGGCACGAACACATTGCATGTTCGCAAACACAGACAATGAGATTTCAGTGGATCACACGGGAACCAGCTGCCACCACACTCACGCCTTGCCCCCTTTCTCCAGCCATGCCCTCATGATGGCACTTGCGAACCCAAAATTCCTTGCAAAACGAAACTGACGAAAAGCCCACCACCATGTGACGTATTTATGAAAAGGGCCTGTAGGGGGGATGTAGGTATGCTTAGCAGAACACTTTGTTAGTTGGATTGGTTCACAACTTCAGAAGGAAAATTGTAGCGAAAAACGACACAAGGACAGACGAGTACACGGAATGGTTGCTCTCTGTGGAGTATGAAAAGGTGGGCTTGTTATAGTGGACTAGTTTGTTTAGAACTGAGAGTGGGACACTAGGGAAGCAGCGTGTCTACCAACCGGGAAAACCGGGAAAACCGGGAAATCTCAGGGAATATGATCAGTCTGGAAAATCTCAGGGAAAACTCAGGGAATTTGGGCTTCTCTCAGGGAAAATCAGCTCAAGCACGAAAGTCGCGGTAACGCTGGCTCTAACAATGCACCTTGCGATTGAGTTTATAGCGCAACTCGCAGTAATTAAAGGGAAGAGTGCCCCCCCCCCCTTTCCTCATCGCTCTTCGTCGCGCGAATCGGCTGCTTTTTTTATTATTGGCTTTGCTTGTCGCGTCTTGTTCTATGTAAAGTCCGCTGTATGTGTCTGGACGCGCTACGGCGCACACACATCCCGTGTGCGCCGAGCGTTGTTATATTGTGCGTTTGCTTGCAAGCAGTCTTTTCCACAAATATTGCGGAAAAGACTGTGTGGAGGTAGAGGACGCGCGGCTACACGAAGCTGCGCGCCCTCTCCATAGGGAGAAGATGCGGCGCCGATTCTACACGCCACGCGGTGACGCGCGACGCGTCGTGCGGTTTGTAGCAACGCCGCTGGGCAACGCCCTTTGGTGGTTTCGGTTTCTCAGTGTGATTGCAACGGAGGCGCGTGAAACATGATGTTTATCTTCATCGGCATGGCACCCCTTTCTAGAGGCGGCGGAAGTTGATTTTCATCTTTATTGGCATAGCTTTCAGCTTGTTTATTATCGACGCTTATGATCCGAGGGTCGCTGGATCGAATCCCGGCCGCGGTGGATGCATCTCGATGGAGGCGAAATGTTTTAGGACCGTGTACTGTACGACGTCAGTTAAGAAACCTCGGGAGGTCAAAATTTACGGAGTTCTCCACTACGGCCTCTCATAATCATAGCTGGTTTTGTGATGTAAAACCCTACAAATCAATCAGTTATCTACGCTTACGAGGGATTCTTGCCGTTCTTAATTACCGAGTTTATTCTGCCCAAGGCAGCCACACGCTGAGAAGATGCCGTGTGTGTGCCAACACAGCTGCTGGATGCTCCAAGATGAGAACAGAGATGCGTTTTATGTGCGCAACAGCGATAAGGCGCTGTGCGTAGACCCGTTTTTCAAGGAATACCACGTTCTAAAATACTATTGAACAATTTGCAGTATTTGCTCGATTTTACCGCGCCCTCGATTGTAACGCGCACCAGTTTCCCGCGGCAAAAAGAAACTCAAACATCGATTGTAGTGCACACCTATTTTTCGGGACACAGGAAAAAGGGACAGCTTAGTAATCAACCTTTTCACATTAATAAAACCAGATGCCGTACTCGCGTAATGAACGCACTCGCATAATAAAAGCACCGCTAACTTTAAACTACTGCAGTAGTTGATCCGCGGCGTCTCGAAAACGTTCGGCGCGCCGATTCATAGCTCCTGCGTCTCGATGAAACTTCCGCACGTTGCCGGGCGCAGCCGCGTGCAAGCTCGCAGTGGTGCATTCCTCCGTGCAATCGCAGTTCCCTCACGCCTGCTACCGCATGCTGCCATGCGTGCTGCAGAAGGTGGCGCAGCTAAGCCTAAGCATGGTCGGGGCGTGATCTCCGAGATTGCATCGCGGCAATCTTGGACGTCAAGCAGCGCGCACGGATGAGAGGCTCTGCCTCAGCACGGATACGAGGGAGAAATGCGATGATGAGCTGTTTTGCGTATGGCGATGGGAAACATCTATTCTCCCGTTACGGCCACCCGCAAACGCTATTGAAAGTTCGCGCCGCTGGGCATCTCAGACTTCGGTTGGCCGCAAAATGGCCAAGCTGGCGCGGCGATTATCAACGGCCTACGCGTAATGTGCGTCGTGGCAACGTTGCGTGGGGGACCGGCGGCGACATAGAAACTACAGAAACTATGCGCGCCAAAGACCGCCGCGCCGCTAGTTTGTTTTTTCGGCAGTAACCGTTCGGCAGCGCCCGAAGCGCGTAGGAGGCGGCCATTTTCCTACGTGCCTCGGTATGGTAACGGCGTTGTTCGTTCGCACTCGTTCGCATATGATTTTTGGACCCGTTTTATAGAAAAAGTGCGCCTTAGATTAGAGTAAATACGGTTTAAGTGATGCTGACACGAAAATATAGCTCCTGATTCTTTTTTTAAAAAACAATGTTTTTCGGACCTTACGCATTTTGTACATTCAAAATCCGTCACAAATTGACCGTCTGGGAAAGCTTATTTCTTTTTGTTTGTTTGATTTTTTTGGTTTTCTTTATTTGACCCTGAAAGAGCTCAAAATACTTATTAGTGATGACATTGGGTGACATGGTGCCTACCTGCATCGACATGAAGAAAGTTATGTGCCACTCAGGGAATTTCGCAAAACATACTCAGGGAAAACCTGGAAATCTCAGGGAATTTAGCAATATCAACTTGGTAGACACCCTGGGAAGAAAACAGTTTATTTTATGTTCATTTCCTTGTATGTAATCCAATGGGGTGTCTGGGTATTTTTATGTTCTGTACTAATGCAGGAAAACATAAAAGCAACAAGGGGAAAGGTAAAATTGTAAAGCGGCAAATGCCTATAGCAACAACCAAACAAGAACAGGAGTTAGGGGACGATGGAGGTTTCAGGTGATGAACAGGTCATTCACAATGTTGGAGAGCAGGGAATGTCACCAGAGGCGATGTTTCGACAAGTGGACATTTATTTTTACCAGGGCAAGAACTGCTTTCCTCTATATAGGCACTTTGCTGATATAAAGCAGACACTAGGAAAGGCATTGTTGCCCTGACAAGGTCAGGTATCCACTTGTCAAAGCGTTGGCTCTGGTAATAATTTCCTGTTCATCATTTTCAATGATAGCACAACCAGTGCTGTGGTCATTTAAAAATATGCTTCTTGGCTGTATGACAACAGTGTATCAACATTAAAAAAATGAGAGATCAAGACCTAAGTGCACTCTGCTGCTGTGTAATGGAAAATGAATTAACATACTCTAAGGAACCTGTAAGATGAGAAAATGTGTTAAAAAGATTCTTAATAAATTGAATATGTGCTGCTGGGGAACTCCTGCCTCCACTTTGTAGCAGAATGTTTAGCGCTCCATTATAAAGAACTGGGCGTGCTAAACCTTCTCGTGGCGAACTTTCTTGGCTGATTAAAATTTATGGTCATTGTTAGAAATAGACCTGTCCCTGTTTGTCAACAATGTGACGTCACGCAGAGCATCGACATCGCGGCGGACCAGTTTCGCAGTGGTTGGCAAAAAGCTCCGGCGGCTCCAGCAGTTTGCTCGGGCTTTGCACGCGATGGTACTGTCCCTTCCCGAGGTTGTGCGGTGGCGGTTTGTCGAAGAGAAGCTGCAAGTTAGTGGAATGCAGTATCTATACCCCTGCACCATTTCGGAATGGAAGAACGACCTTAAAACCTTGACTAAACGTTCAGCTGTGTGTGTACCTCGCGAGCATGCCTGGCCCGTACAATGCAGAGGCCATGGAGCGTTACTGATCGCTCAAAGCGTACAGCTTAGTGAAAGGCCACGTGCATCTAGTGCTTGTCTCAAACTGGGGCACCAACGCTTTCCGTCGACTGCTGTCATTCGAAAATCCAGAAAAAAAAATATTACGATGCGCTGCCTTAATTTTGTTGCGCGTTTGGCACATCCTACAGCGCAAAAGCTAACCACCGTGTCAAAGAGGCCAGGTAACGCGCACAAAAACCAGTATGCACACGGTCCATCCGTACAGCAGCATGGAACCATGTCGAACACTGAGACTTTTGCCAACCAGGCATGGAATGAATGTTTTTCAAAGCAAACACCATCGCGGAGAACCACCGCCATGCCTTACGAGCTGCAGGCAGCGTCCACACTGCGCACTGTACTTGCATGGCCGATTGAGTTGCAGCGCTCATGTGCATTTCCTTCCGTTCTTTCTGCTTAGGAACTAAACTTTTATACGGTCGAAAACAGGCGAGACTCGTAGTGCTATAGCGTCCGAAAACACAAACAAAATTTTCGTTTGGAGTGCCAGCCCGACGCAAGTTACAGCGAAGTGAGCGCGAAATGAGAAAATCTGCACAGCATTTGGAACTACCGCTTACTGAAGGAATGCTTCCGTTTCAAAGCGCGTTCAAAACGCTCACACTTTTTTCTTTGTGTTTTAACGCTAGTCCTCTTAGCAAACACGTTAGCTACCCACTCCGGGAGCTCAGAAAATCGAGACGGGGCACCCGAGTTGATAAAATATGCATGCTCACAAATGCTGCGGAAGCACAAATAACAAAACGCCTAGGAGCTCTAGGTAACAGGCTAGCACCTACCAGCGATTAAATGTAATCCAAAAATCATCTTGCTGTCCTACGGCTGCTGTTTTACACTGCGCACAACTCGCACCCAGGCTTTCCATCACTGTGTAGTTTGGACTTCGGAAATCGAGGAAAAAAAACAAGGCCCCGATGCCACTGCCTTTTATCGCCCGTTTGGCATATCCTCCATCGCAAAAGCTAATAACCACCATGTCAAAGCGGCCAGGTGCACGCGCACAAAACAGAAGAGTACAAACTCTGTCCACCCGTACAGCAGCATGCAACCATGCGGAATGCTGCAATGTTTTGCCAACCAGTCCGTTCGCACGTGTGCGCCAGGGTCACGTGGCTGACGTCACGGCCCTTTTGGACGTACCCCAGGAGAGGTCTATTCACAAGCACTGTGCCTTTGAGACATTTTTTATTAATTTATTACCTGGTGCTGCCAATTATTTATTTTGCAATTTCTTTCATGTGCTTACACCTTGCTCCCCTTAATGGGGAACCCTGCACATGCCTATGGGCGTTTTTACCATGTGATGCACAGTGATATCTCAGTGTAACAAACTTCAGGGGATTGCTGAAAGTTGTTCGTTATTCTTGAAGGTCATTGTAATGAGAATGTTCATGACTATAGAAATTTCATTCACTAAAGGATCCTACTTTTGTGACATTGCATTCAACGACAGCGTGCCTGTTGTGTACAGTCAATCATCGCTTCTCTGTGCCACATCTCAAGACAGGGCACAGTTGACAAGAATGCATGCAGCGAACTGCGGGGATGAATGCTGGTGCATTGTCTGCACTATTACTGGCAGCATGCGTGATGCACAACTTGATGTCACAGGGCTTTGCTGCTTTACGGGAGTGCATGTGTTTGACCTACCTGGACTTCGACATGATCAGATAGCTAGCCTTGAGCCTGCACGATCAGATAGCAGTTGTACTTTGCTCACTACAGGTGATTGCTGGTGCTACTGTTTATGAACACAAATTTATATGACAAAAAAAGAAGGGACTAAAGTCGGTGCACTTGCCTAGAAATAGCCATTCCCACATAGGCGTACATCATGAATTTCATCCGATCTTTTGATTGCAACACCTTGCTTTTTCAAGTAGTCTAGGTCCTAAAGAACGTCTGCTTTCTCACTTAACAAAACAAATGTCTCTGTGTCTTCCCTGAAAAAAAGAAAAAGAAAAGTCCATGGCAACATGTATGTCGTACAGCACGAGCTTGCTTTGCGGTCGTTTTAAATATAGCTGAAGGAACAGGCCAGGAGGCTCACAGCATGCACAAGCAATATTGGAAGAAGTGAGAAAACAACAGAGCCATTGTATGCGTCAGCACCACTGCCACAGTAAACAAAAAAATGTGGGCAGCTAGCACTAGTGGTGCAAGGTGTAGAGTGGAGCCTGCAGTCGACCTAGCTTCTTGTCGCTTCTACACACTCAACTAGGTCACGTGATTTGTCATATGACTCGCTGTTACATGGTTTTGGTGGGAATTTGTCATGTGACTAGCTTTGATGTCATGTTACGTGATTTGGGTCACGTGTCTAAGACCAGCATTTTGCTACGGTGGTTTTGTTTTTTGCCTCCCGATGTACGGTTAAATGGTATTACGACAGACCTCGATAGGGAAGAAGATTTTGCTAAGAGCTGTGTGAATAGCACAATTTTGAGTGCGAAGCGAATTCAAATATTTATGTTAAAGTGCAAATCAAATTGAATATTTTGGGAATAATTTTCGAGTATTTCTTTACTAATACCATGTAAAATTATTGAGAGTTCTGCTAAACGTGGTCAAAAAGATTTATTGCATGACTAGTGTACTGCCACAGTGTCATTCCGAAGTCGTGGGCAACAAGAGAATTGTGCAACATGAAGCTGAGGTAGCTTCGCTGCAGTACACGGGAGTTAGCTTCACCTCAGTACACGAGCGTTAGCTTCGCCGCAGTACAGGGGTGTTATGCGGCGAAGCGGACTACATGCGGGAGTGGGCCACTTGACATGCATATTTTTTCCCCTTAATTACGAACTTCGAATAGTTCGAATAGTAAAATTTAAGTGCGAATCGAATCATATTCGAAAATTATTCGAAGTTTCGAATATTTGCAGACCGCTAATTTTGGTTTGTCATAACAGGAGTATCTAGAATACAAATACTATAAAAACAGACTTTTATTTTGACACCTAATGAGTCTGTTATAACGGGAATGTTATAACTGAAGTCATAGACATGGTCGAAGAATGGACTTATCCCTCTTTAACTTTTCTGATAGGAGCTTGTGAGCATTAACTGTGATGGGAACAGTTTGGACACTATCGTGTCTCCATCATTATAAGGCTGTTGACTTTATCTGCCACCATTGTGTTGATCCAACGGGTGCTGTCAAGAGATGCTTGATGTTGGAAGCTATTTGGGATGTCCACTCTGCTGTAAAGGAGTGCTGACAAGCTAGCTGGCCTTGCAATTTAGTCCTTTATATCCAAATGTATGTTGTGTCAGAATCCATTGTAAAATAAGTTTAGTTAATGGATGAGACAGGAAGATCAGCGCAACACAGCAGTTTGGTATCTTGTATCCAAATGTTTTGTAAGCAGATCTGTTGTAATGAGGTTATGCTGTACCTGGGCCATGCTCCCTGCCTATTTGCTCGTAAAATTTAAAGCAGTGCCTCTCTCTCTCTCTCTGTCACACACACACACACACACACACACACACACACACACACACACACACACACACACACACACACACACACACACACACACACACACCCACACAAGGAGAGTGCTAGAGGCACCATGGCAGCTCTGCTAGATGAAAATGTTAGAGAGCAAACAGCGTGTTGACTGTGGAAACGCTCTTTCTGCGATGAATGCTGTACCAGCTCACGAGGAAGAGAACATGCCCTCAACAACGCCGACGCAGGCTGCCTCCGCTGGCAAGTTTCTTGATTGAAAAAACCGACTGCTTGCGCTGTACAACCGCTCACTGGCTACCCCGTATATATAGGCGTTTGCTCTTGACCTGCAATGTAGTGCCGGTTGAAGATTTCTCTTGTGCGTTGTTGAACAATAAAGATTCGCAGCGTGCGTGTAAACTAAAAGTAATCCGGAACTCGGCACGATTTACGACGGAGTGCAGGAACCTCAAAGACCAGGAGCATGAACGGCAATGCATGTGTAAATATACACACGCGTTGTCACTCATTTACATGTGCGAGTGGGCAATGTCACGGGTGATTTACGGTAGCACCGAACGATCCCCAGTGCTTCGCCCACTCGTCGTGATTCACTTCGTGGAGGTGCGTGCTTTTTTTATCTCGTGCACTGTCTCGGGTTTATGGTGGGGCAAGTTTTCAGTGGTGTACATGTCGAGTGTCATCTGCTAGCTTGCCCCTCCACTTGCGGCAACTGACTAGCTGAAATAAAAACTAGAAGAAAAGCTTAGGGGAAGATGGATGCTTGAATTGATGAACAGAGCGCAAAATACGATTTAGAACAGGGAATGTCGCAGGAGCCGTTTTGACAAGCGGACTTGTCTTCGACTATGTACATCATGTAAAATCAAGTTTCACTTGCACTAGTTCAAACGTTGTTTACATGTTGGAATGTTCACTCTGTCACAAGCAACACATCGGTGAAACTGGTCAACCAATTAATGTTAGATTAAACGGGCACCGCGCGGACACCGCGAATAACCTGCTGAAGGCAGTGGCGCAGCATTTTAATATGACAGGTCATAATTTTGATGAACTTAAACTCTACATACTTCAGGGAAACTTCCGCTCTCCGAGGGACAGATAATACAGGGAATTGTATCTCATATACAGGTTCAGTACTCTCCAGCCTACAGGCATAAACCTTTCAAAGGGAACCCTTGAGTCCATTAGATACGGTGGGGGGGGTTAACAAAGACGACAAAAGGTTAAGGTATGCAAAAGCTAACAATGTTTCTCCCAGAAAGTCTACTTTCAGATGCGGATCCCTCATCCAGTTCGACGAGAACAACGGCATTAAACAGTGTAGTTACATTTTTAGCAACAAGCTTTCGGTGAAATGGACTGTGGGTGCGGCGCAGGTGGTGTGGGGTTGAGAGGGGGACACATGCCATAGGAGCAACTCGTGTTCCGAGCGTCTATTCCTTTTGTCATCCTGCTTTCTAGCACTGCGCACACAATGCCTTTGCAAGATAAGTACAAGAAGCGGATTCTTTGGAAGCTTTCGCTGTTGCCCCTTATATTAGTCACTCTAACACCTGTCGCCCAACTACCCCTGCACCCAACCCCCCCCCCCTTTTTTTTTGTTCGCATGTGCTGTTCTTCTTCTCCTCTCTTTCTGAGGACGGGCGAGAGTGTGCAAAGGCGTACATAAACGAACGATGGAGAAGGCAGTTGCTGCCCTGACGAAGACAAGTCCGCTTGTCAAAATGTTGGCTCCTATGACAGTCCCTGTCCTAAATCGTATTTAGCTGAAATAGAGGTATCCGTGGAATTCCAAGTATGAGTTTGTAGTTGTGAGTCGTTAATATGTCCGTGGAATTCCAAGTATAAGTTTGTAGTTGTGAATAGTTCTTAATATGATGCAAAACCAAATATAACAACTGTTATTCTGAAAAGTTCGGTATTCTGAAGTGTGTCGTAATGAAATATTACATTGAAGCTATAGGTCGGCATGGGATTTCTGAAAAGTTCTTTAAAGGGCCTGTAAACAACCCCGAGGTACAAAATTTGTTTTAAAGGAGTACTGCCATAACAATTTTCAGTTGGTGTTTTTTTGCATGAAATGAAAGGCCAAGCCCTCCAGAGCCCAGAAAACGTACTGGTAAGCGTGAGCGTGCCGTGAAAATTTGTTTTGCAGCATGCCTTTAAGAGCTGGTTTCGGTTCCTACAGTAGCCTGATGTCACGACACAGTATGTGCATAGTAATGAGCCTCTCGTGACGTGCTTCGCAAAAAATTGTGACGTTTTCGACCAGTGGTCTCTCGCGCACAGCACCTGTAGCAAGTGTGGGGTCAACAATGTACAAAATTTTGTATAGCGACTCTGCGACGACAGCAAATACTTCGGCACAGTGCAGATGCAACGTATGCCATGCACGGTGGGTGTCGGCATGGCTCCAGAGCCTGCGATAAGCTAAGGTGGTCTCCGAGACCTCCGCGGCATTTCAAGGGCAAAATGCCGGCACCATAGCGACCTTGCCTTCCGACTATACGCGGGCACACATGACGATAGAGGGTAATTCAACCTCGCTCGCTCGCTTCACGGGCACTCTTAACTACGGCGACTGAACGGTGAAACCAGACGACCGCGAGTGACGTGCGAGCGGCCATTTTGCATGTTTTTGTACCTGATGTCATCACAACTTGCCATACTGCTGTGTGAAGTCACCAAAATCTGTACTGTAGCCTGATGTCACACTAGTGTCAATGTCAGAAGGCACGCCATGTGAAAATTGACTTTGACGTCAAATTAAAGTACAGTGGAACCCCGCTGTTACGTTCCTCACTGCTGCGTTTTCCTGGCTGTTACGTTGTTTTTCATCGGTCCCGGCATAGCTCCCATAGGGTCCCATGTATTGCAAACCCCGCTGTTACGTCGCAACTGTGGGCCTGTTCCCGCATGATGCGTCGCAACCTGGCACGCCGTACCCGCCCGGGCATCGCTATTTTGATTTTACTTTTGGCAGTCTTGGTCACGCTTGCAGGAATCGCCGCCCGCTGATGGCTGCCGAGTGACACTCCCGCCTTTGCGTCTTTTCACGCTCGTTAAAGATGGGCGGGGCGTTTCCTCCCCGCTGCGACGGCAGGCGATCCGATAGGGGTGATGTTATCGCCTCCGAGCGACGGAGATGGGCCGGGCGCGTTTGATCTCTGCTTTGGTCGTTTTCGCCGGCCCCACTCGAGTGCTTTTATTCTAGCGACCGTACTTTGGGCTCTGGGGGCTTCCGGAGAAAAGAATCGGAAAAAGGAACATCGCACTCGCAGCCCCTTTTGCGTATAACTGTGCTCGCCTGCGCAGCGAGGGGCGCGGCCGCGCGGCTGTCCAAAGTCTGTCCGTGCACTCGCCGGCGAGCTGGTTCGGGTCGGACGGCGAGCGCAAAATATACGAGGATTTTTTTTTTTGTATTGCTGGATAAATGTCAGGGGTGGCTCAAATTATGCGGGTAAATACGGTAAACAAGCACTGAGGACTGAACGTGAAAGCGCTATCGAGCGATCGCGGACCCGACACGACCAGCCGACCAGCAGTACTCGCAATCACAAACCACGCGCGGGGCGCCGGAACAGGATGCGGTGATCGCAGTGACGGGGCGACTTGCCTCCAAAATTGGCGTGTCACGATGGAACTAAACCTCAATACAGTTTTGATTGCGATCTCTGAGGCCATACTTTCTCTCATCGGGGCGCCGAAGGCTATAATGGAGGCCCATTCACTGCGCTCGACAGCCGCGAACGGAGTCCGAATTATTGAATTTAGAGCTAGAAACCGTCCGAAATATCGGGCGGTTTTAACACAATAAGCCTATGTTGGCACTGGCGGTACAGCGCGGCTGTCCCGATTATCGGTCGGCGACCTAGATGGCTGAACTTGCTGAAATAAATTGTTTGAAGTCAAAGCGGCGCTGTTCTCATTCATTTTGGGAGCTTTCCTCACTCTTGCGTTTTCCCGGCTGTTACGTTTTTCCCCCCTGTCCGCTGAAAAACGTATGAACGGGATTCCACTGTATCTTATCAGCATTTCCTGAGCTTAACATTTGCTCAGTGCTGTCTACGCATATAGGAGAGTTGTATGGTGGAGTAAACTCAGCTTCGAAAATTGGTGTCAGTACTCCTTCAAAGATATAACTGCGCTCCTGTGTGATGTGAACATACTCCCGCAAGAATTTTGTGAATAGGTGCAAGAATAAAGAAGTTACATGAGTTTAAGTGGCTGCTTGCGTCGGTTTTGTTTTCTCGGTCGGCCTCCCCACCCTCCTCTGCCGAGGAGAGGGTAGGCGTGGTGCACCGTTGAGACTCTGCCCACTTTTGACACATGACATGACGTGAGCAGTTGATGTCATTGACGCTTGTGCTGCAGTTCCAGTTGCTCCTGCACTCACGCCGGTGGGATGGCCACAGGATCTGGCATAGACCTGGTTTCGACCAATCAACGAGCTACAACTGCGCAAAGTTCACGGTAGAATGTGATGACACCTAGGATGTGAGGCGACTGGTCAATCGCTGGAAAGAGGCGCGGGAATTGTTTTTTAAAATACGGCATCTGTGTGACACGCAGCACTGTGATATTCGCAGAATGTGATCGCCGCAACCTTCTCTATGATTGAGTTAGCTTGTTTAGGCGGCTTAAAAAAGTAGGAGCCTGTTTAGTGGCCCTTTGATGTGTGTTTGTTGTAATGAGATTTTACTGTAGTAGGTATTTGGGATGTAGTTTGTGAATAGCATTGTGAATAATTCAGTGAAAGAATAATGAAAGTGAACACATATGCATCTGTTCATGGGTTGTTTTTGACGAGTGGCTAGTTACAACCTTTTTGTTGTCTTCTTTTCTCTCTCTCTTTTTAAAACTAATCTGCAGGCAGCAAAGTTCTCCTTATGAGCAACGATCGCAATCTCCGCAACAAGGCCATGATCAACGGCATTGACACAGTGTCTGCTGATGAAATGGCCAAGAAACTTGGTCCGCCTATCGTCAAACGGGATTGTCGATGGACCTCACCATCTGCATCATCTGCCAAGCAGGAAAAGCCCAGTCTGCTGTTGTCGAAGGATTCTGGGTTCAGATTTGGTACGTAACAGCCAGTCAAGCCAAATGCTGCTATTGCCTCTCCCGAGTCAACTCATATGCAATGAGAGTTGAGCTAGGATTCTGTAAGACTTATTTCTTACTGTGTTTGAAGGTCTCCAAAAGAAGAAAGAAGTACATTCAGTACATTGCTGTCAAAATTATTTTCCCAACATGTTGGCTACAGTGCTTTATAGTACTGGCTCCAATCGTTCAGTGCAAGCACTGCTGTGGTTAAGTGAATTGTAGTTAGCTAGTGTTCGTCAGAGTTATGAACGGGAAAATTAACATCCACCCAGTTGAGTTCTATTCTTAACCTCAGTAAAAAAAAAAGGATGTGCAGTGTATGGCCACCTCTACACATTTTTTTTTTGTTTCTAGTAGTGTGCTTTTGCAAAGTTAAAAAGAATGATAAAATTACACTTTTAGAACACCTTGAATAATTTCTATTGCTCATGGTTTCTGTAAAGCAGCATCAATTTGGTGATCAGCAGGTGGATATGGCATGGCATCATGGTACATTGGCCGACTTCATTCTTGCCAAAACAGCACGTTATGGAAATAGAAAAATGCAGCTACCACACCACAATTGATTTCATTAGTTTCCCCTTAACTTAAACATTGTGGAAATGCAGCAAATAAAACTAGCCAGTCTGTCTCTTCTCACTGCATTCTGTGCAAACCTTTGCACATTTTCAAATTTTTGTCGAATCATCCCTCATTTTCTTGTGAAAGATCAGCAACAACACTCAGACATATGGGACGTGCATATGGGACAATGTTGTAACCGGGGTGTCGAACTGAAGATAAACCTAAAACTGTTCCACTGTGAATTCAATTTTAGCCAAAATTGAATTCACAGTGGAACCAATATTGTCAAACTTGCCTGAACCTGAACCAAAGATGAAACGAAGAAAAAATAATAATGGTTATCAACTTAGCCAAAAAATTTGGTTAAAATTCGGCACACGGGCTGAGTCTAGAAGTAGCAGATCAGTGATCTTTCATCGGTGACACCTACTAATGGATAGCAATAATGGTATTAGATGACAAGTGCATGCGCGGAAGTTTATATTGGTGTCTACACCTGGATGCTTGCACTTTTGAACTTGGCCATGGCACATGTGTTCTACAGTTGAAATGTTGTTTCAAGGGGCTCTGCAGAATTCTTACATTCCCAGTTTGGCTGTTAGGTCATCTCAATACCGAGAAAACCGAAACCTCAGCATGCCAATATACACGGGAAGCGAAAAAGCATTTCTTAAAGAAGTAAAAATAAAACTGCCAACAAGTGAACTTAATGCTCTACAGCACACGTTTGTTGCCTGTACAGTAAAATAGAACTTTTTTTTAAAACTCGAACAAATAATTCCCAGCCACAACTTGCAAGGTTCTCTGCATCCACTTTTTATCGAGGCTTCGTCATCTCAAGGCTGCTCCACCTGCAGCCCTGTAAGAAGTATTGCACCGTTCAGCATAAACTGCCCTTCACTGTTCAGAAGTGTCCTGGCCTACTCTTTCACATGCAAGAAGTATGAAGTAGAGTTTGTCAGTGCCTCCTGTAAGGTTAGGCTGTTGTGCATTTTTTATAACATGCTGGTGATTTTCTTGATGTCTTTTATTTATTCCGAAGGTGCCTGGCAGAAGCAGAAGGAAGCTGCCAAGGAAACATCGGCAGAATCAAACATTCCTACTGTACGTGATCTTTGCTTGTTAGAACAATAGGAGCAGAATGCAATAGCCACCTCGTGCATAGCTTCAGGGACATGTTAAAGAACTCAAATTGATCAAGGTTAATCTAAACTCCCCCACTACAGTGTTCCTCAAAGATCATATTGTGGTGTCAGCATGGAAGATATTTTGTTTTGCTTTCTTAAGCTGTGTAGAGGGTGAGCCTGTTGCATTCTCACTTTAAAGAAGGACCACTAGCATCCATGTGATGTTTAGTAGTGCTGCTGTGCACGTCCCTTGCCCAACACCTGCAGAATACTCTTGCATAGGCACACTAGATGTTGATGTGCGGAGATTTTTGTGTGAAGTTGACAAATGAAACTTTGAACTTCAATAAGGATGCATCAGGAAACTGGCATTGAGTACCCTCATAATTGTCGCATGCCGTAAATGTCTATTAATTTGGTACTTGTGGGATCACTAAAAATTGTCGAACATTCCGATTGTCGAAATATCGATGAACAACAAAAAGGGGAAATTTGCCTCAGTATGACATACCCTTATTTGCCAAAGAAGTTTGTAATCTTCGTCTGTCTTTTTTTTGGGGTGTATTTTAGTGGCGACAATAGCTCTAATAGCTGTCATCTGTGGCCACGCACCATGCGAAATTTGCGCACAAAAGTCCTCCAGCACGGACAGCGCTTCTACAGCTTCTTTTACTGTGTATTTCAGTGGTTAGGGCAATTGGTCACAATCGTCACCTTCCAACAAATCATCATTGTCGGTGCCTTTCACAGCCTGAATGATTTCTTCCTCGTTCAGCTGCCCGACAACGGCAACACCATCACCAGCATATACATCTATACCCATTTTGGATGATGCCGATGACCATGTGATTAGCCTGTGCGGCATTTCTTGTTTTTTCTTCAGCTTTACAGTAGCGTTGCTCTTTGTAGTGTTCTTTTTTTCTTTTTTTTAAAATATTTTGCTCTTTTCACATAGACTGGGCGAGTTCACAGGCTGCGACGCTAGAACGAGTGTTCCACTCCATAGACTTCCGTATATAATTGTAGGGACCGCGTGCACAGGTCGACTTAGCAGATTTTCTCAATTGAGGGGAGTTGAATTAATAAGCTTTCACTGTAGAGGCATTCATTGGCATTCGGTGTGTATTCCAAATGTGCTTTCACAAAATACTGTCTAGTTCTGAATACTTTTGTTTGTATTTTGCTTTTGTGAAATTTTTTTCCTTCTGATGTGCACTTATTTTGTGCCTTAGTAGTTCACTTGCTTGTTTGTTATATCAGTGCAGTATACCATCACGAGTACCTGATGAAGGCACCATCTTGATGGAGGTCCGTGAAATCCTGCGAAGGAGCCTGGATCTGGTCCTCCAGAGTGAACTGGAAAGTGCATTCGGGGCTCTCTGGTGAGGAAGTGTTGCAACCAGCTAACCTTGTGTGCATGCAATGGGCCTGTAGAAGCTTTGCTATTCTATTTTCTGTGCTTATGGGGCAAGCAAATAGTGAAATGAGATGCCAGCCATAGCTACAGCTGTGCATGATGAAATGATGTACAGCTGCAGACGTCATATTGTTCACAACTGCACATCATTTCATGATGTATAATTTTAGCAATATTTTTATATTGCTCATACCGAGTCCATGTTTATGGAACTCATGATTTTTTTTTCACCTAGGAATTGGACGTAATTTACAAGAGGTGCCTTTCCACTTGAACATTTAGTGTTATGGACACTTTTGTGCTTGGCAGCTGCATATAGCCACTATGGCATCCTGAAGGTAATTTCAGTGTTCCGTATTTATACTGCTTACAACTGTACATTCAATGTCAGAATATTGTGTATCGTTCTGCCAAGCAGTTTGCAACTGTAGCTGATAAAACCGTAAAGTGCTATGCGATTACTGCAGGCCAGAAACTCAAATACTAGCCCTTCAAAATATTTGCCTGTTTCTCGAATTCCGTGTTTTTGCAAGACTTCTGATGCCAAGTGTGAGTGACATGGTCAACCCATGTCACACACAAGGCCACTGTGAATCCTATGATCTTTGCACTGTGCTAAAGTTACCGGGCACACTGTGTTAGGAAGGACGTACTTAACGAGGACGATACCACAAACACAAACTATCAACCGAATTTATTGTAAAATGACACAAAAGAATACAAACATGGGGACGGGGATAGCATTTCAAAAAAATAAAAAGCAAAGTTGGGTGCTGGGTGGAAGTCATGGCGAGCTGTTGTCAGCCACTACACATGGGATGACGTGCTGATCTGGTGAAACTGTTGATTGCTCCTTTTTTGAAGAGTAGTTCCTTCCTTCGTTGCATGCTCTTTCTGGTGAACTTGATTTCACACTGGCCTAGCAGAATGGAGCTCAACAATAAACTCGGCTGGTAGCTCGTGCTTGTGGTGTCATCCTCATTAAGTACATCCTCCCTAGCACGATGTGCCTGGTAACTTTAGCAAAGTGTGCAGACACTGAAGAACCAACGAGCCCAATACCTCCCTTTGCTTATAGATGAATTCTAAGCAAGTAGAACTTTGATTTCGGATATAACAAACTAAGTGAAAAACAATATTTCTACTGAAACAGTCCTTAAAATATATGTTTATAATGAATTATCAAATGTAATGAAGCTATTTCTGTGTGACATTGAATGCACTATCTCGAGTCTTGACTGCAGTGCCTCAGTTAAGACTTGAGATAGTGCCTCAAATAACGAAGATGGTTTGGCTCACTTATGTCGACTGGTGGATGTTACATGATGTCAGTATAGATGTTGCTAGTTGAACACGTACTGGCTTCCTGTACCTCTCCAGTTCAGCTTTTTTTTTTCCTGAGGAAAAATTCAGGAACTTTCTTTTGTTTTAGGGTCTAGGAGAAAAAGACTTCTTGCATAAGTGGTTTTCCACTTATATGGGTTCACACCACCATACAAACTTTCCATTCCCAGTATTCATGTAACTGCAGTAACTCAATAAATTAGTATGTTTTGCTATGTAGCAACCAAACTGAAACACATTACTTAATTCCTGATGTCAGCAGTCCCAATAATTAGGTTTCTTAAACAACGCATTTGTATCTTAACTGCCCTATGTTTCAAAATTTTTGCCGAATTTAGGAAATACACCAAGTATGTTTATGTGCTTTTTTTGTGTTCTACTATGTTACGCTCTGGAGCTGTGGGCTCATCATGATATTCACCTGTCCATTAAGGTCTGCAATAAGTGCACAAAATCAAATATAAAAATTAGTTGAGGCCAAAGGCTGGCAGTTTATTTAGAAAGACTGTCGATTGCATTCAGCGTGATGTTTGGCTCGGCTGTTCATGGTAATTAGTCAAAGGGGTCGGGAAAAGAATATGACGCTGCCTAGTTGTAATTTTCACTGCTTCAATAAGCATTCGACCTGCTGATTGCAAAATATGTGGGTGCAATATTCAGTGTACATTTAAAAAAGCCCATTTGAAATCCCGGCATTCTTGTGCTCCCAAAGTGACCATGCAACACCACAGGCCACCATAGGCAGTGATGTTTGATTTCTGTCAACTTAAGTTGTTTAGAAATGCAAGCATATTGTGAGTTTTCGTCTGCTCTAAAATAATAGATCTATGTGAAAGCTAGAGCATAAGAAAACAGATGGGTTCGTTGTATGGAAGAAATGCTGGAGAACGGTTTGTGTTTCCGTGGCTTCTGAAGGTGCGCCGATCTCCGAGGCCGTGGTGGCGAATATAGACCCTTTTCATAATTGTAAAGCTAGCTTTCCTGCGATGCAGCTTGCCCTACTAATGGCGAAGTAATCAGTCCTGCAGACAGCGTGTAGAAGCGCAGCTTGGCTGTGATTGTGCATGTAAAATGTCGACTCAGCCCTTCTGATGCCAACATGCACAAAAAGCAAGCCTCAACATGTGCAACTTCAATTTTTGACAGCATTTCAGTCAAGACAGCAGTCGCCATTAGGAGGGCAAATTTGCAATGCAGAGAAGCGCACTTGTGAATTATGAAAAGGGTCTATAATGACGTTAGATGCAGAGTTGAGGGAAACGTGTGTACCACGAAGGGTTCCAGGGCCCATATAACTGCACTGGGTGCTAGATAGCATCCTGTGGGCAACCACACGGTGGTAGTGGATGTACCAGTAGTGCTTTCTTGGTTTAATGTGAGGCTGCATGTCCTGGTATGTTTCGCCTGCCTATATCAGGTGATTATTTTTAACCGTAGGTAAATGTTCAACAAAAAAATTTGGAACAGACACATGCATGCCAATACATGCTCTGCACAATTGATTTGCTGCTGTTAAAGTTGGTAGTAGTAGTAGTTTTTGTTTTTCACTTTGTGAGGTAAGGCAGCAAATACAGACTTAATTTGCCATTTTTTTTAATGCCATGTAAAATCAGTTCCACGTTTGCTTCAGCATCAGATGAGATGCAGAAGTCTTACTCGTCTCTCTCTCTCTTTCTTGCCAATGCTATGCGAAGGCTGCGTGTCATTAAGTTCAAGCCACCGTGGACCGCGGAGACTGCCCTGCAGTGTATCCTCAGGTGTGTTTTTGATTCTACGTGCCATTTTTCAATGCTTGTACCATGTTCATACTTTGGTTGTGTATGCAGTAAGTGTCAAAAAGCACCCAGTATGTATTTGTCATGTCATCTTGCTGGAACTTGGAACAGTGTGAGAGAAAAAGAGGACAAATGTAAAGATAAAGGGCACAATCCAGCTCTCATGTTGTTTACTTTATTCGTACTTTTGGGGTTATTTTTATGCTGTTTTAAGTTCCAGCAAGTGCATGTACCCACTCAACTAAATCATTGCTCTTATAAATCCTAACTACTGCTCTAACCTAACATAACATTAGATGTACACTCAGGAGTGCCGCAAGGGTCAGTGCTTGCACCATTATTGTTTTTGATATATATAAACGACATTTATTTTTCAGTTCAATCACCTGTAAAAATCCGACTTTTCGCGGACGATTGTGTTGTCTACGCCGACATTAATCAGCATTCGGACCAAGCCAGACTTAACGATGCATTGCAGTCCATCTCCTCCTGGTGTGATAAATGGGGTTTGAAGCTCAACGCATCTAAAACGGCATCTATTACAGTCACGAACAAACAAAATCCATTAGCATTCAACTATACCATTAAGAATGACTATGTTAAAAAAACTACGCAAGTCAAATATCTGGGTGTCACGCTCACAAGTAATTTAAATTGGGAACCCCATATTGACAACATCTGCAAGAATGCGATCAAGAAGTTAGCATTTTTAAAACGTAAGCTACGTCATACTTCACCCTTTGTAAAACTAACAGCTTACAAAGCGCTTATCAGGCCTAAGTTAGAGTATGCAGACCTGGTCTGGGCTCCATATCAAAAATATTGAATTAAAAAGATCGAGAGGGTGCAAAACCTGGCTCTGAGGTTCATTTACTCGAGCTATTCTCGTTTCGCGAGCTTATCTGCCCTTCGCGAGAGGGCAAAGCTAAAGTCACTTGCTCATCGTAGAATAGTCTCTCGATCAAAATTCATTTATCAACTGTACCATGGTCACTTTAAAATACCAACTGAACGTTACATAACCGACCCGCCCATGCGCTTTGATCGTACTCATAATAAGACAGTTAGGCAGCCATTCAGTCACCTTAGCGTACATCAATATTCATTATTCCCTCATGCTCTCTCATTGTGGAACAGGTTACCGGAGAATGTGGTTAATGCTGGCACTACACAATCGTTCGCCCATCTCGTCAATGACATATCTTTTGATTTTTAAGAGTCTGCTATATATTATTTGTTTCTCATCGGGCTATGAATTTTTTGTTTTGTACTTTGTACTCTGTTACTGCTATAATTGCTATATATTATCTACGCTCCTTATTAATGTTGAGAATATTTGTGAATTTTATACCTTGTATTTCATTTTTATATATTCCGTTTGATAGCGTCACTGACATTTATGTACCCACTCCTGCTTGGGCCCGAATAGGGCCTGCAGTATTTGTAAATAAGTAAATAAAAATAAAATAAGTAATGATGATTTGTGGGGTTTAACGTCCCAAAACCAGTTCTGATTATGAGACGCCGTAGTGGAGGGCTCCGGAAATTTTGACCACCTGGGGGGTTCTTTAACGTGCACAGCACACGGGCCTCAACATTTCGCCTCCATCGAAATGCAGCCGCTGTGACCGGGATAATATATAACTAAAGCATACCTTTTATTTTATGTTGAGTAGTGTTATGAATTATATGCATAGAAAAGAAAGTAACAGGATATAACTACATCTGTTTCTGTCATTTCAACCCTGATAAGACCAACGTAATTGGCCAAGTTAAGTGCTGGCTTGAAATAAGCAAGATGCAGGAAAAAAAAGCCTAAGAAAATCTGCCGTTGACTCATTTGGCAGTAATATCTCTCGATATTAATTCATCATTGTATCCAGCATGCAGGCACACTTCAGAATTCAGAATAGAAAAGTACTGTGGAAATGACATATTGGAGTGCTTGAACTACCGTAAAATTCCGAGCAAGCACCCCCCCCCCCCCAAGCAAGTCGGAATTGCTGGCAAAGTGATGGGGGGGGGCGCTATCCCGGAACAGTACCGAAATTCAATATGGCAACGACATTTTCACACCAGGTATAAAAAAGGCAGTGTGCATGGATTTAAAATTTTATTGCACTGAACTTTATTTAGGTCAAAGATCTGTTATATCTCTTAATTGCTTTCAAAACCATCAAAAGGCTCTTCAGAGTCAGTCGCAAAGAAAAGGTTGCATCATTCCGCTTGAAGTCCGCCCCGGTCTTCTGGCACCACGGCTCCAATGTCTGCCAGTCGGCTATGCAGATCGCCGTCCTCCGAGCCATCGAGTGCGTTGCTAATGCTGCACCCCTTGAAGGATGGTGCCACTGTCTTGTCGGGTACAGCGGTCCACACCTCAGCAACAAAATCAAGCACTTGTTGCCGCGACGGCTTCTTCAAGTTTCCCTTTGGGGTTCGCTCTTCCTCACGCATAAATTGCTCCCACAAACACCACAGGGTGGATTTAAATGGCTTGTTCCAATAAACATGCTGCAGTGTGCTCGTGCATCCTGCAGGCACGTAGAGCACATCGGTATCGTACTCCTCGAAGGCATTTTTCGCAGCTTGCGTTTTGTGATTGGGTGCCTGGTCCAGTACCAATAACCATTGCACGTCGTCGACGTTTGGGCCCCAGACTCTCAACAGCCATTCTTGCATCTTCTCCAATGTCATCCACCTGCTTTTCGTGGCGGTGAGATGAACATTTACTGCAAGTGGGAAAAAAAGTCAGCATTGTGATAGAACGAACTCGGCAAAATTGCGACTCCTCGCCCCCATCAATAAAATAAAATTATTCTCACCTGGTATCCAAAGGCTCACAAAGACCCTGGCTGGAATTTTCCCGCTTTGCTCCTTGATTATAATCAAGGCTGGGAGCTTGTGGCCAGTGGGGCGAGCAGCTAGGAAAACCATGAAGCCTCGTCGGGCACATCCTGTGTTAGCGATCCGTATGGTGCTTTCGCCGATCACGTTGTTGGTCCTGTTGGCGGGGTTGTCTATTCGAACCATCATCTGATCCATATTGGCCATGTTGTACAAAGTGTAGCCGTAGTGCCGTCGGAGGGAGTTCGCGGAAGACCGAAAGGCACTTGCTGCCTCCGAAATTTTCTCTGGCGTCTTCTGGCTGTAGCGCATCGAATTGCAACGCCGAACCGCTGCTTCCACCAATTTATATAATGGCTGGAAACTACGAAGTTTCCCAACTGCATGCTGTTGGCGATCTTGACGGCCTCTTCAGAAAGTAACCAGTTGCTAACGGCACGTCCTGCACTTCTTTCATGCTCCAAGAACTCAAAGAGCGCATCGTCCACATATTCACTGAAAACTGGTGCGCCGTTACTCAGCTTCCGTCGACGTTTTGCCTTCCCGTAGTTTTGCTGCAGCAAATTGTCGAAATTCTTTTCCCATTCCTGTATCCACTTCTGGTGAAGCTTGAAATGTCGAGATGTCTGGTGCACGTTTTTTCCGTTTTCACGATGCCATTGAATGATCTTGATTTTCTTGGCCACTGTGTAGAAATGCATGGGCATAGCTAACCGGGCACAGCAAACACAAAACAAGTGGCACGTACGTAGCATGCGCATAGCAATCAAGCTGCAGGATTGGATTGGATTGGATTGGATTCTTGGATGATGGTGGTCTTGCCCTCTCGTGTTCTGCCCTTCAAATCAGGTCGCCGTAGTTGGCCGTGTCCAAACCAGCAAGACCACTATATATATATATATTGTACTGAAGATGTATGACATGCACCCAAGTGCCTGGATGCAGAAGACGACGACGATCTGTGGTTGTTACCCAAGCTCTTGCGCGCGCTCGCCTGGACCCAAATTTACCTTCCTGCTAGCAGTCTGTAAGGCAATGTCACGGCCTGCTTGAAGACCAACATCCACATTTTAAGTGGTGGAGGTGCTGGGTACTGCTCATCGTTCATCCTGGAACTTCGCAGCCGGACGCTACCATCACCTTTGATCATGGTTGACCCAGCTCCATCGCAAGTGGCTCCCGTACCAACGACGATCTTATGTGCTGGCACGACCCGACAATGCGATCCGCTTGTATTCAGCGGCGCCAACGACCAGGACGTTGAGGATTGAATTGCCGAATACAAACGGGTGAGCTCCTGTAACAAATGGGACGGCCGCGCCAAGCTCACAAACGTCCACTTTTATATCACTGATGTAGCTGCTCTCTGGTATAAAAACCATGAGAACGAAATAATGGACTGGTCGACCTGCACGACAACCGTCACAGAGGTATTCGGTCGTCCCTCAGTGCGTCGACTTCACGCGGAAAAGTGCTTGTGTAGTCGAGTCCAGCGCAGAGAGGAGACGTTTACAAGCTACATCGAAGATGTTCTCGCCCTTTGCAAGTGCGTCGACCCATCTTTCGCCGAAGCAGAAAAAATGAAGCACATAAGGAAAGGAGTTGATGACTATTCATTTCAAATGCTCGTAAGAAACGCACACACGGTAGCCGACGTGATACAGCTCTGTCAGTCATACGACGAGCTGCGGAAGCAGCGTGCCTCAACGTGCCGAGCTGTTGAAGATCAAGCAGAAATTTCCACCCTTGCCAATGACGTCGCTGCTGATCACACTTCTCTACTGCCCCACATCAAGCAGTTCATTCATGAGGAAGTTGCACGCCAGCTGTCGCTTGTTGCCCACACACCTGAGCCAGTGACTTAGTCTTTGGACCCGCCTCTTCGCCATGTCATTGAGATGCAGGTCGCCTAGGCACTACCACTTGCCCCTGCGCCTCTGCCTGTCGCTACACCTTTGACCTACGCTTTGGTTGTTGCCAGAGAAGCCCTACCTGCCCCTGGCGCCTACCAGACCACGGGTCCCTTGTACACGTCGCCGCCACCCTCACGCATGGTGCCGTATTCCTCTCCGCCCCCCCCGGACCAACCAGGCCTAGCCCATGGCGCACCAGCGATAACCTCCCCATGTGCTTCGCGTGTGGCTTTGCAGGACATGTAGCCCAGTACTGCAATCGTCGCCGCTTCCGTTATCAAGACAGTATGGCTCCTTCAACCTACCCAGCTCACCATTCGCAACGAGCTCTTTCTCCAGTCGCAGACTCTCCTACACGCCGCCCTCTTGAATCATACCGCTCGTATTCCTACGTCGTCGATCCATCTCACCGATGCTTCGTTGCCCTAGCCCCACTCGAGAGGAAAACTGACAGCCACAGTTCCAGAGGCAAGAACTGAGTGTTCGTTGAACTGTCCAAGACCTCAGTTTTACCCGCCCAACAAAATTGATGTGTTAGTAGAAGGTGTTGCCGTGTGCACGCTTGTCGATACAGGAGCCGTTGTTTCTGTAATGAGTGAAAATGTTTGCCGCGATTTGAGAAAAGTGACCACGCCGATTTCAGACTTTTCCCTGCAAACAGCGACCTTGCATCACATCAAGCCTACTGCCCAGTGCACAGCCCGTGTAATTATTCAAAATGCCATGTATGGCTGTTAAATTTATCGTCCTTCCCCGCTCCTCTTATGACGTCACCATAGGATGGGATTTTCTTTCCGCGCATCAAGCCCTCGTAGACTGCGCTCGTGTCAAACTTATATTGTCGACGCCCTGCCCTGAAATGGAAGACCACAGAGCCCCCAAAGCATTTGCCGCAGCCGACGTCCACATTGCGCCCTTGTCTGCTGTTCTGGTGCCGGTATTTTCGCCTGCCGTCACTGACTCATCTGTTGTTTTCACCATCTGCAGCTTCTGCTAGTCACCGAAACTTTCTCCTCCCGTTTGCTGTAATTACCTTCTGCAGCGGTTCTTCGGCAATCTATGCGTGCAGTGCCTCTGCATGTCCGTTACTTCTGCTGCGCGGTGAGTGTCTGGGGAGCTTCGAGACATTTGACTGCGTCTTCGAGGATGCAGTGCTTGGCAACAGGACACCATTTCCCATTTGTGCTGTCGCACCTAGCCCTGACGCCGAAGCTTCTGGTAACATATTCTTCAGTGCTATTGATCCCAAACTCACACCTCCTCAGCACAAAGAGATCGCCAGCCTTCGACAACGTTTCCGATCATTCGACTACAACCAATCACCTCTGGGTCGAATGTCAACAGTTGTTCACCGCATCGATACCGGTGAACAAGCACCACTTCACCAGTGCCGATACCGTGTGTCGACCGCAGAACGCCGTGTCATTGATCAACAGGTAGATGATATGCTGAACCGCGGAATAATCCAGCCATCCAGCAGTTCTTGGGCCTCTCCAGTTGTGCTGGTGAAGAAAAAGGACGGGTCAATCAGGTTCTGCGTGGATTACCGTCGTCTGAACCGAATAACGCGCAAGGATGTCTACCCGTTGCCCTGCATCGACGATGCCCTTGACTGCCTGCAGGGAGCAGAATTCTTTTTCCTCCTTAGATTTGCGCTCCGGATACTGGCAGGTACCAATGGCAGAGGCCGATCGCGAAAAAACGGCTTTTGGGGGGGGCATCACGCCCGACGGCCTTTACGAGTTTAAAGTCATGCCTTTCAGCCTTTGCAACGCGCCTGCTACTTTCGAGCGCATGATGGACACTAAACTTCGAGGCCTCAAGTGGAATATTTGTCTCTGTTATTTAGACGACATTGTGGTCTTTTCCACCGATTTCGCGTCCCTTCTAATACGACTTGACCAAGTTCTGACATGTCTCACTGCCGCGGGGCTTCAATTGAACTTGAAGAAGTGCCACTTCGCAGCTCGAAAGCTTGTCATTCTAGGGCACGTTGTTTCGAAAAACGGTATTCTTCCCGACCCTGCCAAACTTTCAGCCGTTTCAGCGTTCCCCAAATCAAGTACCATGAAAGAGCTCCGCAGCTTCATCAGTCTGTGTTCTTATTTCTGACGGTTTATGCGCAATTTTGCTGGAATTATCGCCCCTTTGACCAAGCTCCTCGTTGGGAGTCATGACCTTTCAGCATGGTCTCCTGCTTGTGACGACACTTTCGACGAACTGCACCGTCTGCTAACATCGCCTCCTATTCTGCGACACTCCAACCCCTCTGCACCCACTGAGATTCACACCGACACCAGTGGTGTTCGGCTAGGTGCTGTCCTTGCTCAACGTAAACATGGCTTTGACGAGTACATCGTTGCCTATGCAAGCCCAACTCTTAGCAAAGCAGAAGGCAACTATTCAGTCACGGAAAAGGAATGTCTCGCCATCATTTGGTCTATCGACAAATTTCGGCCATAAGTATACAGGCACCCATTTGACGTAGTGACGGACCACCATGCCCTGTGCTGGTTGTCGTCGCCTGCCGTCAATGGGTAGACATCTATCGACAAATTTCGGCCATAAGTATACAGGCACCCATTTGACGTAGTGACAGACCACCATGCCCTGTGCTGGTTGTCGTTGCTCAAAGATCCAAGTGGTCGCCTCGCCCGATGGGCCATACGTCTTCAAGAATACGACATACGCGTCGTGTGTGGCTCCGGTCAGAAACATTCAAATGCAGACACCCTCTCCCGCTCACCCCTACGTCCGGTCACAGCATGCTTCACCGATGCCATATGCGATACCACAGCCCTTGCCATCTCCGACATGCCTTCTGAGCAGTGCAAAAATTCGTGGATTGCTTCCATCCTAGACTTCCTATCTGATCAGACTCCTGCTCTCATTTCTCGGACGTTACGTTGGCAAGCCAGGTACTTCATTATTTGGGACGACGTGCTGTACCGCTGGAATTACAGCCCCAGCAGTCGTCAGTGGCTTCTTGTCATTCTCCGTCATCTGCGCTCCGAAATCTGCTCCACTTTTCACGACGACCCACAATGTGGCCACGCAGGTTTTCTGAAGACGTATTCTCGGATTAGCCTTTGATACTACTGGTGTGGCATGTAACGCTTCGTTCAACAGTATGTTCAGTCCTGTTCCACGTGCCAGCGACGAAAGACGCTGCCTCAGCGCCCCGCCGGCACCTTATACCCCTGCCATGCCCCGCCCGGCCTTTTGATCACGTCGGCATCGACATCTACGGTCTTTTACCTGCCACAGTAGACTGTAACCGTTGGATAATCCTTGCCGTTGATCACCTCACACGATATGCGGAAACTGCCGCCTTTCCGTCGTCTACAGCAAAGGACGTTGCGACTTTCATTCTTCGCAATCTCGTCCTTCGTCATGGCGCTCCTCGAGAGTTGTTGAGCAACTGCGGTCGAGTATTCCACTCCGACGTAATCACAACATTGCTTCGTGAGGGCCGCATGGTCCACCGCACAACCAGTGCATACCATCCACAAACAAATGGGATGACAGAACGCTTTAACCGCACTCTGGAAGACATGCTCGCTATGTACGTCTTGCCAGACCACTCCAACTGGGACCGAGTACTGCCTTTTGTTAGCTTCGCATACAACACCGCCATTCAAAGACCAACTGGATTTTCGCCCTTGTTTCTCCTCTACGGACAAGAACCCTCTTGCACCATGGACACTAGCCTTAAATATCGCCCCGACGCCTCAGGAGTCCACGACCATGTCTCAAGCAGCTACATATGCCGAAGAATGCCGACAACTGGCACATTCATTCACGTCACAAGACCAGTCGCGCCAGAAGCAGAACCACGATGCGTCCACTACAGTTATGTCGTATGCTCCCGGCTCGCTCATCTGGCTGCGTGTCCCGCCCACTAGCCTGGCCTTTCAACAAAGTTTGTGCCCTGATACCAGGGCCCGTATCGTGTTCTGGACCAAACATCCCCGGTGAACTACGTGATCGAGCCATTAGAACCATCTTCTGACCATTGTCGTCGCGGCAAGGAAATTGTTCATGTGTTCCGTCGAAAGCAGTGTTATGATCCCCCAGTGTTTTCTTGCCCCTAGGTCATCAGGATGGCTCCTTATTCCGTGGGGAGTAGTTGTACTGAAGATGTATGACATGCGCCCAAACGCCTGGATGCAGAAGATGACGACGATCGGTGGTTGTTACCCACGCTCTTGCGCGTGCTCGCCTGGACCCGGATCTACCTTCCTGCTAGCAGTCTGCAAGGCAACGTCACGGCCTGCTCGAAGACCAACATCCACATTTTTATATGTATATATATGTATAATTTATTTAGAAAAACCCACGGAAACTTTATTTGTGAACTGGATGGTGGCAGGCCACTGTTGCCGCACGTCGGCGCGGTCAGAAGGGGGGGTGCTTTCCCAGAATGGCGTGGATATTTGAAATTAGCAGTGAAGTTGGAGGGGGGGCACTTGCTCGGAATTTTATTGTATGTCTAAAAAATGTAATCCTGCCAAGGAGACAGATGAGCACAGGAAAGCAGTAAGGAAGACAGGAAAGCAGCTGACCAGCAACTGCTTATTCAACGGAGCAGCGCACAAATATATACAGTCATGCGGTCACATGGACTTATCAGAAACCTTCATGTGCATAGCTGTGCATATGCTCATACACATGAACAGGTGGCAAACTATTCCCTACAATTTTTAGCTATAACTTTAAGTGTTTGGAAGGGTAGGTGTGCTGGGTGTATTTACCCAGCGCAAAAAAAATTTATTGCCATATGTGCCCGCACACTCAAAAACAGTCGAGAGGGCTGTCGGTACTCTGAGCTTAAAATTAGCTTTGACCACATCCTGTGTCCACCTGGTCAAAACTAGTTTTAGAATTCAGATTGAGAGACTTCAAAGCGCCGTTTTTCCCAGTGCCGTTGTGTCTGCTGTTGCAGAAACATTGTTCAAAAAATGAAAGGAAAAAGAAAAAAAAATGCCAGAGGTTGGCCTGGGCAAAGAAGGCCACAAGTGGTTGCATATACGCACCGTGTTTTTCATGGACTGAAAAAGGTTGCCGGTATGTTTGGCATTGCTATTGTATTGTCTACCCCAAGGAAGCTAGGAGGGTTGTGCGCGTGTATGGGTAGAAAGGAGAAGGCACAGTGTGATAAAGAACATAGGCACATTTTTCAGCGATGGGGTGGTGTACGAGGTACCGTTGATATGTGGAATGGTTTAT
Organism: Hyalomma asiaticum; assembly: GCA_013339685.2. Taxonomy (NCBI): domain Eukaryota; kingdom Metazoa; phylum Arthropoda; class Arachnida; order Ixodida; family Ixodidae; genus Hyalomma; species Hyalomma asiaticum. The sequence continues at coordinate 65,182,803 of CM023481.1, read as the reverse complement.
ATAGGCCAGACGGGTTGTTGCTTAAAGGATAGGACCTGCGAACATTACAAATCGTTAGGAAAAGGAACTGGATCAAACTCTGGCCCTTCACTGTAAGGAGTGCAAGTGTGAGTTGGTTCTTGATAAAATCAGGGTTTTCGGCAGAAGTCAAGACGAAACAGCTCGTGAAATAGTTGAGGCCTTTCACACCACAAAGAAAGGCAAATCATGTTGCAGTGACAGCTCTGTGACATATCGCAGAAAGAAAATAGCCTTTATGGAATTTTTTTTACGAGCCCAAGGAACTACAAAATCACCAAAAAATAAAATGAAGAAAAAGTGAAGAGAAGGAAAGTGAGAGGGGAAGGGATTTTCCAATGAGATGTATTATATGCACAGCGAGGCACGTGAAGGCTATTGTTAAGTCCATGTGACCGCGTGACTATATATATTTGAGTGCTGCGCCGTTGAAGGAACAGTTGGCAGTTGGCTGCTTTCCTGTCTTTTACTGTTTTCCTGCGCTCGTCTGTCTCCTTGGCTGGATTACATGTTTTGTCAATGCAATGCACTAACTAGCCCAACGAGTTTATATCAAAATGTCCCACCTGAATATTAACAAGAAAACTGTAGCATGCCTCTGATTCTGCCACTAAAAAACAATATGGAACTAGGAAATATTATCTGTGTAGAATTAAACTTTATTTAATACTACTAAGAGTTCATCAATTCTTGGCAGCACTTTGGGACATGGTGTATCATTACCCATATTATTGACGGTATGTATGTTACCTCGCGTACGTTTAACAGCTTCTCAACAATCACAAATGGAATGGTTGCCCTCGCCAGGCTACTTCCTAGCAACATCCTGCAACGCTTGAGATTACCAGGCACCCAGAGGGAACATTGGCGTGACCTGTTCCTGCTGGCTTAACAAGCAACATAACTAGGGGCAGGCCCGTAGCCAGGTGCGGTGCCCTAGGGGCCTGGCCTTTCCCAAAATTTTGTTTTGAGGTTGTGTTGATAATGCAGTGTATTGCTAATAACATAAAATTTAAGTGTATTAATGACGTTGCATTTAAAAAATCATGATTGGACATGCTGCGATTTTTACTGAAAACCAAATAATGAAAATAGATGTTTTTTCTCAAATACGGTCAAGGCCTTCAGGAAGTGAGCACCTCCCCAAAAAAATTCCGGCCTACGTGTCTGACTAAGGGTGTGCAAATGTTGAAACTTTCGATTGATTGATTGATTTGTGGGGTCTAACGTCCCAAAACCAGCTCTGATTATGACAGATGCCATAGTGGAGGTCTCCGGAAATTTCGATCACCTGGGGTTCTTTAACGTGCACTGACATCGCACAGCACACGGGCCTCAACATTTTGCCTCCATCAAAATGCAGCCGCCGTGGCTGGAATTCGGTCCCGCGACCTTTGGATCAGCAGCCAAGTGCCATAGCCACTAGACCACCGTGGCGAGACTTCAAACTTTCAAATAGCTTTAGAATAGTGTTTGCTATTTTATTAGATTTGCACTCAAGTTTTCCTGTATTGAAACTATTTAAAATTTGTAATTAGGGACAACCCCGGCACAATGGTTTCATGGCTATGGCACTTGGCTGCTGATTCAAAGGTTGTGGGATCGAATCCTCTCCACAGCGGCTGCATTTTGATGGAGGGGAAATGTTGAGGCCCATGTGCTGTGTGATGTCAGTGCACGTTAAGAGAGCCCCAGGTTTGATTGAAATTTCTGGCGCCCTCCACTACGTCTCTCATAATCATATCATCATTTTGGGACATAAAACCCCAGGAATAGATTATTTGTAATTAGGGACACAATGTGCTATATCTCATGACTAGTGGTACCCTTCCTACGTTTACTATGGCTCAGTTCACCTTATGACAAAGATGTAATATGGCGAAGTTGGATTAAAAATAATGCCCGTTCTGTGGTGCGATTGCATTGCAAAAAAATGTGAAATGTGTACATGCAACACATCGTTTGCATGAAGACACTATTTCTGGCTACCACAGCCTAAAACGACAGACAGTATGGTAAGCGTGCTTGCTGTAGTATGATGAAAAAAAGGAAGGCTCATCTGTTCATGCATTATTGCAAACTCCTCATTAGGACTACACATAATGCGCCGACTTACAACCGCGCACCTGCTAACTTTCCTGATTTGCCTGGGAGACTCCCGAATTTGGACTAGTTTTTCAGATTGTACAGTCATAACCATATATCTCCCTATAGACAGCTCTCACCACCACGAACAGAACAGTGGTTTTAAAATTCCTTCAGCATTCAGGAATCCCAACAGCCTTCCACGGGATTCTCCCCTCCACCCACTAATGTAGAGGGAGGGGAAGTCGATACATTTGCATGTGGCCTTTGTTGTTTGCAGTTTGGTGCGTTATCCTTACCTCAATAAAAAACTCACGATTACATAGTGTTAAGCAGTGAAGCATCCTAAGTGTGGGAAGGAGCGACTGGCTTTTGCAGGTCACGGCATATCTTGCCCTGTGCATTTTTATTACAACTATGGTGTGATTGCCGACACCTAAAGGGTTCACTGGCAATCATTGAGAGCTATGTGTGATGTTACTGTGCCCCTCAGAACCAGTAAAGAAAAACGTGCACAAGAATCTTCTTTTTTTTGTCATGTCCCCCCCTCTCATCGATTTGAGAATATATCTAGATTTACAAGGTCACAAGGTTAACAGGTATGCAATTGTTGATGTAGTATTGCAATCTGCATGCCAACATAAGCATGGGTGCCGATGCATCACTAAGTGTAATTTACTGCACAGTTCTCTGTCGGGTTCATTTTTTGGGGAACAACACTGTGGGAGTACACCATTTGTGCAAAAAAATAGCATTTTTGGCTTTGTTTAGTAGTATATATTTCTTACGCTGTTTAAAATGTAAGTACTGTATTTACATGATTGTAAGTCGATCAATCTTGTTGAAACTTGAAATTCATTGTGGGTGTAGACTTACAATTGAAATGGAGTCATACTGCCAGTTTCTTTCTTTATTAACTTGCAGTTTTTTGGGAGGGTCGACATACAGTTGGGTCAACTTACAATCATGTAAGTATGTTGTTTTAAAGATATTCAGTTTACACCCAAGCATTAATATTCCAGTTTGAATTGCATTCAGCATTTGGCTACATGCACGGCCCTAAAGATAACATAATTTCAAAGTGCATTTGTGGGCAGACAGAAAGCATTGTCGTCATTGTGATGATATGCACTAACTCGCTCTGTGCATGATTGGCATCTTGTGACACCAATGGTGATGATGGAGGCCAGGCTGGCCCTGACGCTAGGTTGTCACTAACACAGTTTTCATCTTCGTTTTATATTGGATGCAACTTTCCAAGCAATTTTGGCGCTTATGTGCTTGGTTTGCCAACAACTACAGAATGGATGTTTTCTTCTGCAGGCACTGGATAGCTCTAACAGGCACAGCATTTAAGACATCTATGAAGCCTGTCATGTCCCATCTGCTGTCGAAGCTTTCAAGTAACTGTGGCGCAGGTGGTGCGTAGTGTTCTTGCTTTTCTTTCTTTTTCACACGCTTTCACACGTTAACACGGTGGTAATATAGCAGCAATACATTTGCTGTTGTCCTTTCACAGAACACAAAATATGTTTTGCAAGCTCATCCGAGTCAAACAGGCTCGTATGGGACCTGTAACATAAATTCAGTTACAGCAGAACCTAATTAATTCAAATACCAGAGGGGCATAGTGCCCAGCGATGTTAGTGCAAGCTTTACCTTGTGTTTCTCGTGCCCTCTTGTGCACCTGATGGCAAAAGGGGCATGGGTTGGAGGTCGATCGGATGTAAGTGTGCCACAGTGCAGGAGGATGTGAGCATACGTCTCCTCCTACGCTCAGCCCAGTGAGTGCACTGCAGTGGAAGAGGAAAGAAAGTAGCTAGAGCTCCCTGTCTTTCTGAAGATCTGCGAGTGCGAGCAAAGGCAGGTTGTTTTGCGTGCAGTGCCTTCCTACACGTTTTGTGTTTGCAGTTTTATTTTGTCGTCAGCCTATTGTACGCCCACTGCTGGACAATGGCCCCTCCCAATGATCTCCAACGTACCCTGTCTTGAGCAAACTGACTCCGTTTTATGCCCATGAATTTTCTTCGTTCCGTCACGCTACCTAGTCCCCTTCTGTCCTTGTGTGCGTATCCCATCTCTTGGTATAGTCTTACCTCCATATGATGAATTATCGATTATAACAAATCAAAGATGGTATTGCTACCAGAACAGTGCTAGAAATACACATTTGTAATGAAGCTATTTTTTCTTGTCATAGAACTTGTAATGAGGTTTGGCTGTATCCGTCCAGTCGCTCTAACTGTCCGCAGGCTATCTGTTCTACTCATTACGTGGCCTTCCTTCATCCTTCCCTTTTTTTTTATCAGCTGGAATATTGGCAAATGTTTGTTCATCCATAACCCTGTTCTCTTCCGATCTCATGATGTTATGCTAATCATTTTCAATTCCATTGCATGTTCTGTAGTCATTCACTACACAAAGGCAGGAGAACAGCTAGAGCCAAGGCGCTAGCAAAACAATACGGGGGAAGGCAGGATGTGGCGTATGTCGACGCGGCAGCTCATCCAGGCACTATTAACGCCTTTGCGATAACGGCCTCCGCAGAAAACGGAGAACCGATATCAGTAGCCACAGTCAAAGCCAAACACTCTGACGTTGCGGAGGAAGCGGCCATCGCGCTGGCCTTAACCTGTCCAAAAATTCAAATAATTCTAAGCGACTCCAAAACCGCCATCAATAATTATTCGCGAGGAAGAATATCAAAAATTTCTCTCAGCATCCTACAAAGCTACCCTGAAACCTGAGAAGACGTGGAGCTTACTTGGGTACCGGCACACTCTGGCAACCCTGGCAACGAGGCGGCTCACAATATGGCTCGAGGATCTATCGGCCGAGCCGTGAGCAGCAACTCGAGCCCGGATCGCGCAGAGGACGTTCTCATAAGCTTCCAGGAAATCACCCAGCACTTTAGACTAGCTCGACGAACGCTGCCGCCACCTCACAACAGTCTTACTAAGGCTGAAGAGGTTAGATGGAGGCAACTCCAAACCAATACCCTCCCGAATCCGGTCACCATGCACCACATCGATCCAGACCAATTCAAACCCGATTGCTCGAAATGTGGCCAGAGAGCCACAGTGCAACACATCTTTTGGGACTGCCCCGCAGACCCACCGCCCAAAGAACTCCAGAAGCTTGTAGGCTCGCAAAAGTGGGAGACCCTACTGGCCAGCTCTGCACTGGACGTCCAAGTCCGGGTCACAGCAAGGGCCCAAGAGGTCGCCTTCAGCCCCGACTGAGGGCCATCTGGTGGGGTCGCAGAGCCCATCACTCCCAGTACCAATAATAAAAGTTTTTCACTCACTACTCAAGTTTCATTGCCATCTGCCAAGTTTTGTCTTGTACATTGGTACAATAGACTGTCCATAATTTAAACTTTTTGGTTAATCCAAACCAGTTCCAAATTTTTGGTTGGCCTGCTATGTTTTCAATGTATTTACAGAGTGCTTAGTTCGAACTGTTAATTTATACATTTTGCTTATCTTTATCAGAAATATCAGCCACTTTGTTTCTTTCTAGATGAATATTCATGCTGATATATTCATTTAACAGCCAGAAAAAAGGCCAGTAGACCCTTCAGCACTTGTCAAAGAGCTCAAAACAATGAAGAAATGAAAGGAATGAGTGCCGACCAAAATGAAAAGGTTTAGAACACTAAAAAATGACGTTTCGGCTACCGTACGGTAGCCTTGTTCACAGTAAAGTGGCCCAGTGAAAGCGGCCTTATGTCCATTTTAGAATGCTGCCGAGACACCTGGGGTACGCTAGTGGCAGGTTGCCATCATGTCTGTTCAGCCTTTTTTTCGTAGTCTTGATAAAGAGGGATTCCAGATATTGACGTGAACACCAGTTTCTTTGCATGGTGATTACAGTTGCCTAGGCCCAGTCAATGTTGTGATTAGATGTAGCCACGTGCTCCGCAGGTGCGTTGGAGACGTTTTTCTTCCTGACGTCATTCATGTGGTCTTTCAGTAGTTTTTCAAACTCGAAACCATTAAACCACTCAAAACCATTAGCCCTTCCCAAAAAAAAATACCATATTTACTCGAATCTAGGCCGGCCCTGATTCTAAGCCAACCCCCCAAAATTCCGAAGCCCGGAAAAAAAAACTTACCTCGAATGTAGGCCGGACAAAACGGCGAAGACAGCGTTCACAAAAAGAAAACATTTATTGAACATGAAACGGAGCAGTTGGTTCACGATGCAAATAACTCGAGAAACACACAGCCGCTAGTCCTACTGTGTGTGTTTCTTCTTTGTCGTGGTTTTTTTCACGCTGCTGCTAGTTATTTGCATTATAAAGATGCCGCGCTCATTCCGAGTCGTCGTCGCTGACTTCTTTGTCGCTGTCTTCAAACAGTGCGCAATCCTCGGTGCCATCAAGCGCATTGGATATGCTGCACTTCTTAAAAGAGCGCACGATCAGAGTTCCTGGGATATCGTCCCACGATGCAGCCACCCTGCCTGCCAACTGAGAAAGTGATGCCCGCTTGATGCGGCCCGTCGGCGTCAGCTGGTGGTCCTCCTTGCTTAGCCAGTCCGTGTATATCCCCGCAGGCGATCCTTGAACGGCTTGTTTATGCACACGTCAAGTGGTTGCAACTGGCCCGTCATTCCACCCGGTATCACCGCGAGGTCGGTGTTCATATCGGCCAGCGCAGCTTTGACGCTGTCCGTCAAGTGCCCGCGGTATGAGTCCAGCACAAGAAGAGAGTGCTTGCATAGAAGGGCACCTGGACGCCGCCGCCATACAATATTCAGCCACTCCTTGACCATGGCGCTGATCATCCACCCATTCTCGTTGGCCCGCACAATGACGTTTCACGGGAAGGCCTCTTTGGCGGGCAGCGTCTTCCTCTTAAAAACAATATAAGCAGGGAGCTTGTGTCCGTCCGCTGTGCAGCATAGCATCACAGTCGCGCGCTGCTTCTCATACCCCGCAGAGCTCACCTTCACTTCCTTGGCCCCTTTTTCGGAGACTGTGTACGCCACTGGCATATCGAAATATACCAGCGTTTGGTCCGCGTTGCCGATTTGGCCTAGTGGATACGCTCTCGCTCTTCTCTTTCGAAGCACGAAGCACTGGAAGTCCAGCAACTTCTCTTCGTAGTCAGCCGGTAACTTTTGTGCGACTGAGGTGCGACGACAGAGGTTGAAGCCAAAGCGCTTCAGGTATTTCTGCAGCCAGCCTCGGCTGGCTTTGCAGTCTGCCGCCGACACACCTCGCTCCCTTGAAAGCTCCCTCGCCTCTGCCTGGAGCACTTCTGTCGTTACTGGTAGGGCAGCTGCTCGCTGCGCCCAAACAAAGTCGGCCAATGCCGTCTCCATTTCAGGGTGACGGCCTTTCCGTGGACCGGTTGGCCCCTCCAGCAACGCACATTTTTTTCGTCCACTCCAAAGTCCCGCCTGGCTTGAACGTTGGACGACGACTCCGCGGCTAGGACAACTTTCCTTTTAAAAGCAGCATTATAATGGCACCGCCTGTTTGGCGCCATTGCCCTACGCCACACAGGCCGCTCGAAGCGCGACTCGAAATGACAAACGGCTCGCCTCAACACTCGCGCCACAATGATCAAAATGGCGGCCTCGCGTGTGTACTTAAGTCAGGTGTTGGCTCGGCTACTAACAGCTACAAAACCGTCTAGGTGGCATTTTCTAGGTGGCGCTAGTTGTGCACCACTTTTATCACTGAAAAATGGCGCGTTTTTTAAAATCCTCGAATCTAAGCCAACCCTGGAGTTTGATACAAAGAAATTTGAAAAAAACTATCGGCCTAGATTCGAATAAATACGGTAAGCACTGAGGTGGCAACAATGCAAGTGGTAACAGGCCGTCCCTGTTTTTTACTGGTATACGTTGTGCTTAGTCATAGTTATGCTTGCATTTGGTAATTCAAATGAAATTCCGGGTACCCTCAAGTTTGAATTGAGTCTACTGTATAGCGGTAAAATAGAGCTAATATAGTAGCACATTTTGCACTTTAAAAACAGTGGTAAATTGTTGGTCATGATGAGGGAATGCCAGCCATATGTGTTCCAGCAAATCCTGATTCTTCAGTGAATTTCCTTTATGTGAATAGGCTCCCTGCTAGTAATTGGCGTAGATATACGTACTCTTGCAAGGATTATACAGTCTGGTCGCCATTAGTGAACTGCTGTTCCCTTGCAAGGCTGCAAAACATTGTATTTTGCCTATAAATCTTTGGCCACTTTAACACTCCCGGCTGAGGCTGCATTATCTCAAAGTTTTGGAGTTTCATAGGAGGGAGAGGCATCATTCTTCTGAAGTCTATATGATGTCCTCCAAAAGGTTTCCTCACTCCTGTAGACTGTAGAAGTTAGAAATTTTGTGTGATATAAATGCTGGGCGATTCTGATTCAAGTTCACGTATATTTTTCATATTCAGGTGCAGTTGATGCTTGTTACGATGGACCCTGATAATCCGTCAGAAATGTCCGTGTTGTCCGAATTTTCTGAGGGGGAGGGGGTGTTTCGTCAGTGTCACCGTGTAAACATTATTTCGAACTTCACTCAAAAACATGGGTCAGGCTGGTTTTGCAACTAGTTGCTTGCCGAATGTGTATTTCAAGGCAACGCACTGTTACAGTGCCAACCACCTGCAAATAAGTGCAGGTGATCTGTAATAAAGGCTGAATTCTCGGTGCAATGTCGCAAAACGCAGCCACCATGAAATGAGGAGCTGCGATTCCTATTGTCGCCTTGTTTTCATGCAGTTCTTGACCAAAGCTTTGTTTTTATGGAATAAAAAAACTGCATGTCATCATTGTTTTTGTGGCTTGCTATGGCTTTTTACGATGTTGCGTGTTCATCGTACTAAGTTGATAGGTAGCCGTTTGGTGAACATACACTATTGTTGCCATCTTGATCTCGGAAACGCCCAAATTTTTTATAGCAAGCCTCTGCGGCAGGATGGGGGTGAACAGCCTTGTTTATCAATTATCACAGTGTGTTGCTCCTCCATTTCTTTACATCTTTAAGTGTGATGTACGGCTGCTGACATGGGCTTCAATGGCGTGCTACAGTAAATGCTCGTTAATTCGAACTGCAAAAGGAAGCCGTGTCAGTTCGAATTAACAGAAGTTCGAACTAACAAAATTGAGGAAGAACAACAGTACACTGCAATTGGAAAGCAGTAGGGCATGTCAACAATTTATCTCTTGAAAAATTCGGTGATCGCGGTCTGCCTTTTTTCTTCGAAGGCGACAGCCAGCACTTTTTGCTCTAACTAGTGAATGTGGCGTTAACCCCTTGAGTGTTCGACATTAACTCCTTGAGGAATCGACATTAACCTCTTGAGGGTTCTCTTCACAGCGTTCACCGCCGTTATCAGGACAGGAAAGAATTGTTTCTTTAATGGAACTCCCTAAAAGAACTACTGCCCCTCTATTAACGGTATCTTGCCTCCCAGAGGCTCCAAAGTCTATGTCACACTGACTAGTATTCTGCCTCATGCTCGTGAAGCTGCTGTCTGCCTCGTTCAGCTCGTCTGGAATCCAAGTGCCTAGGTCCTTACAATCAACATTGTTGACAACTATGGATTTGCTTGCTCTGGCAGCATTTTGCGCTTCCAGCAACTGCAGGCAAAGTTGATGGTTCCTTTCCTCGAGAGCCGCCACTTCACGCGCTAGTGCTAGCTCCACTTCTCGGGCACGTTCCTTGCGCTCACGTCTTTCATGTTCTAACATCAGCTCCACCTCCAGGGCACATTCCTTGCGCTCACGTTTTTCACGTTCTAACATCAGCTCCACCTCCAGGGCACGTTCCTCACGCTCGCGCCTTTCACGTTCTAACGTCAGCTCCACCTCCAGGGCATGTTCCTTACGCTCAGCCTTCTCGCGCAGCTCTTCGCGTTCCTCAGCGAGCTCCTCCCTCTTGCGTGCACTCTGTTCCTCAATCCATGCCCGAAGTGCTTCTCCTGACAAAGCAAGTTTTTTGCCGAGACTAATCAGCTCTTCTAAATCTATATCGTGGTCGCTATGGTCTCTTCGTCCACACAGAAAACGGCCCCCCGCCCACGTTGGGCGCCATTGTGATGGGATTCTTGGAAATTAAATGAACGCATGTTGCGTCTTATGACGGCAACACGTTAAAGAATACGACGAGGCTGCTTTCTGTGACGACTTTATAACAAAAACAGCAAGAAACATCGACATAGACGGACCAACTTAACGAATAATTAGATGCAACACTTAAGAACAGAGGGACAAGAAAACACAAAGGAACACGCGAGTAACGTCACAGTTTGAAACCGTCTCACCCAGGCTGGTCGACTGGTGCGGGAGCAGTCCACGCAGGTGCAGTGTCAGCGTGAGCCGGAGGTCATCGCGGTAGGTCGTCGACGAGTGGTGCTGCGCCAACACTGGTGTCTTCGTGGTGGTGCCAGCCAGGAACGCAGACGATGGGCACTGGAGTCACGGGAAGCCTCACACTCCCGCTCGTGACTCGACAAGACGAACTAACACTCAGGCCTACACCCGACCGTGCTACTTTTAGCTCCTCCAGGAGGAAAGAGGCGGACTGAGGCTGCAGAGTAGTGGACCTCCTCGCCAGGTTCTCGTTCGGCGGGACAGCACTTGGGCCTACACCCGGTGGTACTGTCGGAGGCTCGAGTGGCTCATCAGGTGTTGGTTGGAGACAGCGTCAGGAACTCGGTGCCAAGCGGAGCCATACACCCCGACTCTTGGCGCCATGCCGGGCACTCGGGACTACGCCCAACCATGGTTCTGGTGGAGAGCTCCCTTGCCACGTCCGCACTGGTGGAACGCTGCCTTGCTTCTCCCCAACATGGTGCTTCACGTGCATGCTCCGTATTTTTTTTCTTTTCTTCTTCTCACCTCGTGAGACAGCTTGTTGTCGTAATTTTATTTTTCGGCTGACGGATCCGCGCTTCTGCATGATCGCTTTGCCCTTGCTGGCGTTGCCACACCACAAAGCACAGCTTTTGCGCACTTTTCCCATGACATAAGCCCCCCCCTCCTTTCAAAAGTTTTGTTTCCCCAAACAAAACTTCAGCCAAGTGCGCAAAAAATATCATTGTCACTTGCACATTCCACGAGAAAAAGAAACACCACATACAAACACTGACATGTTGATATTCAAACCTTGTAACACATTTTATAATAAATAAAGCACGAAAAACACTGAAAGACGAGCTCATGGCACACCTGTTGCATCTCGAGTTAGCATTAACTAAATATATCACTCCACTTGGTTCACCAGACAGTCAACAACTAACAATGAGTGCAGTACAAAATGACCACACATCACAGGCAAGTACACATTCATGTAGCATATTTGCGATGAAAGCAAGGGGATCGTCAGTGGTCAAAGCGGCCGGTTTCCGTGCGCTTGGGCCCCGCCACGGTGGTCTAGTGGCTGTGGTACTCGGCTGCTGATCCGAGGGTTGCGGGATCGAATCCTGGCCGTGGCGGCTGCATTTCGATGGAGGCGAAATGTTGAGGCCCGTGTGATGTGCGATGTCAGTGCACGTTAAAGAACCCAGGTGGTCTAAATGTCCGGAGCCCTCCACTACGGCGTCTCTCATAATCAGAACCGGTTTTGGGACGTTAATCCCCACAAAACAACAACAACAATCCGTGCGCTCGGAACTAGGTTATGGCATCCCACACAAGACGAATGCAACCTTTTACATGGTTAGATAATGCAGGCAAAAATATGCACGGCTGGGTCTCCATAGGCAAGATTTCGGGGACTCAACATACTCGACCTGCTTGCGTTCATTGATTTTACTTCATATGCCTGAACCTGACATTGAATTGGATGGCGTTCTATGCATGAGATTCCACGCAAGAGCATCTGAGTGAACGCTTCCGATGCCGAAGCGCCTTGCTGCGAGAGACAAGTCGGCAGAACATGCTTCTCTGGAGATATGGTTCCTTGTTCACATGATCGAACAGATGACTCATCAGTCACCACACACCTGAACAACCCTTGCATCAACCCTGTGCCATCACATCGGAAGTCGTTCTTTGCACCCATGTCGTGTGCTTTCACCTGAATCCATTTGGCTTTCTTTATCGGCTACTTCATTACTCGTCTCCTGGTCTCCACACAACACACTACTAGAATTACTATGTCCTGAAGATACCAGGTCTTGTGGGAAGTGGCTAGTACGGTCCTCGACCATGTTTACGTCACTCCTTGTCGCATCACACTGCATGAGTGACGAATCTGAATACGTCATCTCAGATTTTGGTGTGTGGCAATTACCCACGACTTCCCACAGGAAGTCAGTTTTCTCTTGTACTGTTTTGGTGTGGTATTTGCTGTGGCCATCTTCAAGTCGCCATCTTCAAGTCGCGGCTACACCACTGAAATCCGCGGCAGCAAACGTTAGCTGAAGCCTAACAACACCAAAACAAAGAATCGCGTTGTGAGGTGCTCCTGACGCTGACAACTGAAGACGCATGCACCATACAGAGACTGCAGAGAGAAAAGAGGCGGTTCTCGAGTGCGGGCGAAGCAACGACGACAGCGACGGCTATGACGTGCCTGATTTGCTGTATGCTGGTCGCGCCTTCTGTCATTTAACAGCGACAACTACGCAAAAATTTGCAAATGCTCCAAGATCGGCCTTTAAAGAACCAAATCTTGGAGGTCACATAGGAGGCAGAGGAGGCAGCCGCTGGTGCACTCTTGCCTCCGAGCTGGTTTCTCTCCATTTTTCTCTCCGCTCCCTCTCAACGCAGCCTCGCGACTAGGTAGATGCCCTATCCATTGACTAGCGAAGCCGCTTGCATGGTGGCGCGTAGTTCGAATTATCCGTGGAGGAACCTTCTCGTGTTCGAATTAACTGGCTTTTTTATACATAGGCTTGTATGGAGCTTGGCCAGACCTAATCGTACAGTTCGAATTGTGCTCTCATCACTGGATCTCTGATTCAACATAAAACTTTTTGTAAATGGTACCGAAGTTAGATCTTTTTCGTACTGCTCTATTCGTACATTTTTGTGGCCTTTCCATATAAAAAAAGAATCCTTTGGTGGCTATACTTTGCATAAAAGCCTGAATTTTGGTGTAAGAAGGGTTTGGCATAATGAGTTAAATTGCAGATTTTACTGACTTCATTATATTGAGATTTAACTTCGTTCTAATTTGCTAGCGGAACTCACCAGGACATAGACTTGGAGCACTGGAACATGTCTCTTCTGAAACTGTTGTCACGATGCCTAAGAAAATTATTGCAAAATCGCAAAGTGTGAGTGGCGAATGTCCATCGTAAAAATAAACAAATAAAATGCTCTTTATTGACGTTTAGCTAATCAGATTAATTTCCCCCGACAATTGCCTGCCAATGATACCGTGGTTGTCCACAACTGAACTTTTGGTCTTCTTGGATAGCCCCTCTTTCTTGCAATGTCCACTTGCTTTTCAGTGCACGCAACTGCATCTGCAATCTTAATCTTGTTGCTTAATGAAATTTGCCTCTCCCTTTTTTCAAGAAGCAGCTATCTGGGAACTTTCGGTACGGCCAGGAATGCATTGACAAAATGCCTCCATTAGGTCACTCTACCTCCATGTTGCATGCCCTCATACTGGCCTGGCCGGAGACTCGACTTGGCCGAAGGTCACCAATGTTGCCAGTCTTTCAAACTTCTCATGGCTTATTTATTTATGTATGACCGTGTGATGCGCCGTTTAACCTCGAACGCGTATCTCCGCCTGTTCAAGCGTCTGTGTGTGAGTGACGTCGTCGCGTCGTGAGAGATTTAGGTGGTGCATGTGAGGCGGGGAGCTACCGGTGCCCAGGGGACCTACCATCCTACCCATTGGCTGGACCTCCTCCATCGCCGCCGACCTCCTATGACGTGAGCCGGTGCAACCACCACGACCACCAACCTGGCCCGTAGGAGCGGTGGACGCTCCTTCAGCATCCCCTGCCAAGTCCTTCTTGGTCGTCAACTCCAGCTCTTCGAAGCATCGGAACTATCCAGCCTAATTCGATACCTCCTCGAAGAGAACAAAGAACAACATCAATAAAAATATTTACATACCTGCATCGCCCCACTGGGCATTACAGCAGGGGGTTACAGACGAAACAAATGAACTAAATGATCACACACACAAAGCATGGTAAAAGACATCATTGTCCAAAATGTTCACCATGTCAGGCTGTAAACCACTCCATTCTCTTATGGCTCGTGCAAAAAAAAAAGAATACTTGAAAACATCATCCCTTTAAGGATACTTGCGCACCTTCAGTGGATGGTCACGTCTCAACGACACATAAGTAGGCAACTTGATATATGTTTCTCGATCAATGCCGGTTTTAGAATGGTAAATAGGATGAAAATATTTCAGCCTCAGGTTTTTCCTCCAGTCTTGTAGTGGCTGGCACAATAATTTACGTATACTGTCTGCCATGCTTAATGTTCCACTATAATTGTTCAGTACAAACCTTGCTGCCATGTTTTTGACGTTTTCAGGCTGCTCAGTCAGGACAACTGTGTTCAGATCCCAACAAATACATCCATAATCGATTATACTGTGGACATCGGTAAAATACAGCTGCTCCTTTAATTTGCCTGCTAACTGCCTGAAATTACAGCGCAGAAAACTCAGCGAGCTTATTGTCTTATTTTTAACATGAGAGATGTGCCCATTCCATCTTAAATCAGACGTTATATAAATACCTAAATATTTATATTCTTCAGCTTTCTGTAAGGCCATATTATTTAATGCATATATGCAAGAGTGGAATGCGCGTTTCCTTGAAAAGGTGACATTGACATTTCTTAACATTTAATGACATTTCCCATTTATCACACTACGTTCCTATAACGTCTAAATCAATCTGCAGTAAAGTATTTTTTTTGTCTAACTCTGTAAATCCGCAAACATTCTAAATGAAAATCCAACATCACCAGCAATATCAAAGCAAAAACAAAAGGGGACCCAGAACTGAACCCTGGGGGACACCTTAAGTTACCGGATCGTATGTTGAAGAGAAACCGTTTAGCACCAAAGACTGCTACCTAGCATGGATACATTCGGCAACCCATGCGATGATGCTATCGTCCAATTTGTAGGCTCGAAGTTTTGAAATGAGAAGATCATGCGCAACTACGTCAAATGCTTTTCTGAAGTCTAAGAATATGCAGTCTATTATCTGTGTTTTATCTATCGCTGGCGCCAGGTTGTGAAAGAATTCAACTAGTTGGGTTGAGCATGAAAAACCCCGCCGAAAACCGTGTTTACTAGAGCTTAGAAGGTTATGTAACTAAGTGTGACATAATTAACATAAGAATTAAGTGCTCCATTAATTTGCATGTTATACTTGTCAAGGACAGTGACCTGTAGTTTTCAACACTATTTCTCTATCCACCTTTGTGAATGGCTACAACAGGTGCCAGTTTCCTATCATGCGGTAATGAAGCTTCAGATAAACATTTTTGAAATAAACGAGAGAAATAAAAACACAGTATTCCAGACCAGTTTTTAAGAATTGCCACTGGAATATCATCCGGACCAAATGCGGTGAATGGCTTCATTTTCTGTAGTAATTTTCCCAACCCTTCTACACCAAATACAACTTCAGGCATTGGATTAAAGTCAGTCTTGAGAGTCACATTAACGGTTCAAGAGAGTTTAGGCCCAAACACAGACGAGAAAAAATGACTGAATATTTTTACTTTATCTTTGTCATCGTCAACTTTCAGAGATCTTTAAAGCAGGAACAGAGTTATTATCTTTACCATTAGACCTAACAAATTTCCAAAATTCTTTGGGGTCCCCCATAAGCTTTTCGCCAAGATTTTCAAAATATGTGTGCTTATTCTTTTCAGCTAAACATTCAAAGCTGCTTTGCAAACGTTTCAGCTCCAACCAAGCATCGTGAGACTGCCTTTTTCTATACTTTAAGTAAACTCTCCTGCTTTTTTGCAGTAGTGTGCGCAGCTGAAGGTTAAACCAAAGTTTGTCCCTTGATTTTCTGGATGAAATAACACGAGTATGGATAAAGGCATCACGCAACTCGAAGAGCTTGTCTTTAAACAGCTTCCACAACAGTTCGCTTGTGAATTCATCAACTAACGCATCAAAGGTAGGAAGATAGGACTCAAAGGCCGAAGTTACAGCACCAAAGTCAGCCCTTTGATAAACGTAAATTTTTCTGGGTTCCCTTTTTCGCACTGACACATTTTGGGCGTTTACATCAGCAACGAATGCACGATAGTCACTTAAACCAGGCAGAGTATTGACAGTCGTTACAACGCCAGGAACATTACACAAAAGCAAGTCAAGTATATTTCCTGTATTGTCATCACGTGATGCATCATGAATGTATTGCCGGAACGCAGAATCGCTGACAAGATCGAAAAATGCAGAATACACAGAGCCATTGACCAATGCAGCGGGGTCACCGCTCGACCAGTCTATATCTGGAAGATTGAAATTGCCCCCCATTATGATGATATCATTGTAGAAGGTATCAAGAAAGGCGGACAGTTGAACGAACTGATCGTGTGACGATCCAGGGGGCCGGTAATGCAATCCAGTAACTGAACTTTTTCCATTACGCAGCCTTCCTTTGGAAAAACACAGACTCGCAGTCAGCTCCGGAACAGTTCAAAGGTACACATGACAGGTCTGAACGAACCAGAAGAAATGCCCCTCCCCCTCTTGCTCCTCGATCACGTCTGAAACAGTGGTAGCCAGCCGGAAATACCTCAGAATTTAAGACAGTCAAATCAAGCCACGACTCGGTACCGGTAATAATTGTCAGTTCTACTGACCTTACGAGAAGATGGAAGCGATCGACTTTATTTCTGGTGCTCTTGCAGTTCATCACCAAAACACAAACCAATTCCTTAGCCCCAGTATCTAATGCGGGTCCCGTCTGTTTTACTTTGTTGGTTGTGCTGTCAACCTAGTAACGCTTGTTGCCCATATACAAGGTGTCAAACTTTAGTACTGCTTTTATACCGTCTTGCTTATTCTGCTTTGCGAAGTTCCACAAGCGATTTATTTTATCCCAGACAACACGTGAAAAATCCTCTGTAATGCTATAGTTCGTGCCTTTTAATTTTCGCACATTTCTTAGTACTTGTTGGCGTTCCTTATAAGAAGAAAACTTAGCGATAACTGGGCATGTTTTATCTGCTCTATAGGTACCGATTTTATGTGCACGTTCAATACTAACTGAATTAAGCTCAAGTTTTGTACTGCAAAGATTCAAGACCAGTTCACTCACGTTCTTGCCCGTTTGTGTATCAGCTAGACCATAAAAGAATAAATTGTTCCGCCTTTGATGATTCTCAAGATCGTGAATTTTCGAACTTAATGCCGCCAATGCGGACTGATCCTGATGCTGCTGTGCCTCATTGTTAGCCATTGTTGAACGGATGCCGTCTACTCTCGCAATTGTTTCCTGCAATGATGGGATACGGACCTTCAGTTCTTCAATTTCGGCAGAGAACTTGTTCTCTGTTGCCGACAGCTTTTTTAATATTGTGTTTTGGTCCTCTAGCAGGCAATCAAACTGTGCAGTATTTGCCCTGTGTTTAACTCTAAGCCACCACCACACAATAAAAGAACAAGCAAATAGAAAGCGACGCTCCTCCAAATAACAATTGGGCGTCTTGCGTGCGTCCTACGAGTCTTCACAGAACACTGTTTTGAACACAAGAAAAAGAGAGTTCGGGATGGAACTGGCAAAATAATACAAACATTCGTTGAATAATAGTTCCAATGATTAACCTGTGAAAACAGTAAGCAATAGATAAGCATGGATGCCATGTTTCCGGTTCCACGTCCCGTCATTGCAGTGCCGCTCCATGGCTTTTGTAGCTGAAGGACACCATCAGCATTGGCCAGGGCGCATAGTTGCCAGTCTCCGTGTAGAAGAAAGTCGAAATCGGATAGTGCCAGGCGGTTCTCTTGGTCCCACCAGCACTCCAATGGTGGTAATCCGTCACTTTGCGAAGGTAAACGAGCATCTTCGCCTTCACATGCTGACACTCGCACATAACTGGAAGAAAACGTCCGCGAGACTAATCTGTGAAAACAGTAAGCAATAGATAAGCATGGATGCCATGTTGCTGGTTCCATGCCCTGTTGAGTGGGCAAAAACCGCTGTGATCAAGTCTGTTGTCAGGCTGCACTGACATGGCAAAAGTATGTTTTGTGTGACCAATCCAGAAAAAATTGTCGCATTTCATCTACTGTAGCCGGCAGATCGTTATAGGGTCGTTCAATAAAAGTGAAGTTCGTAGCATTGATGAAATACATAGATCAAACTTGGATTGAAATGTGGTCTCTTATATCAAAAAGTCTATTGTACATGAATCCATTGTAATGAGCTGAGACTGTATAGCATAAACCTTGTTAATACACACCCACTTTAGTATACTAAGAGTTAACGCATAGTTGTGAAGGAACTGGCCAAGTCTCCATAGAGTTGTGGGGGATGTTTGTATGCCTCCAGGTTAGTGTTGTACTGTGGTCACTTATTGTCGCATAGGTTAACTGCATCCCTCAAGTTTCAGTATGGCTGATACCACAGTGTGCAGCGAAAAGTGTTCTGCTCTTTCGGTAAATGCAGGGACTAGTTTACCGCTGAATCCAATTTCGGCTGCAGTGCCTACGTGGATGAGCATAGAAAATGTATGGAGGCACAACGGTAGCCATCAGTGAATGTTAACGTACGTCTGATAGCCAACAACCCTTTTATGATTAGCATGCTCAACTATCTGCTTTCACTACATCACAAATGCCACCCTATGTCTGAGGTCATGCTTGGGATGCTACATTGGTTGTTAGTGTTCCCAAGTTCATCACTTCCAGCGAGCACTAATCATGGGCGTTTTCATGAGTGTCGGGAAATGGTATTTGCGAGATCTCTTCATAACTCATTCCTAGTGTTAGGATGTTTTCGGTGTTCCTTATATTTAGGTAGTCGCACTGGCCATCCAGCAGTCGTGAATAATTTTAGGCTTTACCTTACTGCAACATAAGTGCAAACTGTAGTGCATGCGCTGCTTGTCCATTTTGTCAGCAAGGTGTCCCCTCTGTTTGCAGAATGTGCCAGCACTGCTGAACTGGCAATGCAGCTTTGCTCGGAGTTGCAACTGCACTACCCCCAGCTGGCAGGAGATGTGGCACGGCTCAAACAGCTGAGTGAATCGCAGCAGGCATCCCCAGGCAGTGCTGCTGCTGAACTGGATGGGTGAGTCCTTGCAGTGTGCAGTCCCATTTTGCTGTGCTTCAGGACGCGATGGGTAAACATGAAGGTCTGTGCAACGTGAAATGGAAATCATTGTCTTGTCTTTTATCTTTGGCATCTTTCTGAGCATATTCATGTTGGTGTAGTACTAAAGCTGTGTGCTCAAACATGGAGAAAAAGGAAAGCATAGTTGTGAAAATTCGGTGACAGAGTCAGGCTCATGTTCGATAGTACACAGGTTAGAGTCTCGAGCTGGTGCGACTTCTTTATTTTCTGTGTTGCCGCTTATTTTTGAAATGCTACAATGTGAATACTATCAACAAAGAAGGAGCTGCAATCTATTGATTATGTCACAAGCATTCCAGAGACCCTGGCTTTGGCAGCATTGACACGTACTGAACAGAGGGCCAAAGCTGCACTGTAACACAGCAGTGTCTCAGTGTATGTTACTTGTCCCCTCCAGGGACGCAGGAAATAATGACACGTTCAGCAGCCACATTGGAAGTCTGGCCTGCATGATGCTGTGCATATATAATCACTGCACACCTGAACACATGCATAAAAAGATTGTGGGGGCAGGGTGTCTACCAACCGGGAAATCTCAGGGAATATGATCAGTCTGGAAAATCTCAGGGAAAACTCAGGGAATTTGGGCCTCTCTCAGGGAAAATCAGCTCAAGTACGAAAATCGCGGTAACGCTGGCTCTAACAATGCACCTTGCGATTGAATTTATAGCGCAACTCGCACTAATTGAAGGGAGGAGTGCCCCCCCCCCCCCCTTGTTTTCCTCATCGCTCTTCGTCGCGCGAATCGGCTGCTTTTTTTTTATTATTGGCTTTGCTTGTCGCGTCTTGTTCTATGTAAAGTCCGCTGTATGTGTCTGGACGCGCTACGGCGCACACACATCCCGTGTGTGCGCCGAGCGTTGTTATATTGTGCGTTTGCTTGCAAGCAGTCTTTTCTACAAATATTGCGGAAAAGACTGTGGAGGTAGAGGACGCGCGGCTACATGAAGCTGCGCGCCCTCTCCATAGGGAGAAGACGCGGCGCCGATTCTACACGCCACGCGGTGACGCGTGATGCGTCGTGCGGTCTGTAGCAACGCCGCTGGGCAACGCCATTTCGTGGTTTCGGTTTCCCAGCGTGATTGCAACGGAGGCGCGTGAAACTTGTTTATCTTCGTCGGCAAGGCACCCCTTTCTAGAGGCGGCGGAAGTTGATTTTCATCTTTATTGGCATAGCTTTCAGCTTGTTTATTATCGACACTTATGTTCCGAGGGTCGCTGGATCGAATCCCGGCCGCGGCGGATGCATCTCGATGGAGGCGAAATGTTTTAGGACCGTGTATCTGTACGACGTCAGTTAAGAAACCTCGGGAGGTCAAAATTTACGGAGTTCTCCACAACGGCCTCTCATAATCATAGCTGGTTTTGTGACATAAAACCCTACAAATCAATTATCTACGCTTACGAGGGATTCTTGCTGTTCTTAAGTACCGAGTTTATTCTGCCCAAGGCAGCCACACGCTGGAAAGATACCATGTGCGTGCCAACACAGCTGCTGGTTGCTCCAAGATGAGAACAGAGATGCGTTTTATGTGCGCAGACTGCGATAAGGCGCTGTGTGTAGACCCGTTTTTCAAGGAATACCATGTTATAAAATACTATTGAACAACTTGCAGTATTTGCTCGATTCTACCGCGCCCTCATTTGTAACGCGCACCAGTTTCCCGCGACAAAAAGAAAGTCAAACATCGATTGTAGTGCACACCTATTTTTCGGGACACAGGAAAAAGGGAGAGCTTAGTAATCAACCTTTTCACATTAATAAAACCAGATGCCGTACTCGCGTTATGAACGCACTCGCATAATGAAAGCACCGCTAACTTTAAACTACTGCAATAGTTGATCCGCGGCGTCTCGAAGACGTTCGGCGCGCCGATTCATAGCTCCTGCGTCTCGATGAAACTTCCGCACGTTGCCGGGCGCAGCCGCGTGGAAGCTCGCAGTGGTGCATTCCACCGTGCAATCGCAGTTCCCTCAAGCCTGCTACCGCATGCTGCCATGCGTGCTGCGGAAGCTGGCGCAGCTAAGCCTAAGCATGGTCGGGGCGTGATCTCCGAGATTGCATCGCGGCAATCTCGGACGTCAAGCAGCGCGCACGGCTGAGAGGCTATGCTTCAGCACGGATACGAGCGAGAAATGCGATGGTGAGCCGTTTTGCGTATGGCGATGGGAAACATCTATTCTCCCGTTACGGCCACCCGCAAACGCTATTGAAAGTTCGCGCCGCTGGGCATCTCAGACTTCGGTTGGCCGCAAAATGGCCAAGCAGGCGCGGCGATTATCAACGGCCTACGCGTAATGTGCGTCGTGGCAACGTTGCGTGGGGGACCGGCGGCGACATAGAAACTACAGAAACTATGCGCGCCAAAGACCGCCGCGCCGCTAGTTTGTTTTTGCGGCAGTAACCGTTCGGCAGCGCCCGAAGCGCGTAGGAGGCGGCCATTTTCCTACGTGCCTCGGTATGGTAACGGCGTTGTTCGTTCGCACTCGTTCGCATATGATTTTTGGACCCGTTTTATAGAAAAAGTGCGCCTTAGATTAGAGTAAATACGGTTTAAGTGATGCTGACACGAAAATATAGCTCCTGATTCTTTTTTTAAAAAACAATGTTTTTCGGACCTTACGCATTTTGTACATTCAAAATCCGTCACAAATTGACCGTCTGGGAAAGCTTATTTCTTTTTGTTTGTTTGATTTTTTTGGTTTTCTTTATTTGACCCTGAAAGAGCTCAAAATACTTATTAGTGATGACATTGGGTGACATGGTGCCTACCTGCATCGTCATGAAGAAAGTTATGTGCCACTCAGGGAATTTCGCAAAACATACTCAGGGAAAACCTGGAAATCTCAGGGAATTTAGCAATATCAACTTGGTAGACACCCTGGGGGGAGGATATAGGTAGCAATCAGCAGCTGGGAACTGTTACAGCTGCTGGACTGCTGATTCTTGCACTGAAAGTGACAGTGGTAACCAAGTGGTACTTTTATTTTGTAGTTGGTAGATGGTGGGGGCTACAACAGAACAGTGAAACGCTTAGGTGTCTTTTTTATATATCATGTCAATCTTCTGGGCTAAATGTCTCGCTAAATAAGAAAAAATTTAACAGCAAAGTGGTACACGTCATGGTAGTGGCCTTTACCACATCCATAACTTCAGCGGTGGCCGTGCATGTTTATGCAAGGATGTTTTCAGCAAGGGGCGGACACCCATAGCCGTGATTCCTGCACCATTAAAGTGAGACTGCATTTTTTTTGGAGTGCTGCCACTCACGGTTTTCTCGTACCCATGATCGAAAAAAAAAGACGCAGGTATTGGTTGTGCAGGTTGCATGAAATATTCAGTGCTATTTCTAGACATTAACAGGGCAGTTAAAAAACACACAGGACGGGTGCTTAACTGTCCTGTCCACGTCTAAAAGTGGCAATGAATATTTCATTGCAACATCTTTGACCAACTAGCCTCGCAACGTCTATTGGTTGTGCAACCATGCATGGTCTTTTCATACATAAAATGAGCCGTTCTACGAGATGCACCGGCGATAATTTTTGAAAAAGGTGGCATCGTATGCTCCTTAATATACGGTATCTTGGCATACATTGTTTCAGTGTCTGTCATCTGCCTCCGTAGAACGGGGCAGAAAAGAATCTGCCAGTTTTTCCATACGCGCAAAATGCACGCCTGAGGACCCCTGCAAGGAGAGTGAACCTAGAAAAAAGGTACCAACGAGCCTCTAGTGCGACCCACTAGCATTCAGTGAAACAAAGCTCTGGGGAGTGGGCGCCTGGATGCCACCCTGAGGAGGTCAATCAATGTGCGTCCTGTTGACGTGTCCTTAGGCAAGCTACACCGCGTTAAGAGGGAGCCGCATAGTTATTGGGGGAAGTTAGCTTCAGTAGTGAGCTGAGTTTTGTCACATGCAAAAACTAACTCCACAGTAGACCCTCCATAATTCAAACTCTGATAATTCAAACTTTCACTTAGTTCAAACCAATTTCAAATTTTTGGCTGCCCTACTATGTTTTGAATGTATTTAAAAGCTGCATAATTAAAACTGGACCATTCATTTAATCCTGTTAATTCATACTTTGTGCGGATCCTTACCGGAAACATTGCCTGCTTTGGTTCCTTCTAGTTGAACATTCATGCCCATATAATTTAACAGCCAGAAACAAAGCCAGTCACATGCCAGCACTCGTCAAAGCATTCAAAACCACTAGTAGAAAAAAGAAACACTGAGGTGACAACAATGCATGTGATGAGGGGTCATTTGTTTTTCCTGGTGTATTGCACTGAGCTGTATTTGATAAATCAAATTTCTGATAATTAAAAAAAATAAAGACTGGTATCCCTTCAAGTTTAAAATAATGGGAGTGTACTGTAACTCTGGTGCACAAGCAGTTCCTTTCATTTTGCCACTAAGGAAGCAGTTACCAAGCTTGGTTAAAGGGCCAGAGGGGGACGAGGTGCAGGAAAGGCAACTTTTTCTAAATGGGAATCATTGCAGTGGTTGAGGCTGCTTCATTTGCAGCTCTTGCACAAAACTGGTGAAATAAGCAAAAAGAAGGACTTTGAGTTTTGTGAACTTCTAATGCATCAAAAAGAGTATTTTTCTGAGAGGTGCTGCTAATTCTACACCTGTATGAGTAAACTTTTTGCCAGTGTGAGAGCATAGGAAAAAAGTGTGACATGTTGTGGTGCTGCCTCGTTTTTGCCGATTTAGAAATGAATATTTACAAACGCATTGACACAGCAGTCCTGCACTGATGGCTGCTTCCTAGAAGGCATTGGAATTACTTCCCTAGAAGAGAAGCGCATATGGTTAGTTTGACAAACCCTTGTACCCTGCAAGATTACAGTTGAACATATGTACTGAATCAATGGGGGATCGTGACATAGTTTGATATATCAGTAATTTGAAATATGCTTATCTGAAGCTGATTTAGCTCTGCACATTTCAGACAGTCTCTTGAGATGAAAAATGGGACTGATGTGTTGCTCCAATGCCATTTGGCATCCTCTTTCCAGTAACAGATTGCTATGGGTAGTGGCATTTGCTACATGACATACAGTAGTAGTAGCATTTGCTACATGACATATAGTAGTGATGCCTACTAAAGTAAATACAGCATGAACAAAAATTATACTGCACAAGCCATCCATGCTCTTGATATTCAAACTGAAAGGTACAGCCTCCAGCATTTTTAATAATCTCGCGCGAGCGTCGACCGCACGCAGCATCAGCGCCTTACAACGGCGATAATCTGCGAGACTGGCAGCAGTACGCGCAGGCGCACGAAGCAGCGCTAGCGCAAGCGTAGTCTGCCAGGCTGTTCCTTTCAGGATGAAACACTCCCTTTCTTTGTTAAAGGCGCCCGGAGTGCGCACAATCGCAGATAGAAACGTCACGAACGTTTTGCTTTTTTTTATTTCCACGTTTTTTATTTCCACGTGTATTACTTTTTTTATTCAAATTTCCCTGCGCATCAACTTTGAGCAGTTTTTTTTACTGCAATCACAGGAAAGATAAAGAGAACATGAATCGGTAGATCACGGTTTAAGTTGTGCGCATGGTTTTGTTCACCCCGCTTTTGTTTTCCTTTTTTTTATCTAAGGAGACTAATACAGTCATTGTGGTAGGGCGTGCATCGTCCTGAAAGGAACAGCGTGGCAGATGACGCTTGCGCTAGCGCTGCTTTGTGCGCCTGCGCGTACTGTTGCCGGTCTCGCAGATTGTCGCCGTTGTAAGGCACTGATACTGCGTGCAGTCGACGCTCGCGCGATATTATTAAAAATGCTGGAGGCTGTACATTGGCATAAATCATGGGGCTTCAGGGGGGGTTCCTGACGTCCCCTTGGTGCCCTGTCTGGGCGGACACCCCCTGCAAGTCTCCCCCCCCCCGTATCCCCTTTGAATTGCTCCAAAGTCTAGTGCACACACTCGACAGAAATTCTTAAATCTAAAGCCCTTCCAAAGAGCACAAACAAAGTAAAAAGGGGAAGTTGCTTTTTTGTTTCAAAAGGCATACTAGATCATGAATTTTTAAAAATGCTGCAGACTACTTCTGATGTGATGCAAGTATTCATTGTGCTGGGCTTCAAACTGCATTGTAAATGAGAAATTCCCAACCATTTAGCATTATTTGTTGACAATTTGGTGGAAGCAATTGACAGTGAAGTATGAATCTGCCTGCCTTGCCACAGTGGTCTAGTGGCTATCGTACTTGTCTGCTGATTTGAAGGTCACAGGATCGAATCCCAGCCGCTGTGGCTGCATTTCGATGGAGTCGATATGTTGAGACCCATGTACTGGTGTGATGTCAGTGCATGCTAAAGAACCCCAGAGGGTCGAAATTTTTGGAGCCCTCCACTACGGTGTTCTTCATAATCATATCATGGTTTTGAGATGTAAAATTCCAGAAATCATTATTAAGTATGAATCTGACTGCACTCAACTATTACTATGGTACTGTTGTAAAAAAATCATCTTTTAGTTAAACTTCAGTGGTGCAAATTAGTATCTACTTATTTTGTAGTGTGTGCTACTTGCATTATTCAGTGCCCCTCGGCTGTGTAAGGCTAGTCATATTGAAACTGCAACTGCCACTTGACTAGTTTTCGAGAAGACTCAGTGGCACATTGCAAGTACACAGGTGTCAGATCATGCTCATTGTTATGTTTGATTTAAGAGCACGGTGTTAATTTTGTGTAGTTAAATATAAAATGGATAATTAAAAACAAAATGGCCATAATGGGAAGATATGTG
Organism: Hyalomma asiaticum; assembly: GCA_013339685.2. Taxonomy (NCBI): domain Eukaryota; kingdom Metazoa; phylum Arthropoda; class Arachnida; order Ixodida; family Ixodidae; genus Hyalomma; species Hyalomma asiaticum. The sequence goes on along the minus strand of CM023481.1, from coordinate 65,156,664 downwards.
TCCCTCCTTGTGATTCTTCTGGATCTACGACACTGGAAGCAGGACCCTAGAATTTTGTTTGACTTATCAGATGCAAGCATAGGTAGATATGACAGTTTATTATATGTATTCCCACTGTCTAGTATTTTTCTTGCTTTCCTCATTCTGTCTGTGGTTTTGATTGTCTGGCCATGTTTAGGCAGGCAGTTTGGCTTTGTACTTGTAGTATATGTGAATGCAACTGTTCAGCCAGAAGGAACAAAGACAGCTAATAGTTCTGGTACAAGCCAGCAAATACAGTCGAAGCTCGATATATCAAACAGCGTGGCGATCGCGAAATAGTTCAATATATCCAGAATTCGATATAAAAAATCGAGTAAAAAATGCGTCAAAAACTTGTGGAAAACAACCAATGAACCAATCATGGTGCAGTAAATACTCACCTGATTCAAACAAAGCATTTATTGTGTTGGCTCAAAATACTGAAAAAGGATAGCCTGCTTTTTGATGGCAATGGCGTGTTTGACGACTGCATCCTCAATGTAATCTAGGCGATCCACAAGTGATAGGCCGGTGCCTTCAATCGCGCCGCAGTGGCGGCGCACAAGGGCCAGAGCAGCTATGACCTCAGCTGATGTAGGGAGCGGGGCATCATCAGCGCTTGCGGGATCCATCTCGGCAGCGTTTTCATTTGGCTGCTCGGCAGTAACTTCGGCGACGATCTCGACATGTGTCAGCTCCGCTGTTGTACCAGTGCTGACGTCACCTCCAATGAAGTCGTCGATGCACATGCTTTGCGGCTCGGTACCAACAAAGCTCTCCAGCTTGCTCCACGTTTCGGCGAGCTCGCTTTCTTCATCTGCGCATGCCAACCCAGCTTTCTCGGATTCTTCCACTGATGCCTCGTTAGTGCAGCCAGCGAAGCCTGCATGCTGAAAGCAGTTGGATATCGTCGACTGCTTGACGCTATCCCACGACGCTTTCAGCATTTGGATGGCGCCCAAAAGATCGATCTTCAGGTCTTGGCCCATCCGGAGCTTGACAAGCAAATTTCGATCAGCCGACGCTTGTAGATGGACTTAAATGTGCGAATAATGCCCTGGTCCAACGGTTGCAGCTTCGAAGTGGTGCTAGGCAGCAGAAATACCACTTCGATGTTGCTCAGCTGGGCATCGGTGTGGTGTGCCGTGCAGTTGTCGACAATAAGGCATACCTTCCGTCCTTGACACGCCAGGTCCGAATCCCACGCCTTCAGCCACTTGAGGAAAATATCACTCGTTATCCACGACTTCTTATTCCAGGCATAAGTCACCGGAATATTGGGGCAGTTCTGCATGCACCTCGGGGTTTGAAACTTGCCAATTACAAGTGGCCACAGCTTCGTGCTTCCATCCATATTGGCAGCCAATAGGACCGCCACACAGGCCTTGCCTTGCTTGCCCCCGTGGCACTTGTCCCCGTGAGTGTCCAGTGTTTGTCGCGGAAGCATTTGCCAGAATAGGCCCGTCTCGTCAGCGTTGAAGATTTGGTTCGGCTCATACTTGGCGAGAACTTTGGGCCACTCGTGATCAAGCCACTTCTGAATTTTTTCATCATCGGCGTCCTCACTCTCTCCCAACACGGTCTTCCCGACAATGTCAAAGCGAGTCTTGAATCGTTGCAGCCAACCGCTGCTCGCAGTGAAATTCTCGGCGCCGAGAATGAATGCAAAGTTCTTTGCGTTCTTTGCAACATCGGTCCCGATATAGGAATATTTCGGGCCCTTACATCGATGAAACACTTGTGAAGCGACTTCTCAACATCTTCGAAGGCAGCTTTGCGTACACGCCGCGCGCCCGAGTGCTGACTCTTCTTGGCCTTGGCCTTTATGTCGCCTTTGTTTTTGAGCAGAGTACTCAGTGTGCTCCTTGGTATGCCAAACGCTTCTGCGACGCTCGACTTCTCGCCATTCTCCACGCGCTGATTGCTTCTAGTTTAGCAGCAAAAGTCAGGGTCGTTCGTTTCTTAGCGTTTGCAGCCATCGTTACACGCACCACGACGTGCGACAGGCCTAACTCCACACACACGAACACTACGAGGCTACGAGCACAACGATCGATGCGACGACGGGGAGGGGCTAGTCCAACAAGTGCAGTGCGCCGACGCTGCGAGGATATGCGGCGTGCGTACACCGCTACATTCAAGTGGCGCTCTCGGCACCATCGATGTGGGCAGCAGTTGTAAACGCCCACCGCGCTACCGCTAGTTTCGAGAGTGTTGCGGGAAAGCTCGCCGCCTGTCAACGGAGCGCGGGTGGTCTGGGGTGGCCGAGTTCGATATATCCATTATGCGTCAAACTTCGTCCAAAATAAAAAATAAAAAATGCATGCGATTTCCCACGTGATGTAGGAACCGTTCGATATAGGTAATAATTCGATATATCCGTGTTCGATATATCGAGGTTCGACTGTAGTAAGAGCTCACAGGATTAACTGTGTAGTGCACTTAGGATTAGGCAGCTTTTAAATACAATGGAAACATAGCAAGCCAACAAAGAATTTGAAATCTGTAATAATTGAAAGATTAAATTATCAGATTTTTAATTATTGTGCACCCTTCATACTGCCCTTCGGATTTGATGCTCTGTTGGGCCACTGTGGTGGTAGTCTCTTCAACGGCTGCAGAGAGTGCTGCTATTGCTGCTGCACTACGCAAACTGAAGAATGGACCCACAAATCAAGCCGTCATTCTCACAGACTCAAAGTCGGCAATTCAACAGCTCTCTCGTGGAACTCCTCGAAACAAGTTCTGCCGACAATCATTGGTCTCACTGAAAACAGCAGCCCAAAGAGGAATTAGGATAACTTTCCAGTGGATACCTTCGCATGGTGGTATCAACGGCAACGAAAAAGCAGATGCCCTGGCCAACGCAGCGCTTTCACGACAACCGACGATAAGAGCTCCTATTAATCAGATATCAGCAAAACAATCAATTCGTGATCATTTCCGTTCTTTGTGGAAGCCACCACACCAGCCTTGTGTGACTAAAGGACTTAGCCGCAGCGAATCAACTTTACTGTACCGAGTCAGAACGGGGTCAGCATGCACTCCCGCATGGTCTTTTAAAGTTAGGGGTGCTGCTTCGCCATTGTGCACGGAGTGCAATGAACTGGGAGACATTGACCACTACATCTGGTCCTGCAAGCGCTTTTGCACTGAGAGAACAGCATTCATGGACAACATGCAAAAAAGAGGGCTTGCGCATGGGAGCACTGAAGAAATTATATATCCGGAAGGGACACGGTCAGTTCGCAAGAAGGTGTCAGCCCTGCTTGTAGCATTTCTTCAAGAGACAGGATTGAGTGACACGGGGTGAACAATGCGACATGGACAGAGACGCTCGGGCGGAGCAATTGCCGGCCAGGTCTGCCAGGCTAACACCGCCTGTAGCCACAACACCACTACTACTACTATGGTGGTTCAGCGGCTGTGAACCATGGTGCTCGGCTACTGACCCGAAAGATGCGAGTCCGATCCCAGCCACAGAGGTCGTAGTTTCAGTTGAGGTGAAAATTCTAGAGGCCTGTGTACCGTGCACTGTCAGTGCATGTTAAAGAACCTCAGATGGTCAAAATTTCCCGAGCCCTCCACTACAACGTGCCTCATAATTGCGTCACAGTTGGTACATAACATCCCAGCAATTAGCATATTAAGGACATTGTGTTGATAGCATCTACCAAAACAGTGCTGTTTCAGTGGCACAAGTATTTCCAATGGCACAAAGAGGGATCATGGGCCAGATCACTCTTTCACTGTTGGGTTATCTTGGAGGTGATGCACCCCCAGAATTGAGCATTTTTTCTTGGATGTTATCAAATCAACACAGTGGTTTTTTTCTTTCGTAATGTAGAAGGGGAACATGAAAGTAATTATGGGAAGTTTGCTCTTTGTACATTCCTGATGCTCCTTTCTGACAAAGGAACAAAACGTGCAGTAAACGCACAAAAAGACACCACAGTTCTCAGTGTGGGCTGGCTTCTGCATTGGTGCCGCCATGTAGGGGTAAGGAAATGGTACAGCTAAACTTGCTTTTTTCTTGGATAACAACCTGTTCGCATCTGTCTCCAAGCCTGCCTCATATTCGACCATGAAAGTGCCTTAGGTACTCCAGTCAACATTCAAAAGTCCCACATGAGCAGCCACCCCATAGCTGTCACATGGTGGTACTCAAGGAAGGGGTGCTTTTGTTTATTCAGATTTCACCATTTAAAGTTGTTACTGTGGTACTCATCTGCCAATCCGATAGAAGCAGGTTCGATCTCAGCTGTGGCTGTTGCATTTTGATGAACGCAATGTGCTGGAGGCTCACATTCTGTGTGATATCAGAGCGCGTTAAAGGAGCACTGACACAAAAATTTTGCACCTTGTTTTTTGAGCTGCAAAAAGTCACTAAGGACCCACTCATCATGTATCATAACCTCATTTGCTTGAGCACCCAACTGTTATTTAATTAGAGACATTTTTACGGTGGCCAGTTCAAGTTTCGGTTTCAGAGAGTGCCAAGAAAGGTTGATTTGTCTGTAAACACACAGCTGCCACGCGACCCAGCAAAACTTAGTGAGCATGCCACGCTCCACAATGCATGCAGGCGCTCCACTTTCTGGCAGACAATAGAAGGTGTAGAAGGTGGGGAGACAAAAAAAGGAAACAGGAATGTAGACCCCCCCCCCGTTGCTTGGGTCCCCCAACAACATAGTGGAAGAGCGAACAACAGCAGTAGAGAACAGGAGGCAGTAGCAGCAGCCAGCACAAACTGGTTGTGAATGGTCTGGTTGTGGATGGTCGTTGCTTGTTTAAAGCAAAACCTTTTGGCTGTTGATTCCACCATGTCCTCCGTTGGCGGCTCGGTTGCACTTCACACACTTTAGAATTGATTTTAGATATGTTCTAGGGTCTACTTGCCATTGATATTTTGCAAATGATGTATGTGTGTCTACAAAAATTTCTTTCACCACTGCAGAATGCCTGCCTCAAAATGATAGCGTGGTAATATAACTGCTGGAGCAAGTAAACCCCAGCAGTTAAAGTTAAAATGCAGGGCACTGGCTGCACCAACCCAACGAGGCTGTTACAGCAGCCTCGTTGGGTTGGGTTACAGCCAGGCAACTCTGTCGCAAGCAGCAGGTGAAACCTTCCACAGTTCCCTGTCTTCACCTCCCCTCCCCAGCCCCCAAGTGCTTTTGCTGTCTTTGCATAGAAACATACTGGACAGGTCAATTTTTAGACATCTAAAGTAGCATCTGTCATGTTCCTATTCATCTTAAAACTTGCTCCACTGAAGCTAAGGGAAGTGCGTAATGATAAGCAGTGGGTGCCCGAGGCACGTCCAGTAGTTTCCTTTTGCAAGCATGACAATGTGCGCAGTCACAAGGGGCAAGACACAGTATACCTTGTTTAAATTTTCTAGTAAGAATGTTTTAACAGAATAATTTTTCTCATGGAAACAAATACAGTCTGTTTGAATGAAGTAGACTTGTTATTAAATCAAATATAGAACATATCTTGCTTCCAAATGTAGAAAACAAAACAGCAAAGGCACCTACAGGAAGAAGCCCGTGTAAACTGCGCACTCACCACACAAAAAGTTTCAAAAAAGAGAGAAAGAAAAAACAAAAAAGATTCAGAGGCCTCAAAAATCAGTCCTCCACTCAGGGCCCTGTTTGTCACGGTTGGGCTGGTGAGGAGTTGTGCTGACTACCTCAAGACAAGCACCACATCTTTGTTAAGTGTTGCCGCACCTGTTGAACCTACACCATCATTTAGTGCCATGCAGAGCACTGGTTGCAAAAATTTAATAGGTCCCCAGAGTGGAGAATTTGTTTCTGTCATCCATTCCATACATAGCAGTCAACAATGTGGAGGCTATCAAGGAGTTCGGCCAGCAAAGTGCATAACTCCGCGTGTCTCAGCTGCCTTTTCTCTTTGTAATTGCTTATGCGAACAGAACAATGGCAGATGTGTCAAGTGTTGCAACCAGCTTCAAATGAAATGCAAAAGGAATGAGGAGAATGAGATGCTAAGAGATGGAGAACATATATTCAGAGCCACATAGCAGAGTTGTTTATCTCGAAGGCATAAAAAGCACTAATGTATTACTCAGCTTAAAACTGAAAAAAATCGCATTGTGGGTGCGACACAGTTACCGTATTTATTCGAATCTAGGTCGATAGTTCTTTCAAATTTATTTGTATCAAACTCCAGGGTTGGCTTAGATTTGAGGATTTTGAAAAACACGCCATTTTTTAGTGAGAAAAGTGGTGTACAAATAGCGCCACCTAGAAAACGCCACCTAGACGGTTTTGTAGCCGTAAGTGGCCGAGCCAACGCCTGACTTAAGTACACACGCGAGGCCGCCATTTTGATCACTGTGGCACGAGTGTTGAGGCGAGCCGTTTGTCATTTCGAGTCGCGCTTCAAGCGGTCTGTGTGGCACAGCACAATGGCGCCAAACAGGCGGTGCCATTATAATGCTGCTTTTAAAAGGAAAGTTGTCCTAGCCGCGGAGTCGTCGTCCAACGTTCAAGCCAGGCGGGACTTTGGAGTGGACGAAAAAAATGTGCGTTGCTGGAGGGGCCAACCGGTCCACGGAAAGGCCGTCACCCTGAAATGGAGACGGCATTGGCCGACTTTGTTTGGGCGCAGCGAGCAGCTGCCCTACCAGTAACGACAGAAGTGCTCCAGGCAGAGGCGAGGGAGCTTTCAAGGGAGCGAGGTGTGTCGGCGGCAGACTGCAAAGCCAGCCGAGGCTGGCTGCAGAAATACCTGAAGCGCTTTGGCTTCAACCTCTGTCGTCGCACCTCAGTCGCACAAAAGTTACCGGCTGACTACGAAGAGAAGTTGCTGGACTTCCAGTGCTTCGTGCTTCGAAAGAGAAGAGCGAGAGCGTATCCACTAAGCCAAATCGGCAACGCGGACCAAACGCTGGTATATTTCGATATGCCAGTGGCGTACACAGTCTCCGAAAAAGGGGCCAAGGAAGTGAAGGTGCGCTCTGCGGGGTATGAGAAGCAGCGCGCGACTGTGATGCTGTGCTGCACAGCGGACGGACACAAGCTCCCTGCTTATATTGTTTTTAAGAGGAAGACGCTGCCCGCCAAAGAGGCCTTCCCGTGAAACGTCATTGTGCGGGCCAACGAGAATGGGTGGATGACCAGTGCCATGGTCAAGGAGTGGCTGAATATTGTATGGCGGCGGCGTCCAGGTGCCCTTCTATGCAAGCACTCTCTTCTTGTGCTGGACTCATACCGCGGGCACTTGACGGACAGCGTCAAGGCTGTTCTGGCCGATATGAACACGGGCCTCGCGGTGATACCGGGTGGAATGACGGGCCAGTTGCAGCCACTTGATGTGTGCATAAACATGCCGTTCAAGGATCGCCTGCAGGGGTTATACACTGGACTGTCTAAGCAAGGAGGACCACCAGCTGACGCCAACGGGCCGCATCAAGCGGGCATCACTTTCTCAGTTGGCAGGCAGGGTGGCTGCATCGTGGGACGATATCCCAGGAACTTTGATCGTGCGCTCTTTTAAGAAGTGCAGCATATCCAATGCGCTTGATGGCACCGAGGATTGCGCACTGTTTGAAGACAGCGACAAAGAAGTCAGCAACGAGGGAAGCAGCGACGACTCTGAATGAGTGCGGCATCTTTGTGATGCAAATAACTAGCAGCAGCGTGAAAAAAACCACGACACAGAAGAAACACACACAGTAGGACTAGCGGCTGTGTGTTTCTCGAGTTATTTGCATCGTGAACCAACTGCTCCGTTTCATGTTCAATAAATGTTTTCTTTTTGTAAACGCTGTCTTTGCCGTTTCGTCCGCCCTACATTCGAGGTAAGTTTTTTTTTTCCGGGCTTCGGACTTTTGGGAGTCGGCTTAGAATCAGGGCCGGCCTAGATTCGAGTAAATACGGTGTAAACTTTTTCCTTTTGCGAACGCATCTACTGCAAGGAGTCTCGCTAGGCTCCACAGTGTTGACTGCTCTGTGTGGGGCAGAGTATAGTATGGCATGTGATAAAAGGTTGCGTGGCAACACTAATTATATACAGTCCACCTTTATTAGCAGTGACTGTGAAGGGTTATAATAATAAAACCATCTGTTTTTCTTTGGTCATTTTGTTTTCTTTTTTTATGCATGCAGAGACTAAATACCAGAGGATACTGTAAGTGCAGTTGCATTTTGGAGATAATGAAAATGGAATCCCTGCAAGCAGAAGACTTGGAACAGCTATAAGGGATAATGGTGGTTGTAAGTTTCAGTCCTTTAATCCAAGGAATGATTGCATGAGTTGTAAATGCAAATGGAAGAATATATAGAAAGCACCTATGATATGCAGTGGACTCCATTTTAGATGAATACTAAAGGACTGTGAAAACTTGTCCTATCAGGAATTCATATCATAAGTGCCCACACACCCCTCCCATTTCCCTAGAAAAAAAAAAGTGACAGAATGACTGGTGCATGCAAATACCTGTTACTTAAGGGGCCTTGCAACACTTTCTGAGCATAGCTAGAAAACGTTGCCTATCTGTCTTGGAGGCTACTGTGAACACGTGAGCCAAATGGTTTCAAAGACAGCTTGAAAGCGCCCACTCTTCTTTCAACAATTAATGCCAGTGAGGGCACCGAGTGTGTCGCTTGACTTTTTCAGTTGCTCTTTAAGAAAAATACGGTCAAACCCGTTTATAATGAACTCGGAAGTGCCGCAAGAAGTGGTCATTGTGTCAGTAGTTCGTTGCATGTGGAGTTGCCCTCAAAAACGTACGAAAATGATTACCAAGTTGTTTTTTTTTCCTCACCCACGTTTAACACAAAGCGCTGAAAACCTCTGTGAAAAGTTAAGCCGTTTAACTTCATGAAGCGATGCCCACTGCGTGCTTGTGAGTGGTCTAACTGCCTTTGCAACGAACCGTATTTGCAGCCTGCACCATGAAGGAAAAAAAAGTTTTGAAAACATCCGTGTAATGGCTTTTTTTTTAAATTTTTTATTTTGCTATGCATCAGCTGCCCCAGCTTAAGTTCCTAGATATTTTTTCCGTTTGCAAAAAATCTAGGTACCTTAGCCCCAGCTAAGTGCGCCGGAAGCTGTGTTGCTTCGACCGAAGAGCACTGTGTTCGAAAGGTTGTACATCAGCACAGTTCTATATCGGTAACTGCTCAAACAAAGTGTTGACGAGCAGCGATCTCTCGATAGAGGCTTAGTAATCACCGGCCCTTTGCACAGAGTGCTCTCGCCGACTCATATTGCGTAAAGATCGGCAGCTGCAATAGCAATGCTTGAGTGGTGTTGGGAACGAAGTGGCGTATCGAACGCTTATGGCTTTTTGCATGCGCTGGCACTCGCTTCGACACACATGCATGCAGCTAATCTCAGTAGCACCTAAAGCGCACACCTTTTTTCGAGGAAATGAGCCAAAAATTTGGAACGCGCTCAAGCATCGAGTACGAAATCGAAACCGCGTTCGCGGCGTTGGCAACAGTCTCCCATCTGATGCGTTGAATGCGGAACTGCAGTGGCACTACCGGAACATCGCCGTCGCAAAGTGGTGGCGGGTTGTCTTCGGAACGAGCTCGCATGTGGGTCCGTTTCATGCTCACCTGCGGCGTTTGTGAGGAGCATCTACTCCGAACTAAGTACAGATGATGATGCACTGCTTTTATTAACGAGCCTATGTAAAAAAAAGTCCCCTGTACGCTGAAGACAGCCGCGTAACGTCTTTTCACTCCCTAAGGGTGTGAAGTGAGTTACGCAGCCTGCAGTTGGGTGCATCAACTGGAAAAAGTTTCTATTGATGAAAGCGGGAAAATAACCTGACCTCAGACAAGCTTGCCGTCTTAACTCCGTATCAGTATCAAAATTTTCAAGGTAACAGCACTTCACTGGCACGACCGAGGTAGGCCATGCGTGCGCCGCTCTCGTGCTTAAGTTTTTTTCCCCCTTCGTATGCGCCCTATTTTTATCGCGATCGTGTCTGAAGTTTTGATTGTAACAGTAGGGTGCTTAGAAAAGTGTTTGCTATATCTGTGGATGCAGTTTCAATGGGCGGCATAGGAAAAGTGCAAGTGCATTGAAATATGGTCATTATAACTGATAGATCATTTATACCTCGGATTGTTGCGAGTGGGTCTGACTACTCGTATTTTCTTTGTCAAACTCAAAATGAACAAATAAAAGTATTGCAGGAGATATTTCCGTCATAATGAAATCAGCCAAGGCTATTTCTGCATCAAGCGACTTGGTGCCGCCAGTGATTGATTGATTTGTGGGGTTTTATGTCCCAAAACCATGCTATGATTATGAGAGATGCCATAGTGGAGGACTCTGGAAGGTGCCACCAGTGATGTCATTTGCTGAAAGAAGAGCGGGCACTTTCCAGCTGCGTTTGAATCCAAATTGGCAATTCCCTGGTGTGTGCAGTACGGTGATATTTTTTGTCAAATGTTCACGGGAGCCTCCATGACTACCTGGCACCGCTTTCTTTGTTCAAAGATTGTTTCAGGGCCCCTTTAAAACAGTGAATGAAGGAGGCTTACAGTGACAAGCTAATTGCAAAAAAGTACTACTTTGACTCTCTGTAAAAGGAACTGGTGGCAAACATTCTTGCATGATTGTGTTGAATTAATGGTAGTTTTTTGCTCTTTCACAAATTTGCATGTCATTGTAAATTAAGTCATTTCCTATGTCAGAGTGATCTGTCGTAGGTGTTATCAGGATACAGTTTTCAAGAACTTACCATGGTTCCAGCATGTGCGACTGTGATGTAGTTTCCTATCAGGACCGGAACCAGCTGGCTCCGACTTGCTTTGTGATCTTAACCAGTTTGTAGTGAACAGTTTTTTTTATATTAAGCCCACAAAAAACCAAACCAAATGTTCTCACATTGTTCACTGTACTCAAGAATTTATCTTAAGGGGGACATCGGTCTTAAAAATGAAAAAAATTAAGAAAAGGTTCATTTTTTAATTTTGTTACAGTGGCATTCAGCATGTTTTTCTGCACTTTCTCAGAGAAATCTAGCCCTGAGAAGTAAACAGTTTTGCTAGAAATTCATATTTAATAACTAAGCTTCTTTCCAGACACGCCCCCCCTAAAATTAAATTTCACACCATTTGAAAGCTTGCAAAGGGAGGCAGCAATGAAAACCTCATGCAGTTTACTTCCCTAGAGCTTTCTGAACCATTGGCTATTGCAATTTGCTGCATCGAAGCAAACAAAATGCTTTTTCCACTTGGTACATGGACATCAGCTTTTTGCACTTTTCTCAGAAAGCTTTTTCTGGTTGTTTGCGATTTTCTGGGAGGTGTAGTTATTTTTATAGCAATCCGATTTGTCATTTTTATTTTGTCTTGTTGTTAGTCTCCTAAGGAGTGCAACAAACATGTAATACAGTGTTTTTACACCCTGCAACACTTATATATTTTCAAGAAGTAACAAAAGAAAGAAACACACATATCAAGCCAGATCTTTAATTCTTTGTAACTTCAGATAAAATTGAGGTAGAAACATGAAACAATGCTTCTTGCACTCCTCAAATGTTCACGAACATGTTTGTATAATTTTTAGCTCCCTTACTTTATCACAGTTTCTGCCAGTCATCCTGGAAACCTAAAACAAGAAGCATCGTGCAAAGTACTTTCCTCATTATTTAAAGAAAAACTACTTTAATATCTGAAACCAGCACTTTAAACTATGCATTGGCTGTAAGTTTCATTGCTTAGTGGCAGTGGATATAAACATTTCGCTTAAAGGGGCCCTGCGACACTTTTTCAACTGCCGTCTGAAGTACTGCAGTGTGTGTGGATCGAATGCTGAGATGAACGCAAAAAGAATTATGAGAATCGGTGGTCTAGAACTGGAGTTATTAGCCCTCGAAGTTCAAAACACGAGCAGACAGCATGAAACCAACATTTCCTTTCGTATTTCGCTCTCCCGCTGACGTCACTGGAGGCGTCCAATAGCAACGCGCGTCTTATAGAGCGACACCGGAAGACGCCGAGAGCAGAACGCGCGCGCGCAGATAGCGTCCGGCCGTCAACACACCTGGTGTCGTTTTGCAAGTAATGTCAGATACTTTCTCTCTATCTTACGAAGCATAAAAACTATTTTAGTACATTTTGGTACTGAATAGCGTGATCAAGCAGACACCACACGTGTGTAACAAGCACCTTGGAGCGTCAAGCCAATCAGAACGCCCGGCCTGGCCCCTCCTATGTCGTCACTCTATGTCACTTCCTGTAACAAAAATCTCCGTTGTGTGTCGCCTCAGTTCAAACAGAAGGCGATTTTGGGCGGTTTCTTCGCTGAAATAAAATTATAACCACTCTGCTTTCAGCGTTTCTGCTCTCGCTGCGACGTCCCCGCGAGCAACAGTTCTAGAATCAGTGATAAAAACGGTCTGCTCGATTTGTGTCGCAGGGCCCCTTTAAGGCCAGTGTCCCCCCTTAATGGGAGGTTACTGTAGTAACATGCCTGCGAATGAGAGTATAATTGCTGTGACTCACATTTGGAAGCGCGGCTTGGAAAACTGCACTATGTTGGTTGTCAACCATGCAACTATGTCACACCGTGCATAGCTGTACGAATCGCACAGCACAGCGTTGCTGTGAAATTCATATGGAAGTACTCTTGCAACATCGGGGAAGTCTACGACCTGTAGATTTCACTGTGCTGTGCAGGTGTAGTGCGCGAAGGGACCAAAGTTGGATCTGAGCTTCTTGATGATATGCGTCACCCTTCTGGGAGGCTAAAGTGTGATTCCTAACCACTTGTCAAGCTTCCCAGTTTGTGTTCATTGCTGGGTCACCGGAAAGTTTTTTTCTTTGTGAATGGTGGGGGCAATGATCAGATGTAGCTAAGAAAGTAAGGATGAGGACACAGCAGAGGAACTGGTTCTTAAAGGGCTCCCAATATGGTTTTTTTGACGTTGTGTCACTGATTAGACTACATCATTATCAAATCATGCACACCATAAGTGGAGCACATAGCACAAGCAGTTACGGGCTTAATTTCTCTTGCGTTCCTCCTTACTGCAGCTGTTCCTCCTCAACTTACTTAGCTATGAGGTGCACACTACCAGTTCTGTGCCTTTCATATCAGCCACTATGGCCAGGCCTCACTAACAATGTGGTGCCACCACATCACTACTTGAGGCCTTCTGGCCTTAAAGGGGCCCTGAACCATCCCTCGAGCTTTGTTTTGAAGATGGCTGTGTGTGTTGAAAGCCTCTCAGAAACTTGCAGCCAAAAGAATTTTTCAAAAATGTTGCTTAGAAGCGAAGATATTGCAACCGGGAAACCTCCCTTTCCAGTTCTGTCTCAACTTTGTGGAATAGAGCTCATAGAGCTCTTATGGGCGATGTCGAAGGAGGTGCCCCACCAACCGTGCTACATCACCAGACTTCAACATCGTATCAGAGTGATTTTATCATGTGTAACTGCCGGGAACGATTGGCAGCACACGCTTATGGCCGCCTGCTCACTCTGCGCCTGGGCTCGATCGCGTGCCCTCGTGGTCACTACATTTTGTCGATCTTACTCTGTCAGTGCGCTGCTTGTCTTTGATGTGCACAGGACAGCATCAGGATAAACTGTGCAACTACCAACGCTCTTCCACCTTGTCCTGCATAACCCCAAATTAGCTAACGGTTGATTAGGGATCGTAGACGATTTAATCACCCTGTCAGGCTAGAACACGCGACTGTTATGAGTAGAAAGGAAGACTTTTAAGACTCGAACCCCCTTCCACAGATTAATGTGGTATAAGTGCGTTCAGGTGCCGTAAGACGGATGGATAAATTTAAAGTGTGAATACACCCGAATATGCACTAGTTCAATTTTAACAGTGAAACTGTTTAAGCTATTGGCGAAACTAGGAAATCTGCAGAAAACTCCACTGAACTGTGCAATGCTAGCATAACCATGCCAAGCTATAGTAAAGCCCATTAAAGCTTCCTAAGACTGGTTAGGTAAAGCCTAATGAATTGGTCTAGTTCAATGAAGACTAATTAAGACTAAGTGGAGCCTATTTCAGACAGGACAAATCTCACCGAGCCAAACAGAACTAATTCCAGCTTAATTATGTTATCATAAATAAGACATAATTAAGGCAAGATTAAAAATATGTGAGTAATTAAGATATAAAGCTAATTAAATCAGGTCCAATTAAAGTAAAACAAATTAAGTGAAACTTAATTCACCTGATATCAGCAAGTCTAGTGTAAGTATGCTTAGACTAAATAGCCCGAGTTTAATGAGGCTAGTGCTGATTGACTGTGCATAATTACGTTAGTGCTAACTGTTTTCAAACCTAAATAAGCTAACTAATGCAAGGTTAATTAGGCTAAGACTAATAGAGCGGAGCTTCTTTGGGCTGGTCTTAATATTTCTGGGCTAGTTATGGCAACACTAATGAAATCAGCCTAATTATGGTGATACATATTAAGCGACGCCTAATTAAGCGAATGTAATGTAGCGCAACTAGGTCTGGGCTGATTAGATCAAGTTTAATTAATGTAAGGTAATTAACCCTGGCATAATTATGTGACATATGCTCATGGCACAATTACGCATGTTAATTCATGCCTGATTAGGTCTAGCGAATTAGACCGAACCCAGTTAATCTAAATGGTTAATTAGGCCATGTATAATTAAGTCAGGACTAAGTGAAGCCTAAATGAGCACAGACTAAGCTACGCCTAATTAAGCGAAGCATTAAAGGGATAGACAACCACCGAAAACTTGAATTGAGATGACCCCACTGGCGTAAAGAGTGTGCGTTGCGTCGGCTCAAACGACGCCACTTTTCCTCAGTAAACGCGGGTTTGTGTTTTTATTTCTTCATGCAGACTCGCGAAAGCTTACGCCTGGTAACTCAAGTGGCAAACATACGAACTAGAGTTAGAGTGCGGTCACGTGGCCTTCTACAAATTTACGCAATATTTTATCTGTTTATTAGTATCAGACGGCATTAAACTTTTGATATAAGCATTTTGTCACTTACAGTGTGCAGACAACCCTTCGTTTGTAGCGCGCGTTGCTACCGCACGCTTCTGCCATCACGTGCGAAAGCGTGGTTTCGGATCTAGCTGGCCTGGCTTGGCTCGGCTATGAGGAGCGTGGCGGCGCCGGAGCTCGGCCATTCATGAAGTAGGCGCGGACATGCGGAAGAACGCCTTACAAATACAAGATACGCCTGGCAAACAATGCCAGCTCGTCGCACCATCTTTTATTTCAAAAAGTAGTCGAACAGGTCAAAGTGTGGGTGGTAAATCACAGCTAGGTTCACTCCTGCGAAAGCAGAACGATGTCAGGAAGCGAGGCGGATTATCGGCATCGCGATCACTTTACAACGTTGCTAGAGTGCGCACTCTGCCTTTTTTAGAGGCTTCTCAGATCGAAAAATTCTGCGTGCGAAATATCCACGTGCTTTTGGAAGCAACCGCTGCAGGTGAAAACAGTACAGGGGGCGAGCTTTCCATTGCGCCATAAAAAGAAGGGTCGTCAAAAATCGGTTGTCAGTCCCTTTAAAGGCGTAATTCATTTTAATCCACACTGTTCACCTAACCTGCTGTAATCCTTCTTAATCCACTCTAACCTCCATTAATCTACCGTAATCCGCTCTAAATATAGTCCACCTTATTGCACTTCATTCTGTCTCAGTGCACCCTGATGTATCTTAATCAGCTCTAATCCGCCCAAATGCACCCTGATCAGTCCTAGTCCTTTAACTTACCATACCTTATCCAAGAAAGATTTTGAGTTCGACTCCAGTCATGTTAGTGAGCTCGAGTCCTAGAAGGTGGCGTATTGGAGTCCCATAGGGTACAAAACCCATCTACAATCACTGGTAAATGATTGATTAACGTTTGGGAATCGTTTATCATTTCTGACAGGCTGCTGGCATGCATTTTTTATTGGCTTCTCGGGAAGCTATATTTATGGTGAATCTTGCACCGCACCGTTCGCGTCGACGCCTAGGTAGTTTGCGGACGCCTTGCATTGGCATCTGAGACTTGCATGTTAACAAATACATTTTTACATATTTCCAGCAACTATTGGGCGCGAGGGCCACCACTGGAGAGGCTGGCGCTGCGGTCGTTCTGACGTGCAAAGTTGGATCACGTGACCCCACGATCCCACCTCGCGCCGAGCCTCCGCCGAAGCGGACGGTTCACGCAGTTCACGCGCGCTTTCAAGGGCCATTCGCCAGCGTTTTTATCTACAAACATCGTCGCTTCGCGTTTATTTCACGTTCGCGGACACCTAGCGACCACAAAAGCTGAAAAGTGCGCTCGGAGTTATTGGAAACTTGTTATTTTCTAAAGACGTCGTCTGCAAAATGAACCCAGCCAGTATCACTTCTTCCCCTTTTACACCCAGGCCATTAACCAGGCTAACATCTCCGGCTTCATCAATAAAATATTCTCTCTCTCTCTCTCTCTCTCTCTCTCTCTCCCCTTTTACACTGCAGACGACGACGTGGCCAGCTTCAAACACAGATTCTCCTTCTATCAGCAGTCACGGAGTGTCATACGGCTTATCGATGAAGGTGCAGATGCTGGACACTGATAGTTTCACTGAATCATTTAGACCACAATAAGTTACACCTTGCAGCGTACTAGTGCAAAGGGACTCCGGAACGTTTTTCGGAGTGTGTGGGGGGGGGGGGGCACTTATTGTCGTCTTTGCATGTTGCGTTGATTATTTTTGTTCTCAGTATTTGTCGATTCTAATTTATTTAAAATGCATATTATGTATTATTATTTACTATAATATTAATGAAATCAATTATTGTTTTAATTCATTTTATATTTTACAACTTTGCATCATCGCTTATTTCACATTGGTATACATTTCAAAATGTTTGGAACTTTCGGAAGTACTGAAAACCTGCGGCACACCGCGCAACCCACGTGGTTGTGTGGTCCAGTGTTTTGGAAAGCACTGCACCACAGAACCACCACCTTGATTGATTGACTGATTTGTGGCGTTTAACGTACGTCCCAAAACCAGCTTTGATTATGAGAGACGCCGTGGTGGAGGACTCGGGAAATTTCGACCACCTGGGGTTTTTTTTAACTACCACCAGCTTGAAAATTCTTCTCAAAAAATTTTGATTTCAGCGTAAACGGTTGGAAAGTGGGAGGAGGGGGGGCGAGCTCCCTCTAGAAAAATGGTAGGGGCGGGGGGGTACGGCCCCCCTCCCCCCCGTTCCGGAGTCTCTGCTAGTGCATTCAAATGAGTGAACTAATACGTCCGGCCTTACGCTGTATTTTCGATCGCTATTGGCCCCTTCGTGCAAAATACGGACGGGAGTCATTCGTCGAAAAATACAGCCATGAACTGGCTCGACCGCGATCGAAAATCGCCGTGTGACGACCGTCTTGAATACGCGGGAAAAATAAGCAACAGAAAGAGAAGCAACGAACAACTGTGCTCCAGGCTAGTGTCCTTGGGGTCATACTGGCGAGAATTTAAATTGTGATCAAGCCACAACGTCCTAAGGTGAACCTCATGTTCGAAAATAACAAGGTTTAATGAGGCGCGCATGTGCGTATGTCGTGTGTACACCTTAAATCATGTGAGAAAGGTCGCGATTGAATGCAGCTCTATGTCTGCTGCTTTCCGCAAAATGAAGGAACCACTCTCATCGCGCTGCATAGAGGTATGCGTGTTCAGCATGAATACGAATTTGCTAATTCGATTTCTTCTTGTCAACGGCGGCCCCTTTGTTGATGCAAACATACAATGAATGAATTGCACGAAAAACACGTCGCACGCCTTTCTTGCGGCCAAAAGCTATGTGTATTTACCGCAACCGCGCGCTAAAACCATCTTGATGCTTACTTTTCATTCATTTTCATTCATCAAAATGCTATCTCACCGAAAAAAACCAGCGGACTGCGCACGCGCGGTATCCTCGCCGGTGACCATAGCAGACGACAACAGCAGTCGACGCGGTGTCTAAACTGCATTGTAATGAACCTATATTCTTTTTCCGGAAGAGTTAATTACCTTGTTGAAGAATCAATAACGTAGCCACAACAGTATTTTACAGATATCGTCTAGCTGAAATAAACGGCCACAACAATAAGAGGGCGACGCGCAAAGCAGCTCCGTGCAGAGCAAGGCAGTGCTGTCGGAGCAATCCAACTTTGCGCGTCACACCGGTTCTCCCGCGTGGCGGCGCCACGGTATGTCCTCGCTCCCAATATTGCCTAGGCGCTCACAACGCAAGGAAAAGCGAGCGCACGGCTCGCGCGCGCTGTGAAGGGTCCGCACACGGGCGCAGCGGACGTGTCTACCATTGGCTAGGGAGCCTTCATACACACACGCCACCCTACCATTGGCCAATATTCCATGCCTTCTTTGTCGCCTGTGGCTTGGCGTTGCCTTCACAAACGCCTACTCATTTCGTATTGGAATGGCAAACGACGCTATGTGCGAGAACTGCGGCTGCGACGAAACGATCTCTCATCTTCTGTGTGAGTGTCCCCGTTTCAGTGGCCCCAGGAGAGAACTTACCCCTGCTCTAGACAGACTTGACAGGCGCCCTTTGTCCGAGCAACGAGTCTTGGGACACTGGCCATGTCCATCGTCAGCACGGAAAGCGCTCAACGCGTTGTTGCGATTTTTACGGACGAGTGGTCTAAGGGACAGACTTTAAGCAGTGTCGCGTTTGTGTGCGTGTGTTTTTTTTCTGTCTTTTTCTTTTTTCTTGTCGTGTCTCCTTTCTCCTATCTTTCAGTCCCCTTACCCTTCTTCCCCTGCACAGGGTAGCCAGCCGGTCTCAGCACTGGCTAACATCCCTGTCTTTCCTCCTTTCTCTCCCTCCTCCTCCTCCTCCTCCTCCTCCATGCCTGTGTGTCCGTGTCTCTCTTCTTGCGATCGTCTTTCACGGGGCGAGAAGGAGCGCTCTGGCAACTCGCGCGCCCGCGCTATACCCACGCCGTCCTCCTCTCCTGGTGTGTGTCAGACGGCTTGGAGCGCGCGCACTCATGCTTGGATGTGTGGAGCCATAGGTCGGCAGTGTAGGGGAACACTCACTCACACTCACTCACCCAAATTTTTCCAGCATCCGCACTCACTCGCACTCACCTCCACTCACACTAACTTGCACTCACTCGCACTCACCTCCACTCACACTCACTGGCACTCACTCGCACTCACTTCCACTCACACTCACTGGCACTCACTCGCACTCGCACTCACTTCCACTCACACTCACTGGCACTCACTCGCACTCGCACTCACTTGCACTCACACTCACAAGCACTCACTCGCACTCGCACTCACCTCCACTCACTCGCACTCTCACTCACTTCCACTCACACTCAAAGGCACTCACTCGCACTCGCACTCACCTCCACTCACACTCACTTGCACTCACTCGCACTCACTTCCACTCACACTCATTGGCACTCACTCGCACTCGCACTCACCTCCACTCACACTCACTTGCACTCACTCGCACTCGCACTCACTTCCACTCACACTCATTAACACTCACTCGCACTCGCACTCACTTCCACTCACACTCACTGGCACTCACTCGCACTCGCACTCACCTCCACTCACACTCACTTGCACTCACTCGCACTCGCACTCACTTCCACTCACACTCATTGGCACTCACTCGCACTCGCACTCACGTCTATGAAATGAGTGCGTGTGAGTGCGAGTGAGTGCACTCATGAGTGAGTGCGCCGACCTATCAGGCATCTGCGGCAAATAGAGTGACACGAGTTTTTCCTCCTGGGTAGAATAAACGGCAGCGGTGCCAGTACACTGCGCAGGTTTCACCTGGTCGCCGACCTAACTCGACCTAGTTCGAGATGTACGCGCGCCTCTTCAGTCGCGCGTACATCTCGAACTGTGAGCGCTGTCTAATGTATCAGAGAATAGAACACATAGTATTTCGCGACTGTCCCCCATTCGTGCCACAGCAGCAGACGGCGGCCACTAGGCTGGCCGCCGTCTGCTGTATTTCACCCGAAGCTGTATTTCACCCGAAATAGGGGACCATACCGAATTACCTAATGCTACAAGGTCATTTTTTCAATAGAAATGGACTGGATGCTAGACGTTCGGTACCACTGCGCAAAGTTGCGGATTATAAAAAGCGACTATTAAACTTAGATGCAACTAAAGTGGCTTCTTTTCATTATGCGACTATTAGACCTTTATCATAATCTTCGAGTGCATTTCCCTGCACAGCATATTCGTCCGACTAATGGCGGCCCCTGTCACGTTTCAAGTAGAGGCGAGGTCCCAGTTACCCGTGCTGGGGTTTGACTATTGCCAGTGTTTATGTCAAGAGAGCCGGGTCGACATTTTCCGCGTCACAGCACATTGTTTTGCAGAAGTGATTAGCTGCCATAAGTTGGGCTAGTTCGTATCAAGCGTAATGAAATATGATTACTGGCGTCCATGTCCCCTTTGCGCAAGCAGTCATGTCTTATGTATGTACGGATCACTCATTCTTATCCCCATCCTCATGCTTCATCACTCTTCTTGCCCTGTTGCGTTGTCCCCGAAGTAGAGTAGAAGGCCGGGGCGTACTAGATCAGGCCACCCTCTCTACCTGTCTCCAGTGTATTGGACTTCAAGTACGCGAGTATGTAGCTTCATTATGAAACTGAGGTTGCTTCGTTGTAACGTTGCTCGCTGTGACAGATTATGCACTGCATTGTGATGTCGTTCATTATAACGATTATGTTAATATTTCATGCGACATTTTCTTTGAAGGTCACTTTGGTCAGTATCCATTGTCACTTGATTGATGCTTTTGGTAGTCTTTTCAAGCTTGCCTCTTTACATCAGCTGATGTCCTAGGCAAATTTTCACTTTGATACCTGGGTCATATTTGAGTTCCTTTGTTCATACTCATTGATTTTATGTGGCGAAGATACTGCATAACATGACTGAAAGCGGCTATCACACATTCATCCACTATGCTGTCTGTGCTCATACAACAGGATGCGCTGCTCTCATGCTGAGAAATGCATTGTCGTTTGGCTTTTGATTATTGTTACTAGTGCGCTTTCTGTAAGCCTTTAGTCGTTAATAAGTTCCAGATATATTTAAATTATTTCTTCTGCAGTTCCTTATGAATATCGGTGGTTTTATTTTTTTCACATTTTTCTTTTTTTTAAACTACCATAAGTTAGTTTCTCAATGAAATGTTGAATAAAATGTTGTTGACGTCATGATCATTGGCAGTGGGGCCTCCTTGTTCGGCCGCTTGCCAAGAAACTTTCTATCCTTAACTGTAGAAAGATATGTCATTACTGTTTTTGGTAGATTTGCTTCATACTATACAAAGTACAAGCTATATTGATTTTTGTATGCATGACAACTAATTGTGACCTAAATGCTAAGACTGATGAAGCCTTTGCAGACAACTGTATGCCTACCTTACTGCACTATTGCTCTGTTGCACTCAATGCTAGTGCTTTGACCCACCAGAAAAAAAAAACGTTCCACGCAAGTGCGACATCAGCACTTCTTCCTAGGACGAAAGTACTCAGGTGGGCTGGCACTAACCCCCACTCTGCAGCACCTTAAACCTTATGGTGGAGCTAGTAACATAGCGGGTCGAAGCTACTACCATAAGGCAGGGACGACGTCCGTGGATCGTGGGTGCCCCCCAAAATTATTATCCCGTTGACACCTTCAGAACCACAGAGTTAATGCCTTAGGGGTGCAAAAAAATGCCTTGGCGTCATTTGAACCCCTAAGACGTTAGCTCTGAGGTCAGATTATCATTTATATATTCTGAGGGTGGCAACCAGACCAAAATATTGGTGGGCGCGCCCAGTTCCCGAGCACGATTCCTGCTTCTTTTTCAGAGTACGGCTAACATTTCAGGAACAGCTTTTTGATGACGCACGTGCAAGTCTTTGAACGGATTCAGAAATCCCGGAAAATGGGATTATTGGAGTCTCCTCGAAGCCGTTGAAAAGACCAGCTTTTTGAAGACGCATGTGCAACGAGCCGGACATCAGACGATATACGACGCATCCAGGACTAAGGCTTCTTACGCGTGCCGTCTGCAACGTTAACGTCTCGGATATCCGTTTCGAAGTCGTCATAAATCCTTTGTATGCTAGCTGGGCAGGAGAGTACCAAGACCGTGGCATGTAAATCAAGCCGCTCATGCCATACATGTCATGATTTTCATATTATGACCTGTCATTTATGTTCGTCATGCAGTCCTGTTGTGCCATACTGATTTTCGTATACATCCCATTAACGAAACGGCCCAGGAGAGCACAAAGACCGTTTCATGTAAATCATGCATGTCATGATTTTCATATAATGACCTGTCATTTTATTCGTCATGCAGTCATATGGCATAGCGATTTTCGTATACAATCCATTAACGAGACGGCCACGGATACATACATACATACGTACATACATACATACATACATACATACCGCTCACACTCATTGGCACTCACACTCACTGGCACTCACTCGCACTCACACTCACTTACACTCACTCGCACTCACACTCATTTCCACTCACACACACTGGCACTCACTCGCACTCACTTCCACTCACTTGCACTCTCTCGCACTCGCACTCACTTCCACTCACACTCACTTGCACTCACTCGCACTCGCACTCACCTCCACTCACACTCACTGGCGCTCACTCGCACTCACTTCCACTCACACTCACTGGCACTCACTCGCACTCACACTCACCTCCACTCACACTCACTTGCACTCACTCGCACTCGCACTCACTTCCACTCACACTCACTGGCACTCACTTGCACTCACACTCGCAAGCACTCACTCGCACTCGCACTCACCTCCACTTACACTCACTCGCACTCACTTCCACTCACACTCATTGACACTCACTCGCACTCGCACTCACCTCCACTCACACTCATTGACACTCACTCGCACTCGCACTCACCTCCACTCACACTCACTCGTACTCGCACTCACTTCCACTCACACTCATTGGCACTCACTCGCACTCGCACTCACTTCCACTCACACTCACTGGTACTCACTCGCACTCGCACTCACCTCCACTCACACTCACTTGCACTCAATCGCACTCGCACTCACTTCCACTCACACTCATTGGCACTCACTCGCACTCGCACTCACGTCTATGAAATGAGTGCGAGTGAGTGCGAGTGAGTGCACTCATGAGTGAGTGCGCCGACCTATGTGTGGAGCCGTCGAACAATTTATGCATTTTGTGAGCTAATCTGGCGGTTTTTAGGTGCGCAGCACCTTAGGGGGGCTGGGCTTGGCGTGTCCTGCTGCTGTAGTCACGATGGGCCCATCCTGGAGGCAGTGCAGTCAGATAGTGTGTGTGCGTTTGTGGTTTGATAACGCCGGTTCAGCGCAACAGAGGGCGCCACCGCCTCAGCAGCAGCGGGCCACCAGTGCTTCTCTGGCGCTGTGTGGCGTGAGAGAGAGAGCAAACGAAGCGAACGACGCGCGTTGGCTCTGGAAACGTTCTTGACGTTCTTTCCACGATGAACGCTGAACTGGGGGGCGATCGGAGATGGTATTTTTGCGACATCGTTCGGAATTTTCGCACGCGATTGGCCAGCGCCGCTCCGGTGTCGTCATCCGCGGGGCGTGCCCACGGTACACCTACCTATAACCAAATTAGAGAAGAGAAACTGTACCTTTGACAGTGCAACGAAAAATAAGGGTAGCGGTGGCGTCCTAAACTAAGATATAAGGTCAAGAGATGGTGCTGCATCTACTATCATCATCATTGTTTAGATGTAATATGGCTAGAGTGTACTAGAAAAAGGTTGAGTGCCGCGATCCCCTACTGGCGCCCATGCTTTCAAGCGACGCCCCAAACACGGAAAGTTTATTTTGGGGGCGCTGCGGTCGAGGTGGTTTGAGACGCGTCGAGTCGTGCGCTGTCAAAACTGTGGTAACGATTGCGTGGAACGCCTCACCGCTCGTTGGTTTTGGCTTGTTTTTGATGCTCACCGTGCCCTGTCAGTGTAATATGCCGAAGTACCGCCATCGGCGCTGCTATGCACCAGGCTGTCGCACCGGCTATTCAGGTGTTAGTCACGCGAAAACTGTCTCTGTTCAGCGTCACGAAGGACGAAGACTGCAGGAACCTGTTGGAGAAGGATATAAACATTGACTGCTTCGTAAGGAAAGGTGTTAATATATGTAATAAATTTTGGCGTGTCGGCGACTGGGCGTTTTACGATTGCACGCATGCATTATACGAGGCACCAGATTGCAATTGCAGTAGGCTGAAGCAGAAATGATTAGGCAAGTGATTAGTGGGGCAAAAGGAAATGCAGTCGTCTTGTAAATTTCAGTGCTTTCGTTTACCTTGGAGGCTGAGTGAACTGAGCGCACGCTGTTCTAGCGCTGCCGAGCAAAAAAAAAAAAAAAAAGCCTGTTTTTGTTGAAGTTTATCCCATCTGCAAAGTCAAAATATACTTGTACTCTAAGACGACGACGCTGTCGATCCAAGCTTGTGTAGGTGACTATTCGGGCAGAACCAACTGGAACAACCTATTTAGCTTGCACCCTACGGTGCCATAGCAGACGCTAACCGAACAGCTTTCGCAAAAACAATTCGGTCCATCCGGGCACACACAGCTTATACTGCTGTGCGCGGGCACTTTACGTGTGCTAAACGATGACGGCTTTGTCTACGTCGCCAGTGAACAGCACCAATCGCTGCAGAAAAGCAGCTTATGAACGCGGCCGGCACGGCTAGCCGCAGCGAATCTTGCCTTGGTTACAGTGTACTAGAATATACGCCCCATATTCTAGAGCACTGTACCTTGGTCCACCAAACCACCTCGCTCACAGCGCCCCCCTCTATGCTGTCCGTGCGCTGCGCCTCGGACGCTGAGCTGCGGCCCCGCCACTCAACCTTTTCTAGTACACTCTAATATGGCCGCTTTGTTTCTGGCGCCTACGCCTTCTGGCCTTATTAAGTGCCCCTAGCAGAGAAATGGCAAACTAAAATATGGGGCTAGGTTAGTAGTTCCACTCTATGCGCAACTTGATGGAACGCGCCGCGGTTTTTTTTTTTTTTTTTGCGCTGCCTGTAGCGACTTGTGGAACGTCGAGCCTTCCGGGTCCCCGATATTTCGGTGTCGTCAAATTGACAATCATTTTCAAACCGAGCGTGTCGTCTGCTATGAGGAGAACGATGCCCGAGGCCGATCGCTCAGCGAACGGTTTACGAACGTCACAGAGGGAAATGAAGGTCCACTTGGGCGCTGAGTCCTCGCAATGTCGTCGCTGAAATAGGACGCGGAGCGGCTGGAGGTTCGCGATATATTTGGGGAATTGACGGAAAGTGAATTCCGGCGTCACTTCCGCCCGTCGAAGCGAACGGTACGTTGGCTGTGCGCCGAACTTTATCTCGAGAGAGAGAGATAACAACTTTATTTTAGGGGAAAAAAAATCCTCGCCGCCACCGCCTCGTCTGATAGCCTGGAGTTGTTTCTCCAGGATTGAGTCGCGGAGAACGGTGTCCCACGCTCCAGGCGAGGGAGTGGTCAGGAGATCGGAAATCGGGCGCAAAAGAGCCCGTGGAATTTCGACAAAGAGGAAACAGCTGTGCATGTTGAGGTTCTTTGCTACTGGAAGTTTCCAGCGCGCTGTCGGTAGTGTCGGGCTTTCACAGTCGGGGTGCACCTCCAAAAATGCGAGAAGGAGCTCCCTCTGCCTCTGAGCACCCGCGGGCCGAGATGCACGTTTTTGTGCGAGGACATGACAGCAGCAGACGACGAGACGAAATTTAGATATGACGCCACTTACGCGCACGCTTCTTGTTTTTCGCGCCCGCGACACCGCTTAGCGAACCTGCAGAGAAAGATATTGATGCTTAAGAGCGTGTTTACGTCTGAGAAGAAGAAAGTACAGTTTTTAAAAGGAGCAGCTTTCTTAATTTTTCGGGAGAAAAAATTTTGCCTTTCAGAAGGAGACGACAAACGGAGTACGTCATCATCCGAGGAGCGCGCCGCTTCCCCATTGGCCGCGCTCCTCCCGTTCTGAAAGCATTGCTCAAAGCTATCGCGGACCACCCACTTTTTGACGTCAGCGTTCAGAAAGCGTTCTCGAGCGAACGTCCGAACTCCGATCGCCCCCCTGGCAGCTCGCAAGGAGCGCGAACCACTGACCTCCACTAGGGGGAGCCTTTTTAGTGGAGGTCAGTGGCGCGAATACGCTCTCGAATAATGTTAGGAGGGCGACCGCCCCCTACCCACCAGTTCCGGAGTCCCTGCATCTCGGCTCAGCGCGAGCAGACGACCGCTTAGACACTGTCCGGTTGGGGTAACTGGTGGCGTCCATATCCGCGGCTGAAATGACCCTAGCGGTAGAAAGAGGAGTTAGCACATGCGCGCTGGCGCTCTGCTCGCCGGGAAGGTCAGGAGTACAGTAATAGATCGTGCCCGGGACTTGGTAAGTCGAAAATATAGAACGGGTGCCTGTTGGAACTGGGAATTCAACCCAGGATCCCCATCACAGAAAAAGAAAGCCATTTGTTGGGAGCACGGCTCAGCGTCCACGGAGGTGGAGGAAAGGGAATGAGAGTTGAAAGGAGTTCGAGGTTTTGACCACCTGTGGTTCGTTAACATCTAGTGATCCGCCGCGTTGGTTTAGTGGTCATGTTGCTTGACCCCGGTCCCAAAGGACCTGGGTTCAAACACGTCCCCGGTGGTCGCATTTTCGGTGGAGGCGAAAACGCTGGAGTCCCGTGCAATGTCGGCCCACGTTAAAGAACCGCAGGTGGTCAGGTTTTCCCGAGCCCACCACTACGGAGTTTCCCTCCTTTCTGCTCTTACATTGCATTTACCTCACCTCCAGAGACACTGAGCTGTGCCCCCGCAAAGGGCTGCAGAAAATA
Organism: Hyalomma asiaticum; assembly: GCA_013339685.2. Classification (NCBI taxonomy): domain Eukaryota; kingdom Metazoa; phylum Arthropoda; class Arachnida; order Ixodida; family Ixodidae; genus Hyalomma; species Hyalomma asiaticum. Next base: position 65,129,760 of record CM023481.1, on the reverse strand, counting down.
GCGTCCATACACGCACACACTAAACCCAGTACGCTTCGGGTCCAACTGTCGCTACGGTTCTGTCACTTTTACAACGGTATTAATATTCTATGCACCTTACCAATGGTTTACAAGTCAAAATGTTCTCAATTCTGGCACATACCCACCCTGGGGGATTGGCCAAGATGTGAGAAGTTGAAACAGATTAGTCGTAAGTTGTGTTAAATGCCAATCAGAATCAAATAATCAGGATGGAATTAACGGTGAAGAGTACGAATTTATGATGATGATGATGAGCCTCTTTTATGGCGCTCACGAACAGAACCAGTCAAAAATGTTGCGGTCGTCGTCGTCGGCGCTGAGGCAGCGGCCAAATAGAGCTCGCGTGCATGGGCGCGAGCGACCATACCAACCAACCAATCAGAGCTTGCGCGGTGGCAACCATACGACGACGGGGCATTGAACGAGACGGAAGGTACCATTTGACCAACTTCGGCGATGGCTTATGCAGGAGGAGCGTGAGTGTTTTGCCCACATTATTTATAGAGCCTGCTTCAGAAACCAGGGTGAATATGAAACTCGCTGACCTGTGATTGTTTGGAGGAGCAGACGGTGTAGCTTTTGTTTCGCGGGTGGGAATCATCGTGGTTCCAACGGCTAGCGTAACGGCGTCGCCGAATCGGCTGAGCTTAGCGCGCGTTTAGTACCGACGCTGTGGGGATACTTTGTCGCATTAATGGTACAAATTCTAAGCGTCAGTGGATCGCGTTCCTGTGGATTTGCGCAGACGCCGAACGCACGGTCACAGCACAGGTTGCGCGTCATTTTCTTCAGCCAGCGGTGTTACAGTAAGCAGCCAACGTCATCGGCGTCCCAGTTTTTGAAAGAAATTGTCGTGCACTTCAAACCGGAGCTGAGGCATTGTTCTGTTGAGCACTACCAGTTGCCCAGTCGGTTCGAAGCGTACTTGTGCAGAGTATCGCGCGCGATGACTTCGAGCGACATTTCTGGCACGATCGCTTAGTGATTGTATTCCGAGACGACATCAGAGTGAATAGGAAGCTCATTGACGTCTCGTTTGGAGTAGACGGTGTAGTTTTTGCGAATCGGCTGGCGCGTTTCCTACCGAAGATGTGGGGATCCACGCCGGGCGCTCGACGTCTATGAGCGACGTTGACGTTTCGGCGTCGTGGTCTTATTGTCATGTCGGGTTCAGTTTCTGTTTCACTTGCGTTCTTTTTCCCCCAGGGGGTCTTGTGTAGTCCTCGCCCCCTCAATAAAAGGCTTTTCCACGCGGGTCCTGGTTGCGTCTGTATCGTAGGCCGGCCGCTCCGGCGCGCCGGTCCTTTGTTCCTGCCGGCGTCCCTGACGGCCGCGCCGATACAAAATTTTTGGCGACGAGGACCACGAATCCATCTACATCTACAGTTTAGGTGAGCATCGGCTTATTTTACTACTGCAGTCGCCGAGCTTCGACTATTCTTCGCCCCACCTCGACTTTATTTTCTACTTCTGCGGACTTTCTGACTTTCCACGAGGCCTGCCTCGCGTCTCTCCTCGGTTCTCTTCCGGCCGGCTCCCCTGCCTTTCAAGATGAATGCCACTATCCCTCCGCCCCCATTTCTCCAGTGCCCCGGTGTGCCGCCTATCTCATGGCAACAGTGGCGTCCTGTTTTACAAGTCTACATCGACGCCGCTGCTAGGGATGCCGCACCGGAGCACAAGAAGGCGCTCCTGCTGAACGCGCTGGGCGTCGATGGCCTCAACTGCTACTTGCGCGCGGTTGACGAGGAGCAGCAACCTGGAGCCGACCGGGGAACTCCGGAAGACGCGTACAATGCTACTCTCGACGCGTTAAAGAGAATCTTCAACCCGCACCAGGACCCGGCGTGCGTCCGCGCGCAATTCAAGTACCTATGTCAGCGGCCCGATGAAACCGCCGTAGAATTCATACAAGAAGTACAGAGGCAAGTCAAGCTATGCGAATTCGGTGCGGCGGGTGAGCTCTTAGCGTTTGACCAGATCGTCACGGGCATTTCCTCGATGCAGTTGCAACGTACGTTTTTCAAGATGGGGAAAGATTTCACAGTACAGAAAGCACTTAGTGTTGCACGCGAAGAGGAGCGCGTCGACCGCGCATTACAACAGTTTTCCGGAGCTCACGTAGACGCCGTTTCTTCTCGTCGTGTTCAAGATGGCGCCCCCGCGCGTCGGCCTCCTCATGGCAATGGCCAACATGGCGGACTTCCTCCCCGAGGTTCGCGGCAAGATGGCGCCGGCATTCTTCCTGCTGGGGGCGCCTCCTCCCCCGCCCGTCCTGCCTCCTGTCCTGCTGCTTGGCCTGCTGCCTCCTCGCCTGCGACATAGTCGGCTCGTGTGGGTGCGTGCTTCCGCTGCGGCTCGCCGCAGCACTGGGCCAACTCCGGCGCCTTCCCTGCTCGGAGCCGCACCTGTGGGCGGTGTGGGAAGCGCGGGCACTTCGCTAAAGTCTGCCGATCGTCTGGGGGTCCGCCAGCTTCTCCAAGTCCAGGATCGTCGACGGTCGCATGACAATGCAACTTCCACTGATGACGTGTTCCAATGACTGCAGTGCCCTATTTGAAATGAACTGGCTCTCAGAACTTGCGGCAACATAGTTTGCAACGATAATTGGTCCCTTTCTTGCACCTAGCAAATACCAGAATGTAATGCTGGCTGCTGCTCATTGCAGAGTGTCGTGGCTTCGTAGCCCTAGGGAGCACATTGTACATTTTGAATTGGCTGCCACAATATTTACAACACGTCACCAGCCGAGGCTGCATTAGCGCGCGAGTTTTGGTGTGAAAAGAAGCCGAGGCTTTCTTGCGCTGCAGTGCTTTAGACAGTGATTTTTTCCTTGTTTCAAGAACTGATGTGACATCGTCTCATCTGTGGCTACAAGCTCGCATATAGCCTCCATATCCTGCTGATTAGAACGTTACTAGTGAATTTTCATTACCCTGCCAACCAATTGGGACATTGTCGACATTTTGTGATGTTGACATTTTGTGAAGTCCACAGCAGCCAGCAGTTTCCTTCTGAAGAAACAGTCTGTTTTCCATGGGTAGCCTATTTTTACAAAGTTCTTAGTTTTGCCGATATATGCTGCGAAATTCTACACCTGGAAGTTTGGGGGATTGAAAGGGTGAGCAATAGTACTTTGTGCTCCCGGTTCCTAAAAATTTGTCTAGCATTGTTGGCACTTACATAGCTGGAAATCATTCTTCTCAGTCAAATAACATAAGGTGTCGGGCTAAACTTGTTGCTGGGAAAGTTGGTTGAAAAATGTGTTCTTATGTGGTGTCCTGGTTTTTCAATATCTTATCTGGCTATGTTGTGTGTGCTGTGGAAGTGGGAAATTCCTTGTTCAAGGTGCAGACTTTCATGCTTTGTCTAGGAATGTTTGCAAAACAGCTCTTGGGAACGATTCTGAACCAGTTTATATCGCATTATATTTTATAGCAAAAAAAGAAAGAAATGGGTGTTACCTTTATCAGGAACATTTATAGATAGACTGTCATCATGAAGGAGTTCTCATGAAATGTCAAGATGTGGTGTATTGAAATCACTCGGCTGGACCACCTGAATTTGAAGCATCTCTTTATTTTCGGTTTGATAGACAGTACATGTTGCATTTGGCCTTTGGCCATGTTTTCATTTGCTTTGTGCTACATGAACGGTCAAGTTGCTTAAGTTTCGGGCTGTGTCCCATCCCCATCGTCTGCACCTTTTGACTTTTGACCAGACGTGCCAGTTACTAGAGCTCATTCGTGGCGCTGTCTTTTCCTTAGGTAGCTGTTGCGGATGTGACATTGCCAAACATTGTGCCAGGTAGCTGTTGCGGATGTGACATTGCCAAACTGCTGTGCCTTGAGCGCAGTCATTGATGGTGCTCAAGATGCAAATGTTGACTGTTGGGATGTTCCACAGTGTTCCAGAATTAGGGTACCTTCCCATTTCTTGTGAAAAGGAAAAAAATTGTTTGCAACAATGTGTTGCGAGCTATCGCCACCTTTTCTGCAGCTGTTGCATTTCCTCGTATTGCATACACGGGTAGCTGCAGTGAAGCTTTATTCATGCATTCTTACACCCTAGTGCCTTTGGAACAAGCTGTGCAGGATCTGTTGCAACATTGATTTTGATAGCAAGATTTTTTATTTATTTATTTATTTACAGAGTTCCTGCAACGCCGTAGTGGTATTACTGCAGGGGGCATACATACAAAGTGCAATATGGTTGCTAACATTTCTGCGATAGTACACCTTAACATTCTGGAAAATTATAACAATATATAATAATTACAGCACGCAATCAAAAATATTTTCGTACAATATGGCACGTGGCAAACAGGTACAAAAAGTGAATAGGCATGTCACTATGTCACAAGGATGAAAAAAAAGCGCTGTTGTCACTCAGGTTTATGATATCTTCAGGAAGTTCATTCCAGTCTCTAATTGTTTTTAAAAAGGAGTTGGCAAAAGTTGTGGTTTTGAATGCGTATTCTCGTATTTTATGTGTGTGCTGGCATCTTGTGGAATGATATGTTGGCGCTAGTAGGTATTCCGACTTATCAATTCCTGTTAGGTTATAGTATATACTATGCAGAAGTTTTAATCGAAGTTTCCGTCTTCTAGATTGTAGAGTTTCCCAGCCTAATGTGGCCTTTATTTCTTATATACTAGCAAATGGGTCGTAATTCTTGCTGACGAAACGGGCTGCCTGGTTTTGAACTTTTTCTATTGTTTCTGCAAGATACTTTTGAGCCGGGTCCCAGATAACACAAGTATATTCAAGTATAGACCTTACATGCAGGAAGTAGAGAGTTTCCTTTACCTATTTTGTTGCACAAAGAAAGTTTCTGCGAATAAAAGACAACATTCTACTAGCCTTTAAGATCATTTGATCTATGTGTCTGTTCCAATGGAATGATTCTGTTAAATAAATTCCTAAGTATTTACACTCAGGTACTTTTTTAATTGCCTCGTCATCAATACTGTATATGTGCTGGATTTCTGAAATGTTTTTTGCAAACCTGACGTGGTTGCACTTCGAGATATTTAAGCACACATTCCACGTGGAGCACCAACGTGTTACTGTGTTTAAGTCATCTTGTAATAATTCAGTGTCTGCGATTGAAGTACTGTGACGGTAGATGATGCAATCATCGGCGAATAATTTTATGCAAGATTTTATGTTATCTGCTATATCATTTATATAAACCAAGAATAACAGCGGACCCAGAACACTACCTTGTGGCATGCCTGAAGTCACGCTTACATATGAAGACATTTTAGAATTTAAAACAACACACTGTTTACGACCACTTAAGTAATTCCGGAACCAGGTTTGCAGCTTGGCATTAATATTCAATGTAGCAAGTTTAATATCCAGCAGATTATGTGGGACCGTATCAAATGCTTTGCGAAAATCGAGAAACAATGCATCAACGTTGTTACGATCAAGTGCAATCAATATTTCGTGCTGAAATTCAGTTAGTTGTGTCACGCATGAACGACCCTGGTGAAATCCATGCTGGGAGTGAGTGAAAAAATGAGTAGATTCGAGATATTTGAACAATGCGCTATAAGTAATGTGTTCTAACAATTTGCAACAGGTTGAAATCAAGGATATGGGACGATAATTTTGTACTTGTTTTTTGCTTCCTGCCTTGTGCACAGGAACCACATTTTCTGTTTTCCAATCCCCTGGAACCACGCCGGTGTCTAGAGACAACTTGTACATTATGCATAAATATTGTGCAGAAATAACGTGACACTTTTTAAGTACATGAGATGATATACCATCAGGCCCTGTAGCCTTAGAGGTGTCCAGAGTATGCAGCAGACTATCCAAACCAGTATAATCGATTTCAATTTCCGCCATTTCATTACCAATATTTTTAGAAGATAATATTGGTGAGTGTTCAGTCCTTTTTGAAAACAGTGACTGAAAGTAGGCGTTAAATGCTTCAGCTTTCTCCAAGTCATCCGTTATAGTTTTTTCCTCAGTTAAGAGGTCAGGGATAGCTGTGTCATCTTTTCTGTTGTTCTTGATGTACTTCCAAAAGAATTTTGGATTACACTTCAGGTCTGTGTTTAGCTTGTCAAAGAAGACAAATTTTGCCTGTTTCAGTTTTAACTTAAGCTCTTTGTTTACACTTTTGAGCTTTGTTTCATTTACTGCTGTTCTGTTTTTAAGGGACTTTTAAGGCTCCTAATGGTCATTTTCTGTTCTTGCGGCGCTGCTTGTACTTTTCTTACTTAGCAATACAATCAGCCTTGCGCTTTCGTGGATGTGGCCTATTCAGTGAGCGCACTGGGATAGCACACATTGTCTGACAGGCAGGCACATTGTATTTAAGGATATGCTCTTTACTGTAGATGCTAACATAGCCTTGATAAATGGATCCTAGTGTGCGAATATCCATAAGTTTGAGTGAGAAACAGTGGCACCAAACGGCACCTTTCCGTGGCATCTGAGTTTTAGATTGTACGTAGTGGTTCCGTGGACACACTTGCTTTTGCGTTATGAATGGGCTGGAATGTGTGTTCATTTGAAAACAAAGCATGGGATAACACGCAATCTACTACCCCCGCTCTCTTCACTCCTCCTGCCCTCCTCTCCCTCTCATGAGTGGAAGCATGAAGGCCGAGGACGACTTCACATGCCCCGTCAAACTCATATGTGGCCAGACCTATTCAGGGAATCTGGGGAGTATAACTGCCCACAACCACACTCGAGGACTCGTTTGCCGAGCACTGGGATGGGCCTTCGACCTGGAGAACCTCAATTGGGAGCCACTAACCTTGTACAGTGGCATCACAACTTACTACCGTATCTCCCAACAAATGAGACCACCATGCCACCCAAAACTAAACAACTGACTGGAAATCACCTGGCGCCAGCCCTCGATGCCCACCTTCCCGTCCCTGCTGATTAGTTCACATATCCGCCATGAGCTCATTAGCCTCTGTAGTGAATAGACCGGATTTCTTAGGAACTTTTTGTGTGTCGGAACATTTTTGTGTACATTTGAAAGACATTCATGCCGGCACCGCTACGAAGTCAAAGCCAGGGGCAGGTGGCGTGCTCGGTGGTGGCACAGAAGAAAAGAAGAGGCTCGCGCGGTGCGCGCAGGGAGAGCTCGTGGTCCAGTAGAACACGGCAGACGACTGCGTTGTTCCTGGAGCTCCTGTGGCTGTTCCTGGGCGGGCCTGAAGACGACGCGCCTGCCTGTTAGTGCCGACGCGCGAGAGTGCCTGCAGGGACGTCGCGTGGAGCAGGCATACGCATTGCATGCTCATCTGGACTCCTGGAGCGGCTTGTGGCCTCATCCAGGAGAGGCCTAATTGGAGGACCAGTGCCGGGACGCCTCCAGCGCGAGGTGAACCACAAGTGCGGCTGGCCACGGTAGAGCAGCCATGGGCTGGCGCCCGCTGTATCTGACGTTGCGACGCCACCGTGCGGAGTCGTCGCCTCCGCCGACATTCGACGCAATGCCGACTTGCGTCTGGTGACGAGTCATCGCGACGCTGCTGCGTCAACACGCCCACCGACGAGGCAACGACTGTGTCGTGACCGAACTAGTGAGGCGTCGTTAATTGTTTTCTTGAACTCTGCACGTTGTGGACCATAATCCTATTTCTGTTCCTTAACGTTTCTCATTTACTACACCAGTGTGCATGACGTACCCATCTCCATCGTCCTGTCATATAAATATGTGTTATTTTTTCCCTCTTACACTCCCGTGTCCTCGCAGTACCTTTCTCGTCTGACCATACACAAGCATTCGTGTTGAACGTCCTCTTAATCCTTTACAGCCTCCATTGTTTATTATATGAGGAAATTGCCACCCTTTTGCATATCCTCTCAGCCTGCAGGGAAGACCCTCCCCCGCCTGACCTGGCCATCCCTCACCTGCAGTGTAGGACATACTCTCATCTCACAACCTGTCAGTTCAGCTTCGGGCCATGCATAGAGCAGGGGAGGTGGCTGCCAAACATGGCCTGGCAGAATTACTGCCCGAACTGTTGACCATATGGTCAATAAAAGTTTCTCTCTCTTTGGCCATTTCTTGAAAATTTCACTTAGAGTGGTAAGAAGTTGCATCAGCGCACTTCATGAGCTTGAGTACTTTCTTCTTTTTTCTCTTTCTTTCTTGTGAAGATGTTGGCTGCTGCTTCCAGCTCAAGCAGCTATAGTGCAGCTATAGTACATAAGTACTATGGCTGCACACATATGCATGACTCGTGTATTGTTATGATACTATATACGCAACAGGGCAGAAGATATGAGAAGCAGCTGTTGTGCTTCTATTAGTGTCACATGGGCACCTTTATTTGAGATTAAAAGTTCCCTTGTGAGACTGATATGTCTAGATGGGCTATATCTGACATGAACTCAATTTATCCTATGTAGTAACCCAGTCCAGTTCCTACACAGTAGCCAAAGCCATATCACCATTTTAAAGCACTTTTTTGTAGCTAAGTGCATGTCTGCCATGGCACCTACCTCTTGAGGCACGCAGAAGTGACTGTGTGCACTTGTGTATGTGTACGAATGCAGCAGTATAACCTATGCAGCCAGCAAACCTATGATGCTGAGTATCTTCATGCAGGTGTCTGGGAATGGGTGTGGTGCTATTGAGACATACTGCACACTTTTTAATTAGCTGCTGCTCTGTCTTGCAGAGCCACTTAGCAAGTGCAGACTGGTTTGCAAAATTGCAAGCAAGTTGCTGTTGCCGAGTTGGTGCAGAAAGGTAACCGTCACAATCATGCAGGATCAGAAGTGGGCTGGTTGCCAAGCAACATTGCTGCTCTGACTATCGCCGATGCACGATCGATACAGCAGGCATAGTGCAGTTGTAAGTACAATGCACACTTTTAATAGGAGACAGCCAAAACAAGCTGTGTGTCGTGAAGGTGTGGAGTGTGCTTAGTTTGCAAGAAGCTCGCCATTGTTACGTGACATCAACAGATGGCCATGTCAGTCCCACCTGCAGCTTAGCTTGCAGAGGTGAAAGGAGAGCAAGTGATTTAAACAGAATTGTAAATTCTTGCCTGTGCGTAGTGTTAGTTATTTGGGATGAGCAAGACAGCAATAGGCTGCATTTCGTCACTTTACATAATATTAGACTCCATCTGGTACGTCATTGTAGGAGCAGGGTCACTTGTTGCACACGCCCTGTCACAGGCTTCTCTTGGCTTTCACTAGGTGGCAGCATCTACACCATCTCCCTAGTGGATGAAGCGAAGGTCGGTGCAGCAAACTGTTTCATGCACCTCCGACTTATGGTGCACATGCAAGAACTGTACTGACAGTACATAGTAATTGGCAGTGGCAGTACCATCACTGACATTGGCATTTTCTGCATTTTTTACTGGGGAGAGTTCCAAAGCAGCAGAATTCAGTTTCTCCGTACAGAACCAGTTGCCACATTAGCCCAGTAAGACCAGTGCTCATTGGCTGGGGGCGGCACTGCTGCTCTGCTGTTTAGGTCCGTCAACTGTACTTCATTTTTGTAGAGAAATAGTGGCTAGTTGTGTGCTCTCTGAGGTCTGTCGAAGTCTTGCCTTTGATGTTTTCGTTATTGTTCTCCAAAGGTCCGAAGGCTGTTTGGTTGGCCGATTGGAATTTTACTTTGAGGAAGCCTGGCTCTTAGCCGATGACCCATGAGTAATTGGTTTGGGATGAGCGAGACAGCAAGAGGTTGTGACACATGTTTTATTCAACTCCTTTTTGCACATTGCAACTCTAGGAGTAGCCACGCGCTTGTGACACACACCCTGTGGAGGCTCAGTTAGGTGTTCACCAGATGGCAGCATCTGCAACATGCAATGCTGTAATTGACTCGCATGTTCACAGAGGCCTCATCTACTGATCAGTGGCATTTTCTATGTTCGCATTGGGTTGCAGGGCCCTGTAGAGAAATCTAATGAGACCAACGCTATTCCTGTTTATGCTAGAAACAGTTGAATAAGGCTTTGAACGAACCCTGATATTGAACTTTGAAATCAAAGGCTTCTCCATTATTGAAATGTTGCTCTCTATGTTTCTGGGAGTTAAAGGGAACCTGGAATAATTGACGATTTTGTACGAACACATTAAGCTGCTAGCGAGAGTTGTCCTCATTAGCAGACCGACATCATTGTGCTCCGTTGAGGGTGTAATTTACTGCAAGGTTTTAATATGTTCATCTCCAAACACCTAAATGACTCAATAGAAGTAGTTTTCAAGTGCCCCTGCTCACAGGTCATGCCATGGGAACATATCACCTTTGTGACTAATTTCATTGGCTTCAGCCCAATGACATGACATCACGAGTCATTTTTTCGTGTTGTGGTATAGTCTTGACACCTTTGTGCAGGTTTGAGTCTCTGCAGTAACGGGGGTGCGCCAAATGTTGGAAGCCATGAAAAAATGCAGTGGCCATGTTGCGATCCATGGATGGCGCAGCCATCGTCTGCATGGATCCAGCTGATCTGTGCAGAAGGAAAAAACAGTTGAGAAAAAAAGAAACAGCACCTGTTGCACCGGCAAATTGAGGCCATCAGTGAATGTGGGACTCGCGGTGTCGGCCTGCCCACCTTGGGCTTCATCCTTTCAGGCTCTGAACTGGCTATGGCTGTCACCAGAAGGCGTTAAAGTATTTAATGCAAAGAACAAACTTTCTGCATCTTTGCTGGGCTGTCGTGGAATACTATCTTTTGTGGCCGTTGTTTGGAACAATGTCTGCTGGTGTCCTCTTTCACTAGCCTTCCACAACTGAATTATCTCTGATTTGTGGGGTTTAACGTCCTGAAACCAGCCCTGATTATGAGAGATGCCGTAGTGGAGGTCAGGAAATTTCAACCACCTGGGGTTGTTAAACGTGCACTGACATCGCACAGCACATGGGCCTGAACATTTCGCCTCCATTGAAATGCAGCCGCCGCGGCCGGGATTCGATCCCGCGACCCTCGGATCAGCAGCCGTGTACCATAGCTACTAGACCACCGTGGCAGGGCTGAATTATCTCTAGCAGCTCAACACTTGCAACAAGTTGCAACATCATTTCTTTTGCTTGACACTGTGAGATTGATGTGATTTTTTCCCCTTAAGATTGAGTGTAGTAACTTCTAGTGGCTACCTTAATGTCATCACTTTCTTTAATGTTTTTGCTTTGAGGGTGGCAATGCAACTATTCACAAAATATTCTCTTCTGTCATCTTGGCTGGCACTTTTTGAGATGAGAGAGACTGAGGCGCAGATCTAGGGCCTGTTCAAGAGCCAGATTTTTCTATGCTGCACCGATGAACAGCGTAGATGTGCGCAGACCCCATGGTTAAATATTAATGCGATAGCATTAGGGAGTCGCAGAAATTCCGCCGTTGGTGACAGCGTTGATTGTGAGTGAAAAATTGCCCGGGACCGAAAGATTGAGAAAGATGCAAATAAAATAAACAATAAAAATCATCGGTCCCATTGAGGATCGAACCCGGGCCGTTTTCGTGGCAAGCAGGTGGCCTACCACAAAGCCACGATGTTACTTGCAACTGCTTCGGAAAAAAAACTACATAAATGTCATGTAGTGGAAGGAGTCTCCTTAACGCATTTTGTTCGGCAGGTGTCACGACGAAAATGAGCCCATTCAGCGATTTTTAGGCTCATTGGCGGGGCCATCAAACTACGTTTTTTGCGCGACATCATGCTTCAAAAATCTGGCATAGTGCACCCATCGCCGCTAAAAACACGAACTTTCAAACAGCTCCACAAATGGGCAACTATGTGCATCTAGCGGAAAACATATCAAGCAAGGAGGAGGAATAAACTTTATTGAACATATCAATCAAAACATTAGATAATGTGCTGCCATCTGTGAGACATTGTGAAAAACACGTGCGTCCGAGACGGCGGGCGCGGAGGTCATGCGACTACAGCAGAGCCTATATGGTTCCGCCGTTCTAGGACACGAACATATCATATCAAGCAAATAGCAAACAGTAGATAATGTGCTGCCATCTGTGAGACGTTGTGAAGAACAGGTCTCGACTACAGCAAAGCCTGTATGGTTTCACCGTTATAGCACAGGGAAGTGGCCACAGTGCACAGTCTTGCTCATCGATGAGTGCCGGCGGGCATTTGTTAAGTGATGTTGAATAGATCGAAGACCTCTACCATTACTGTAGATACATCGCGCACGTGTGTGTGTGTGTGTGTGTAACAACATACAATAATAAGTATGCACTGAGTGGTTGAAGTGCACACTAGGGGCAGGATTCCGTTATCGCGTTCAACTCTTACAGGTGAAGCTTAAGGGTCCCCCAATTTTGATACTTGTGCAGCATGCACTGTCACATGAGTGACAAAGGAAGCTTAAGGTAGGAGTTAATATAGTGAAATCAAAGTGAAACATGTGTGACAGTGCCTGTAGATGAAAAGGAAGCATGAAAGAGGCTTCCCAAGCCTAATTTTTGATCGCTGCATTCACCATATTCACAAGCAGCTGAAAACGGTGTCTAACTTGTCACGCCCAACATTACACAAGTGCAAGAAGAAGCCATTTTAGCATTTTACCAGATAGCTCATCAGTAGTGAGCAAGCATCAGATGTTCTTAATTCTCAAAAATTGAAAAAGGAAACCATCCAGACTAGAAAGCTCTAGGTGCCAGTGCCACTTGCCAGTTTGAATATAGACTAAAAGTTCTAATTGCTGTCTTCTTTCTATTGACACTGTGTTCTCGTGGTCCCACCTCTGTGCATTTGAGGCACTTTTTGCACATGGCTGCACATGAAACATGTATGCCCCAGTGGCCAAGAAAGAGTTAGTATGTTTTTTATTTAATGGTTCGAAATATAAGAAACCAGTGTGAAAGGGGAACACATCCTCACATGTATTGTATGCCCTCTAGCATGCATGTGTAATTGATGTGCAGCTTATTCAAATAAAATAAAACTGAAAAGGAGCCAGTAGTCTCATGTGACATATATTCTGTGATAAGGAAGTTCAACCCAACCGCAGTTGTGGATGACGAGGTCGGCACCGACTGGCAGACACGATGGCATCTAGGCTTAACTAACTAGGGCAGCAAATCACGTTCAGCTCACGCCCCACTGGTGCAGCATTGGCGATCCGGCTTCTTCACTAGAATTCAAATTCTGGTCCACTGCTAACAAATTTGCAGGTTAATCTTCCCAAATAATATTGTTGTGCCATGACAAGGGAAATGCAAATAGTGACATTTCCAGTGCTAGACGAGCTCTACACTCAGGTATATTCACCTGTTTTGAATAATCAGTTCCACTGTCTGTACTAATGGTACAGACAGTGGTGCTGGTTAGGAAAGCCTTGTTACGGGAGGATGCATCCAAATCAAATTTAGTTGTTTGCATTATGTCAGCATTGCAAAGGGATGCACCTCGTTGGAACTTCTCATATTGCATTTTGTATTGAGAGTGCTCACTAAAGATGCTCGGACTGGCACCGATAGATGTGAAATTCACTGGAATTTGCTCTTTGTGAGGTGTGAGGGCTATATCAGAGGCAGTTTTTGTGCTCTGTATGCAGGCAAAGCAGCACTCCGTCAGGTCTGGCCTACTCCGGTCCCCCGCTTAATGCCGACCCTGGGATGCGCTCGAGTGATGGGCTTCACAATGAAACCAGAGGGCAGCAGAAGACTGTGTCTGCCGGACAGCCACAGACTCCTGTAGCTCATGGACTTCCCTGTGGCCCGAGTCGTGGCCAACAAGGAGTTGTTGAAAGGCGGCCCTTGCGGCCACCAAAGGAGGCACAGTTGGGAGTGCCAGAGTCGTTCCCACAGAAGTCAAGGCTTTCAATACCCTGTGATGTCTTCGAGGAATCATTTCCCACCCTCAATGACTACTGGTCAGTTCTGCCTTTCTTCCTCTCATAACTGTGTTGTACTGTATTTGCACAATCATAAGTGGAACATAATGTAAGTTGAGCTTTGTGTATATTGTATGTTAACCCTCTACATTGCACACACGCCATGGTTACTCGGTGGCTAGGCTGGTGGCTTGAAGCTTGAGGTCACAGGATCTAATCCCTGCCATGACATTTGCATTTCGATGTGGGTGAAATGCAGAAAACACCCGTATGCTTAGGTTTAGGTGCACATTAATAAAACCGAGGTGGTCAAAATTAGTCTAGGGACTTCCATTACGGGGCGTGCCTCATAATCATAGCTGGTTTTGGCATGGAAAACACCATCATTTGTTTTCCCTGTATTGTGCAGCATTTGAAAACAATATTTGCTGGGCTGAGCAGTTATTGTTGAGCCAGCCCTTTTTATGAACACCAATGGCGAGGCCCTCGAGGCCTTGATGTGCATCCTTGGCATTCTTACTTAAAATTTGTGTATCAGCAGTGGAGACTGGCTGCATGGTTTGGTCATACACAGTCGATCCCGGATATACTGAACTCGAAAGGAATTGCGAAATAGTTTGATATATCAGTAATTCAAAATACGAAATTTGCCTATTTGAAGCTCGCCTTAAAAGAGCTGTCATGAGTAAAGGGGCCCAGACCACACGCCACATGGCGAAGAATGAGAGATGGCGTGCGAAGTAACGGAGAGGCGCCAGAATGCACGTGCCGGTGACACGTTGGTGTTCGTGGTTGGTTGACGGCGGGCTCGTGGCTCACGACCCGCACCGCAATCCGAAGTGGAAATGTGCTGAGCCGGCAATTATCTGGGTGGCGACTGCCGAGGAAGGACGCATCGGCAGCTACGCTCTGTCGACGGGACGAGGTGTTCGGTTTGGGAGGCGGGACGCTGGCACTCCTCGGCGTGGCCGTGGACCTCGATTACGTTCGGGCGAGGCTCCTTGGAGGTTCTGCAGCCACGGTTCCGGACGCACCATCAACAATCCCCCTTCAAAGGTCAGCCAGCAGCAACTCACCGGGACGTCGCATTGCTATGTCGAGTGGAGGACCGTACTTGTGCTTAGGCCTCCGGCTAGGCCTAACTCGGGGAGACTCGCCACGTCATCATCTGAGACCGTGCGTTGGCTACGGCAGCAGGCAGTACCTTCCGGCCGACGTAAGGGAGGCCGGCGACACCTGGAGTGACAGGACTAGGTCCAGACCGACAACGGACTTTGCCCTGAAGAAAGCAGCTCCGACCTCGTAAGAACGTTTCATCTATTCGCAACAGTGTTGCCGAAACCAACATGGCCAGACCGAGGACTGAGATTCGCGCCAAATTGTAACTTTAGAAAATATTGGTAGATTAACTAGTCAGTTGCAATTGGTAGTCAATTTAATGTATTAGCCTCTGCTTGTATATATTTTGTTCATTTTGGGGTTTGCCGTGTGCTGTGCTCATGAAAGTTTGGTTTGCCGTGCTCACAATGCTATCATTGCCAAACGAGTCTCTCCCTCTCCCACACTCCTTATTCGCCCTCCGAGATCCGCGGCGTGACAACAGCGCATGTCTCAAATTTGTTTCCCGAGATAGTAGCAGGCGGTAGGTTACCGATTAGTCAACAATATGCAACAGCCAAGCATGAAAACAGTCACATTTTATTTCGTACGAAAGAAATATGCAAGCTTAGTAGCTGAAACGGTGTGAAACAAGTAGCTGAAAACGGTGTCTAACTTGTCACGGCCAACATTACACGAGTGCAAGAAGCCATTTTTGCACTTAACCAGATAGATCATCAGTAGTGAGCAAGCATCAGATGTTTTTAATTGTCAAACAACAGTGAAAAAGGAAACCATTCAGACTAGAAAGGTCTAGCTGCTAGTGCCGCTTGCTAGTTTGAATACAGTCGAACCCGGGTATATCATACTACGCAAAAAAACGTTTATTAGTTCGATATATGGCATAATTCGATGTAGGCCCGCTATAGGATTTGATGACGCAAAGGCACATACCAATAAGAAAAGTACTTTATTAATATGGTGGCTTACTTGCGTGCCCTACTTTGGAACAAAATAGTCCTGGATTTTCTTCTGTTTCAACGACTTTGCTGCCTGCGACAGCACGCACGCCTCCACATTGTGCAACGAGCCAGAGCAGCTGAGGCCACAACCTTCCATATTCACACAATAGCGCCGCACCAACGCAAGTGCACTAATCACTTCGGAGGATGTAGGCAACGGACCATCGTCAATTTCCTTATTGCTGTCGTTTTGGCTCGTGGTCGGCACGACGTCTGCAACGTAGTCCTCATCTTGTAGCTGGCCCATGATGGCGACATCATCGTCCTGCACTGACGAAATCATCGAATGTCGATCCGTCGATAGCAGCCAGGAACGGTCGATAGCACCCAATTTCGAGTTTCGCAGCGAACGGCAAATTCTGCCTCTTTGCACAAGCCATGGCGACAGCGCGCCAAGAAAGTTCACAGAGCGCCAACAGGCAACACCACCACCACGGACCACGCTGAATAAGGACTCGAGGAAAAGAGACAGCAGCAGGCACACAATCATAAAGAAAGAAAAAATGGCACTTACTTGTACCGCCTCCGCGCCTCGGAGAAAGCACGACGGCCTCTGATTGGCTGTAAGCGCTGCGAACAGGCCAGGATCATTTCTTGCAGGGGGGTGTTCGCCCGTGCACAGCCGGGTCTAAACCACATTTTCTAGGGTGACGCCGGCAGTTTTCCCCGTCACCGCGAGGGAAAGCCAACTTGCTGGGGCATTTTTGAGGCACATGGAGTTTGATATATCGGTTGTCGTTTATATTTTCGCTCGATGTAACAGTAACTTTTGCTATATATTCTCAATGTAAATTTACTGTGTTTGGAAATTGTTTGATATACGGGATAATTTGATATAAATGTGTTCGATATAGTCGGGCTCGACTGTATAAACTAAAAATTCTAATTGCTGTCTTCTTTCTGTTGACACTGTTCTCGTGGTCCCACCTCTGTGCATTTGAGGCACTTTTTGCACATGGCTGCACATGAAACATGTATGCCCCAGTGGCCAAGAAAGAGTTAGTATGTTTTTTATTTAATGGTTCGAAATATAAGAAACCAGTGTGAAAGGGGAACACATCCTCACATGTATTGTATGCCCTCTAGCATGCATGTGTAATTGATGTGCAGCTTATTCAAATAAAATAAAGCTGAAAAGGAGCCAGTAGTCTCATGTGACATATATTCTGTGATAAGGAAGTTCAACCCAACCGCAGTTGTGGATGACGAGGTCGGCACCGACTGGCAGACACGATGGTATCTAGGCTTAACTAACTAGGGCAGCAAATCACGTTCAGCTCACGCCCCACTGGTGCAGCATTGGCGATCCGGCTTCTTCACTAGAATTCAAATTCTGGTCCACTGCTAACAAATTTGCAGGTTAATCTTCCCAAATAATATTGTTGTGCCATGACAAGGGAAATGCAAATAGTGACATTTCCAGTGCTAGACGAGCTCTACACTCAGGTATATTCACCTGTTTTGAATAATCAGTTCCACTGTCTGTACTAATGGTACAGACAGTGGTGCTGGTTAGGGCTATGCATGTGTAAAAGAAAGCCTTGTTACGGGAGGATGCATCCAAATCAAATTTAGTTGTTTGCATTATGTGAGCATTGCAAAGGGATGCACCTCGTTGGACCTTCTCATATTGCATTTTGTATTGAGAGTGCTCACTAAAGATGCTCGGACTGGCACCGATAGATGTGAAATTCACTGGAATTTGCTCTTTGTGAGGTGTGAGGGCTATATCAGAAGCAGTTTTTGTGCTCTGTATGCAGGCAAAGCAGCACTCCGTCAGGTCTGGCCTACTCCCGTCCCCCGCTTAATGCCAACACTGGGATGCGCTCGAGTGATGGGCTTCACAATGAAACCAGAGGGCAGCAAAACGCGGTCGCTGCCGGACAGCCACTGACTCCTGCAGCTCATGGACTTCCCCGTGGCCCGAGTCGTGGCCAACAAGGAGTTGTTGAAAGGCGGCCCTTGCGGCCACCAAAGGAGGCACAGTTGGGAGTGCCGCAGTCGTTGCCACAGAAGTCGCGGCTTTCAATACCCTGTGATGTCTTCGAGGATTCATTTCCCACCCTCAATGACTACTGGTCAGTTCTGCCTTTCTTCCTCTCATAACTGTGTTGTACTGTATTTGCACAATCATAAGTGGAACATAATGTAAGTTGAGCTTTGTGTATATTGTATGTTAACCCTCTACATTGCACACACGCCATGGTTACTCGGTGGCTAGGCTGGTGGCTTGAAGCTTGAGGTCACAGGATCTAATCCCTGCCATGACATTTGCATTTCGATGTGGGTGAAATGCAGAAAACACCCGTATGCTTAGGTTTAGGTGCACATTAATAAAACTGAGGTGGTCAAAATTAGTCTAGGGACTTCCATTACGGGGCGTGCCTCATAATCATAGCTGGTTTTGGCATGGAAAACACCATCATTTGTTTTCCCTGTATTGTGCAGCATTTGAAAACAATATTTGCTGGGCTGAGCAGTTATTGTTGAGCCAGCCCTTTTTATGAACACCAATGGCGAGGCCCCCGATGCCTTGATGTGCATCCTTGGCATTATTACTTAAAATTTATGTATCAGCAGTGGAGACTGGCTGCATGGTTTGGTCATACACAGTCTATCCCGGATATACTGAACTCGAAAGGAATTGCGAAATAGTTTGATATATCAGTAATTCAAAATACGAAATTTGCCTATTTGAAGCTCGCCTTAAAAGAGCTGTCATGAGTAAAGGGGCCCAGACCACACGCCACATGGCGAAGAATGAGAGATGGCGTGCGAAGTAACGGAAAGGCGCCAGAATGCACGTGCCGGTGACACGTTGGTGTTCGTGGTTGGTTGACGGCGGGCTCGTGGCTCACGACCCGCACCGCAATCCGAAGTGGAAATGTGCTGAGCCGGCAATTATCTGGGTGGCGACTGCCGAGGAAGGACGCATCGGCAGCTACGCTCTGTCGACGGGACGAGGTGTTCGGTTTGGGAGGCAGGACGCTGGCACTCCTCGGCGTGGCCGTGGACCTCGATTACGTTCGGGCGAGGCTCCTTGGAGGTTCTGCAGCCACCGGTTCCGGACGCACCATCAACAATCCCCCTTCAAAGGTCGGCCAGCAGCAACTCACCGGGACGTCGCATTGCTATGTCGAGTGGAGGACCGTACTTGTGCTTAGGCCTCCGGCTAGGCCTAACTCGGGGAGACTCGCCACGTCATCATCTGAGACCGTGCGTTGGCTACGGCAGCAGGCAGTACCTTCCGGCCGACGTAAGGGAGGCCGGCGACACCTGGAGTGACAGGACTAGGTCCAGACCGACAACGGACTTTGCCCTGAAGAAAGCAGCTCCGACCTCGTAAGAACGTTTCATCTATTCGCAACAGTGTTGCCGAAACCAACATGGCCAGACCGAGGACTGAGATTCGCGCCAAATTGTAACTTTAGAAAATATTGGTAGATTAACTAGTCAGTTGCAATTGGTAGTC
This sequence comes from Hyalomma asiaticum, assembly GCA_013339685.2. Classification (NCBI taxonomy): domain Eukaryota; kingdom Metazoa; phylum Arthropoda; class Arachnida; order Ixodida; family Ixodidae; genus Hyalomma; species Hyalomma asiaticum. The sequence goes on along the minus strand of CM023481.1, from coordinate 65,110,343 downwards.
AATTTAATGTATTAGCCTCTGCTTGTATATATTTTGTTCATTTTGGGGTTTGCCGTGTGCTGTGCTCATGAAAGTTTGGTTTGCCGTGCTCACAATGCTATCATTGCCAAACGAGTCTCTCCCTCTCCCACACTCCTTATTCGCCCTCCGAGATCCGCGGCGTGACAACAGCGCATGTCTCAAATTTGTTTCCCGAGATAGTAGCAGGCGGTAGGTTACCGATTAGTCAACAATATGCAACAGCCAAGCATGAAAACAGTCACATTTTATTTCGTACGAAAGAAATATGCAAGCTTAGTAGCTGAAACGGTGTGAAACAAGTAGCTGAAAACGGTGTCTAACTTGTCACGGCCAACATTACACGAGTGCAAGAAGCCATTTTTGCACTTAACCAGATAGATCATCAGTAGTGAGCAAGCATCAGATGTTTTTAATTGTCAAACAACAGTGAAAAAGGAAACCATTCAGACTAGAAAGGTCTAGCTGCTAGTGCCGCTTGCTAGTTTGAATACAGTCGAACCCGGGTATATCATACTACGCAAAAAAACGTTTATTAGTTCGATATATGGCATAATTCGATATAGGCCCGCTATAGGATTTGATGACGCAAAGGCACATACCAATAAGAAAAGTACTTTATTAATATGGTGGCTTACTTGCGTGCCCTACTTTGGAACAAAATAGTCCTGGATTTTCTTCTGTTTCAACGACTTTGCTGCCTGCGACAGCACGCACACCTCCACATTGTGCAACGAGCCAGAGCAGCTGAGGCCACAACCTTGCATATTCACACAATAGCGCCGGACCAACGCAAGTGCACTAATCACTTCGGAGGATGTAGGCAACGGACCATCGTCAATTTCCTTATTGCTGTCGTTTTGGCTCGTGGTCGGCACGACGTCTGCAACGTAGTCCTCATCTTGTAGCTGGCCCATGATGGCGACATCATCGTCCGCACTGACGAAATCATCGAATGTCGATCCGTCGATAGCAGCCAGGAACGGTCGATAGCACCCAATTTCGAGTTTCGCAGCGAACGGCAAATTCTGCCTCTTTGCACAAGCCATGGCGACAGCGCGCCAAGAAAGTTCACAGAGCGCCAACAGGCAACACCACCACCACGGACCACGCTGAATAAGGACTCGAGGAAAAGAGACAGCAGCAGGCACACAATCATAAAGAAAGAAAAAATGGCACTTACTTGTACCGCCTCCGCGCCTCGGAGAAAGCACGACGGCCTCTGATTGGCTGTAAGCGCTGCGAACAGGCCAGGATCATTTCTTGCAGGGGGGTGTTCGCCCGTGCACAGCCGGGTCTAAACCACATTTTCTAGGGTGACGCCGGCAGTTTTCCCCGTCACCGCGAGGGAAAGCCAACTTGCTGGGGCATTTTTGAGGCACATGGAGTTTGATATATCGGTTGTCGTTTATATTTTCGCTCGATGTAACAGTAACTTTTGCTATATATTCTCAATGTAAATTTACTGTGTTTGGAAATTGTTTGATATACGGGATAATTTGATATAAATGTGTTCGATATAGTCGGGCTCGACTGTATAAACTAAAAATTCTAATTGCTGTCTTCTTTCTGTTGACACTGTTCTCGTGGTCCCACCTCTGTGCATTTGAGGCACTTTTTGCACATGGCTGCACATGAAACATGTATGCCCCAGTGGCCAAGAAAGAGTTAGTATGTTTTTTATTTAATGGTTCGAAATATAAGAAACCAGTGTGAAAGGGGAACACATCCTCACATGTATTGTATGCCCTCTAGCATGCATGTGTAATTGATGTGCAGCTTATTCAAATAAAATAAAGCTGAAAAGGAGCCAGTAGTCTCATGTGACATATATTCTGTGATAAGGAAGTTCAACCCAACCGCAGTTGTGGATGACGAGGTCGGCACCGACTGGCAGACACGATGGTATCTAGGCTTAACTAACTAGGGCAGCAAATCACGTTCAGCTCACGCCCCACTGGTGCAGCATTGGCGATCCGGCTTCTTCACTAGAATTCAAATTCTGGTCCACTGCTAACAAATTTGCAGGTTAATCTTCCCAAATAATATTGTTGTGCCATGACAAGGGAAATGCAAATAGTGACATTTCCAGTGCTAGACGAGCTCTACACTCAGGTATATTCACCTGTTTTGAATAATCAGTTCCACTGTCTGTACTAATGGTACAGACAGTGGTGCTGGTTAGGGCTATGCATGTGTAAAAGAAAGCCTTGTTACGGGAGGATGCATCCAAATCAAATTTAGTTGTTTGCATTATGTGAGCATTGCAAAGGGATGCACCTCGTTGGACCTTCTCATATTGCATTTTGTATTGAGAGTGCTCACTAAAGATGCTCGGACTGGCACCGATAGATGTGAAATTCACTGGAATTTGCTCTTTGTGAGGTGTGAGGGCTATATCAGAAGCAGTTTTTGTGCTCTGTATGCAGGCAAAGCAGCACTCCGTCAGGTCTGGCCTACTCCCGTCCCCCGCTTAATGCCAACACTGGGATGCGCTCGAGTGATGGGCTTCACAATGAAACCAGAGGGCAGCAAAACGCGGTCGCTGCCGGACAGCCACTGACTCCTGCAGCTCATGGACTTCCCCGTGGCCCGAGTCGTGGCCAACAAGGAGTTGTTGAAAGGCGGCCCTTGCGGCCACCAAAGGAGGCACAGTTGGGAGTGCCACAGTCGCCCCCACCGCGGCCACGGCTTTCAACACCCTATGAGTTGTTCCAGGATTCATTTGCAATCCTCAATGACTACTGGTCAGTTCTGCCTTTCTTCCTCTCATAACTGTGTTGTACTGTATTTGCACAATCATAAGTGGAACATAATGTAAGTTGAGCTTTGTGTATATTGTATGTTAACCCTCTACATTGCACACACGCCATGGTTACTCGGTGGCTAGGCTGGTGGCTTGAAGCTTGAGGTCACAGGATCTAATCCCTGCCATGACATTTGCATTTCGATGTGGGTGAAATGCAGAAAACACCCGTATGCTTAGGTTTAGGTGCACATTAATAAAACTGAGGTGGTCAAAATTAGTCTAGGGACTTCCATTACGGGGCGTGCCTCATAATCATAGCTGGTTTTGGCATGGAAAACACCATCATTTGTTTTCCCTGTATTGTGCAGCATTTGAAAACAATATTTGCTGGGCTGAGCAGTTATTGTTGAGCCAGGCCCTTTTTATGAACACCAATGGCGAGGCCCCCGATGCCTTGATGTGCATCCTTGGCATTATTACTTAAAATTTGTGTATCAGCAGTGGAGACTGGCTGCATGGTTTGGTCATACACAGTCTATCCCGGATATACTGAACTCGAAAGGAATTGCGAAATAGTTTGATATATCAGTAATTCAAAATACGAAATTTGCCTATTTGAAGCTCGCCTTAAAAGAGCTGTCGTGAGTAAAGGGGCCCAGACCACACGCCACATGGCGAAGAATGAGAGATGGCGTGCGAAGTAACGGAGAGGCGCCAGAATGCACGTGCCGGTGACACGTTGGTGTTCGTGGTTGGTTGACGGCGGGCTCGTGGCTCACGACCCGCACCGCAATCCGAAGTGGAAATGTGCTGAGCCGGCAATTATCTGGGTGGCGACTGCCGAGGAAGGACGCATCGGCAGCTACGCTCTGTCGACGGGACGAGGTGTTCGGTTTGGGAGGCAGGACGCTGGCACTCCTCGGCGTGGCCGTGGACCTCGATTACGTTCGGGCGAGGCTCCTTGGAGGTTCTGCAGCCACCGGTTCCGGACGCACCATCAACAATCCCCCTTCAAAGGTCGGCCAGCAGCAACTCACCGGGACGTCGCATTGCTATGTCGAGTGGAGGACCGTACTTGTGCTTAGGCCTCCGGCTAGGCCTAACTCGGGGAGACTCGCCACGTCATCATCTGAGACCGTGCGTTGGCTACGGCAGCAGGCAGTACCTTCCGGCCGACGTAAGGGAGGCCGGCGACACCTGGAGTGACAGGACTAGGTCCAGACCGACAACGGACTTTGCCCTGAAGAAAGCAGCTCCGACCTCGTAAGAACGTTTCATCTATTCGCAACAGTGTTGCCGAAACCAACATGGCCAGACCGAGGACTGAGATTCGCGCCAAATTGTAACTTTAGAAAGTATTGGTAGATTAACTAGTCAGTTGCAATTGGTAGTCAATTTAATGTATTAGCCTCTGCTTGTATATATTTTGTTCATTTTGGGGTTTGCCGTGTGCTGTGCTCATGAAAGTTTGGTTTGCCGTGCTCACAATGCTATCATTGCCAAACGAGTCTCTCCCTCTCCCACACTCCTTATTCGCCCTCCGAGATCCGCGGCGTGACAACAGCGCATGTCTCAAATTTGTTTCCCGAGATAGTAGCAGGCGGTAGGTTACCGATTAGTCAACAATATGCAACAGCCAAGCATGAAAACAGTCACATTTTATTTCGTACGAAAGAAATATGCAAGCTTAGTAGCTGAAACGGTGTGAAACAAGTAGCTGAAAACGGTGTCTAACTTGTCACGGCCAACATTACACGAGTGCAAGAAGCCATTTTTGCACTTAACCAGATAGATCATCAGTAGTGAGCAAGCATCAGATGTTTTTAATTGTCAAACAACAGTGAAAAAGGAAACCATTCAGACTAGAAAGGTCTAGCTGCTAGTGCCGCTTGCTAGTTTGAATACAGTCGAACCCGGGTATATCATACTACGCAAAAAAACGTTTATTAGTTCGATATATGGCATAATTCGATGTAGGCCCGCTATAGGATTTGATGACGCAAAGGCACATACCAATAAGAAAAGTACTTTATTAATATGGTGGCTTACTTGCGTGCCCGCCAACAAAGTCAACGGCACCAATCTCCTAGCTAGCGCCTGCGCTTTGAGACGCAGCTGCACCGTTGACATCGCCCTACCTTGAGCACGTTGCTCCAGTATGCATGAGTGCAGACGTCCCTCAAGGACTGGCCATTGTGATTTCTTGCCGCGGTCAGCTTTCTTATCACTCTTCATGGCCTGAAGCTTATCAGTTGACTGTCGCCATGTGCGGATCATCTTCTCGGTGACGTCGAAATGAGGGCCCGCTGCCCGGTTCCCGTGGTCCTCTGCATACTTCACAGCAGTAAGCGTAAACTTCGCCGTGTAACTTTTCCATTTAGCCGGCATACTGCAGGTAAGGATAACAAAAGCGCGGACTTCTAGAACACTGTAGCACGGACCAACCGAACAAATGAAGTTGCAAATGGTGACTAGCCCAACTCGCTGAATGACAGCGTGGCTGGCATGGCGGGCGAAGCCGAGCCGAAGCCGTCGCGCACCTATCGCCATCCTACGTCGATTTTACTAACTCAGCACAGCTGTCTATGGTACAGCCTCCGAAACTCGCGCCGCTTCAGTGAGCTAAGAACTCGCACTACGACATACTTTTTTTTCTCGGTTTATGTACTTTGGTTTTGCTGTGGAACTGTAGTACCGGCACGTTGAGTCTTTTTTATTATAAATATGATGCATCATTCGCATCGGACTGCTCTAGTCATTTAAAAAAGACTCATCAGCATCAACACGAGTTTCTCTCAAAAGAACTACAAAAAAAAGTACGTATAAGCCGCACCGTTGTATAAGACGCACCTCCAAAAATTTTGGAAAAAAACCCCATCTTATCACTGGAAAATACGGTATATTGCATGTTAACTCCCTTCATTGCACACACGCCATGGTTACTCAGTGGCTAGGCTGGTGGCTTGAAGCTTGAGGTCACAGGATCTAATCCCTGCCATGACATTTGCATTTCGATGTGGGTGAAATGCAGAAAACACCCGTATGCTTAGGTTTAGGTGCACATTAATAAGACTGAGGTGGTCAAAATTAGTCCAGGGACTTCCACTACGGGGCGTGCCTCATAATCATAGCTGGTTTTGGCATGGAAAACACCATCATTTGTTTTCCCTGTATTGTGCAGCATTTGAAAACAATATTTGCTGGGCTGAGCAGTTATTGTTGAGCCAGCCCTTTTTATGAACACCAATGGCGAGGCCCTCGAGGCCTTGATGTGCATCCTTTGCATTCTTACTTAAAATTTGTATATCACCAGCGGAGACTGGCTGCATGCTTTGGTCATACACAGTCGATCCCGGATATATTGAACTCGAAAGGGATTGCAAAATAGTTTGATATATCAATAATTCAAAATACGAAATATGCCTATTTGAAGCTAGCCTTAAAACAGCGCATGTCTCAAATTTGTTTCCCGAGATAGTAGCAGGCAGTAGTTTACCGATTAGCCGACAATATGCAACAGCCCAGCATGAAAACAGTCACATTTTGTTTCGTACGAAAGAAATATGTAAGCTTCTTGTAAGCCATCAAGTTCCTCGAGCTATCCTCGGGCCTCACAGGTCAGCAAATCCAGTGCCTTTCATTGTGCCACAATAGCAGCTGAGGCCTCTGCAGGTGGCCCGTTGGTGTCTTCGGGTTGTCACTGGACCTCCACTCCTGGTACTCCAGTCACACTCGGTCCTTGAACGGCTTGTTCAGCACGTTGGGCTGCTGGAGGGTGGACATCATACAACCTGGTATCACAACGAGGTCCGTTTTTCAATCGCTGAGTGCGCGTGTCACAGCGGTGGAAAAACGGACCTCGTTGTGATGCGTTTCATGGTCGCAGCAGTGCACCTGGGCAGCAGCTTCTACCATCTGCCGTGCAAGCCAGCATGACAGTGAAGCGCGAGTGCTCGTTTCCAGTGGACAAGAGCTTCACATGATTGGCGCCCTGCTCCGTGATCGTGGTTGACAAAGGCATGTCAAACCACATGGGGGTCTCACCAGCATTGCCGATTTGTCCTATCATGTAGCTTTGCTCCCGAAGCCGGTTCACGAAGCGCTGGAAGTTCACAAGGCTTGTCCTCGAACTCGTCCGGCAACTTTTGACTGATTAATGTGTGCCGGTAGAGAGAAAATTCTTTGCGTCTCATGAATTGACGCACCCATGAGTTTGGTGCACGGAACTCTTCTCTTGTGAGCCCAACTCGAGCGAGCTCCGCGGCTTTGTTCAGCACTCATGAACTTCCCGCACAAAGTCCGTGATCGTATCCTCCAGCTGTGGATGAACCACTATGAGACCACAGATCCTACTGGACGTGCTCCGCGTGGGCTCCCGTTTTTTTCATCTCGCATTCTGAGGCCCAGCCGACTCATCATCCCTGTCAATGAGTACTCTTCATGCACCAAGTCACCTGGACCATTTTGAGACCCCCCAACCCCTGTGAGTGCGATATTGATCATTTTTTGCCTGATTGAATCAGAGAAAGGCAGCGGCTCCCACAGACGCACCAAGCGTTCCTTAGGAGAAAGCGCACCGCTACCTTCGACGAGCCATCAGGGTTGGGAGGTGGCTCTGATTGAGGACATTAGCGTTTCTTGGTCAATTTCAAGAGATCTGATAGGCTTTTGTTAGCATCCCTGCCTGTTATGCAAGATATTATTTGATGTGCCTGTCTTCGTGGAAGTCGATGGCACGCACGATTTCGCCATGCAAAGCGAAAACAATTCACCTGAACAAGCTGCGGAGGACGCTGCCAAGACGACTGCAACAGCTACTATGGACACGACTCTGCCTGCGCCTACCAACGACGGCGAGACGTCCCTTTCCAGCAATGAAGGCTCTGCGTGGGTGCTGGTGCAGAAGACGCACGCAAACTGACCTGCTGGTCTCTCAACTGAAGCAAGACGCTAAGACGAGCAAACTTCATGGCAAGACCACTCAACATAAGCTGATGAAATTGTGGCCACCGCCCCTGCCTCTCCACGACTACAAAGCCATCCTATGCCCACTGGGTGGGCTACGCTTGGATCAGTGGACTCGCCCCACGCTGATGCGGGCTATTGGAGTAGCTGCAGGCCTACCTCCTGTTGAAGTCGACCGGCTAGTTTTCCACCTGCGCCTTGAACAAAACCTCGCTGTTGTAAGCACGCCACATTAGCACATCGCCCTGCAACTCTACAGCATCCAACACCTCCGTCTAGGCGAGCATACCCATCCGGTGTTCATTTAAATTGCCGCTCCGGATAATTTATGTAAAGGCATTATCCATGGTGTTGACCTGGGAACGGGCCCCTCCGAACTTATGGATCATCTCATTGCACCTGGCCACACCGTTCTGCAGGCACGAATGATGGGCAAAACGAGCACAGCCCTCATTACCTTCGAAGGACTGCAGGTTCCCCACCACATACGTTATTACGGCGCCGAATACTGGTGTCATGTGCATCGTCCCCGCAAGCATGTGCAGCTTGCCTCCAGTTAGGACATTGTTCCGACCACTGCCCTACACCGAACTGTGTCACGTGCGAGATATGCGGCATTGATAACCCGACAGGACACTCCTGCACGCCGAAGTGCCGCTCATGCGGAGGTGATCACCCCACCACGGACACGGGCTGTCCTTCCCGCGTCCGGCCTCCCTTGAACAAGGAGAGGGTCCGGAAAGCACTTCAACAGGAATAGCAACAATGGGATCTAGACCGTCACCTCACACCCTCGTTGTCATCTCAGGGTGACTTACAAGTAGCAACTCCCACTTCAGGTAGGACGTCCAGGTCACGGTCCCAATCCAGACGGAGGTCGCGAAGCAAGGCCCGCTCTTGTACCAACTCCAGGACGAGGTCACAACTGCCGCCTGCAAAGTGGACTACCCCTTCTGAAGTCACTGGACCACTGGCCATGACGAGCCGGCCTTCCATCGCGCCGAAAGAACGCAACCAGCCAAGCAAGAACCAGAGACGAGCAGAGCCCGGCGGAACCTCGGGAGTAAGCTGGGCGAAGGGGCCTCCTCTGCTCTCACCTTCCTCCGCTACCCCACCTCCAACTTTAGCTTCAGCTCTACAGACGACACAGAATTGACACGAATGCGCTCCATCAGCTCCGCACGGAAATGAGGTCAAATTGCGGGCTGTGGATGCTCGACTTTAGCACGAGATAGAAACCGCATGCGCTGCTATATGGCAATAGTTCCGCGACATGCTTAACCAGGCAGCGTCAGTGTTCAAGGACACACTGAACGGCACACTAGCGATGCTTCACACCTTAATCAGTAGCAGTATGTCCACTATACCTACCAGTATACAGCAGCAAACCGAGCGAAACATGCAACAGATGCACCTGGAGTTATTAACATCACCACCGAACACAAGGCATTCCCACCCTTACACATGCCCTGCCTCACTAAGAAATGAAGATGGGGACATATAACGTGGATCAACTTGTGGTCTTGCAATGGAACTGCAGGGGGTTCCACCGTAAGCGGAGCTGCCTGCAGCAATACATAGCCATGACCTCTCCCGACGTCATACTCCTTCAGGAACTCAGCTGCACCCCTTCTCTTGCGGGATTTGAAGCGTACGGCAGCGATTCGGGTCTCATAGGAGCGCTTGTATCTAACAGCTTAATGGTACGCATACATTCGGTAGCCAGTGACATCCCCCATCAAATTATGGGAGTAATCACACACACGAAGTGTAGCGACAGCTTATTCATACCAAATCTTTACAGATCCCCCCATGCCCGCACACACAATTTTCATTATCTCTTTACAGAATTTACCAAGCTTGGGAATAAGTTGTTGATTAGCGGGGACTTCAACGCACCGCACTCATTTTGGGGATATCCTAAAAGCACAGTAAAAGGAATAAAACTGTGGGACAGCATATGTAATATGCGCTTCATGTTACATACCGACCCCACGCAACCCACCCGCATCTCGTGGGACACTTGTCCTGATCTCACGATGGCTCGTGGTGCTGTAGCTGTCATATCTAGTGGACCCTTAGATGAGACTTGGTAATGACCACTGCATAGTCGCGACTGCCCTTGCTCTCACCATCTCCCGCTGACCTGAGTGTAAAATTCGTATAACGAATTTGGGTAAATTTCGAGAACTTTGGACTGCCAGTCCAGAAGTGGATGGTTACGACGACTGGCTTGCGTGCATTTCAGCTGACCTCAAAGCCACCACACGGTCGATCAACACTATGCCTACCAATCCCAACTTCGACTCGCACCTGCTCCACCTATGGGATGCTAGAAGGGGATTGATGAAGCGTTGGAAGTAGCAGCACCTGAATCTCAGATTAAAAGTTTGGATTGTGCGTATCACGCAAGATGCTCAGGAATGCGCCCAAATTCTCCCAAAAAACAACTAGAGGGGATTCTGTAACAGTTTGTCCGGTGCCCTAAGTACTGCGAAGACATGGAGCATTCTCTGAGCACTTGTAGACCCCTCGAGGACCAAGACGCAGACACAAAAGCGGTTGCATGTCATTACCCGCTCATTTCGGGACTCTCCTGACCACCACCTGCAGGAACTGAGGGCACGCTATATTCCTTCAGGAACAAGTCCCCAGTACCATCCGTACCCACCAGCCACAGATGCACCCCATGCTCTAGACGCAGAACTCACGATTCAAGAGGTCCGCTCTGTGTTAGAGGATATCCGCAAGAATTCAGTGCCGGGTGTCGACCACATCTGATACGCAACACTTTGAATCTCAATGACGCAGATCTAAGTGCCTGGTGAACATGTTTAATGAGCACTGGTGGAACGGCACGCTATCCCAGGCATGGCGACACATGGATATTTTCCTCATCCCGAAACTGGGAAAGCCCATCTCAATAGAAAATCTGAGACTGGTCTCACTTACATCATGCATAGGCAAGCTCATGGAATACATCGTCCTGCGGCGCTTGCAGCCGTTTCTTGAGGGGCACTCTCTTTTCTCGCACACACAGTTCGGCTTTCGTCCGCACTTGTCCACGCAGGACGTGTTACTCCAGTTGAAGGAGCAGGTCCTGGGTCCATCGGGGAGAGCTCAAACCCACACTTTGCTTGTGCTGGAGCTTAAGTCGGCCTTCGACAATTGATCACGACCTGATTCTAAGCAACCTCACCGAATCGCTCTGTGGTGCTCGCATTTATAACTCTGTCCGAGCCTTTCTTCACGGCCGTACCGCAACAATTGGTGTAGGCCCTCACCGCTCGAGTATCATCCACCTACTGTGCACCCCTCAAGGAGCGGTGATCTTGCCAGCACTTTTTAACATTGCTATGTCAGGCCTGCCCAAACCACTCAAACAAGTTGAGGATCTACACCATGCCATCTCGCCCGCCTGGGTCACCCAGTTCCCCCGGAACCTCAGGAAATGCAAAATACTTCTGTGCCAGCCCAGGTAGCTCGAGTCCTTTGCGTGCATCTCCTACTGCACAACATGCACCTGAGCGTAACACTGGTCGTCGGCGGGCACGGGTGAAGTACCTAATTGCACTATCAGCGACATTGAAGAGCACACTGTTTATTACACGGATGTGGCCTGCACTACAAACGGACACATGGCTGCGGTGGTGACCGGTGCTCGTGAGATAGCGAGTGCTGCTCAATCTCCTCTCCATCTTCAGCCACAGGCTCGGGCGAAATCCTGGCAGTTACCCTGACCACACAATATATCTTGAGCCTCCCTGCGGAAACATACTACATAGTCACTGATTCGCAAGCGGCATGTCGAGCATTCATGACAGGTCGTGGCATTCCCAAGACGTCATATCCTATTCTACGCACGTCAAAAGTTTCTCCACACGCCACCCACACCATACACCTGCTCTGGATGCCTGGCCATGCCTCACTGTCGGGTAATGAACGTGCTCATGCGGTCGCTTGAGAACTCGCCCTCCGAGCAGCCCCGCGCAGTGAGATGGCCAACGCAGAGCTAGGTGTCCCGCTTCTCACATACCATGAGGTCAGACAGCATTACACACAGCTGCGCTGACGATACCAACCCCCACCAGTGAACTTCACACGAGAGGAGGCTGTCGCGCTTCGCCAGCTGCTAACCGAAACTTTCTCAAATATGCACTTCATGCATAAATTGTACGTGACTTACTATGCCGACACCTGCCCAGGATGTGGCACCATCCTCACAACATTCCACGTCACTGTGGAGGGCACCGCTGTTTTCCTCCCTCCCACCAATTCTTCGGTCCACCCATAGCTCAGAGCAGTGGGAAGACACCCTTCACGACGCTGGGCTCGGGCTATCGCAGAGGTTGTCGTAGGAGTCCTGGAATAGGGACGCTCCGCGTTTTCTTCAATGAAAAAAATGTTTTCATCATCGCTTACGAAACGACGTTTTCCGAGGGTTGCACTCCACAAGCACACTGTTTTTTTCGAAATGCCAAAGTGGCACTGAGCGGCCACGTTGCCGTTCGCTTCAGCGAACTCAACAACATTTAGTTTAAATGCAGCTGAGAGCTGCCTCATCGTGCCGCTACTCATATTCAATGAACAAAAAAAAAGAACACTAAAAAATTAGATGCGACGTCAATCGGAGCGGAAAACTCTGAACAGATTGAAAGCACAGCATGTACACAGACAGGGAAACTAAAAAAATGCCTGCTATTCGATTTTGATGTGGATCTGTGTGTGGTTTTGACACTCATGCACGCCACGCACTGTCGGCTAAACGCACTGTCGGCTAAACACCGCTATATAAGACGAGGGTTGACTTTAGCTCGTTGTTCTTATGAAAATATCTCGACTTATATTCCAGTTTATATGGTACGTGAAATGCCAAAACGCCAAAACAAACATTAACTTGGCGATGACGATGGCATTTATGGCTTTGCTGCAAACCCAAACCTGCCCAGTTTGAAGAAGCAGGATGCGGGAGACTTATTCAATAATAGGGTGGGGGTGTTATTGCGATAGCAATCAACACTGTTAGATTCTAAAATCGAAAAGTGTTGATAGCAATTACATGGACACTGTCAGCGGTTTTTTGTTGTCTTCTCTGTGTACAAATTCCAAATGGATAGCATCGCTTATGCATCATATGTCTTATGCACAAGTAAAAGCGCGCTAGGGCTGGGGGAAAATGCGGCTAAAGCAGAGGTGAAACGACCTGGCCATCTCCGTCGCACGACCGGCACATGCAATAACATCGCTCCGTGCGCAAGGCCTGTTGGCCTATTGTCGCCTGCTCTCAAGCTGAGAGGAAACTTCCAGACTGCCTTTCGTTGGGCAGAGGACCTTAAGGGGCGCCGGTGGGAGATGGGCCGTCACGTGCTCTATCTCGACAGATGCTCTCCACCTAGCAGTACTGGCAATTTTGAAGGCGAGATAACTTGTATTTGTGTGGACAGAAATGCATCATCTATGAAATATCAGTGGCTAGTATAGCCTATAACCTACTTTAAATCAGTCAGTTTTCAACTTTTTAAGTGAATAGAAACGGGGCACAACTGAATTTCCAGGAGGGTTTCCTGTTAACCGCGCGGCCGGGAGAAATGGTCAAAATCGGGAAGTCTCCCGGGTAATCTGAGATACGTTACAGGTATGCAAACCGCAACTAAGAAAAACGTGGCTTGGTATTGGTACCGTAGAGATGACGTAGATGACGTCATGCGGCCCCAAATCTCGAAGGCTATGCTTTTGTGAACTACTAAGTGGTAGTGCGAGGACACCCATCGGAATGCGCACATTGCGTCGACGATGCCGGTGCAGTGTGCCGGAGGCAGAGCTGCTCTGTGTCCCGCTCATATGGTGGCTTTGCCTGTCAGCCTTTTTCAAAAATGTTCCTTCTGCGCATTATTATCTATAATTGCTGCAACAGAGAAGTTAGTGCACCGACAAAAGTTGTGTAACCCCCCTACAATGATCAACTTATTAAGGAGGAGCACATTTGAGGGGTTCGGTGCGGGTCAAAGTTTGATATATCAGATGCAGGGGTCCATGGGTATTTGATATACGTGCGTGCCATCCCTATACATTGCATTGAATTTTGAAGGGGATTCTTCAACTCTTCAATATAGCCAGTAATTCGATATATCCGAGTTTTAGTTTTATATATCCGAGATCAACTGTATGCCACAAGCTCTGGAACGTGTCCTGTTCATAAACTGTGAACTTGCATCTTGTCTTGCATTTTTTAATGTTTGGGCCTGGAGAATATAAGGCAACTCTTGAAAGTTGCTGAGAGAGTGTCGAAAGTCTTTTGGGTCTGGAGAACTCATGACAAGGAAGCATGATGATCGAGCGGAGAGCCTTTAAAAAAGAAAGATCTGTAGAAGAGTCAAAAAGATAACCTCTTCGATCGACTGTTCTAGCTCCCCAAAGAAGTTGTTGCTGTTCATTTTCATGAGTGCCACTGCTGTTTAGAACAGCGGCACTTCTTCGATCAATAGTGGATGCTCTCGCAAGAGTCATGTTTGCCTAAAATCAGTACTTTAGTGGTGATGATAAAAACTGTAAAAAGTCATTTTGGGAACAAGTGCACAGAATAACTTTGTGCCATGGGTAGACCAGAGAGCAAACATAAAGTCGTAACCGCGCCATAGCATCCCTGTCTGTTTCTTTTTCTTGGGAGCACATGTGTTGGTTTCAGTTGAATTTGAATAATATAGGTCGACCTGCAGTCTTGTAAGTATGGTACTGTTAACCTCATATATAGCAAATTTGAAAGTGCTTTGAAAAGTGGTCATGTCAGTAGCTTATTGTATAATTATGGACTCACCCTTCAAAAAGTGTGCAAATCAGCAGCCAAGTAGTTTTTTTTTCTTTGCCCACTCTATTGCAAAGCGCTAACAAACCTTCCGGTGAAAAGTTGGCCCTTTCCCCTTCGTGCAGCGACACCTGCTAAGTGCTTACCAGAGGTCTATACTGCATTTGCGACAAATCGCTCCGTTTACCGTAATAGCTTTATTCTTTTTTCCTACACATCAACCGTGCCAGGCTGAGCATGCCACGGGCTCTGTCGCTTTGATAGGAGGGTACGGTGCTCGAAAGGCTGAATGTCATCATGGTTCAATGTCACCAGCTGCTCAAGTGAACTGTCACTGAGTCCTGATCTCTTGATAGTAGCTTAGTAAACACCAACCCTTTGTCGGAGTGTGCAGTGCCATATTTGTGCCCACTTGAACTATGTGAACAATGACAGCTGCTATAGGAATGCCTGAACACTTCAGGCAGCTAGCCTTGGAAGAATTTTATGTGTTTACTTACATGTATAGCACACTTTTTTTGCAATGAAAAAAGCCCAAATTATGACTGCTTGTAACCATGCAGTATAAAACCGAAACCATGTTTGTAGCATTGGCAACAGTGCGCAGAGAGTGAATCTGCAGCTGTAGTTGTCTACGGGGAAAAGGTTGAATTGGCAAAAATTGGGGACCTCGAAGACAAGCTTGCGAGACTTTCTTAATCAGCTTCCCATTATCAAAGTGCTTCGACTGCCCATTTAGATATCCTTTCTACTTTGTGTGTGCCATATCTTTGTCATGCTTGTTCATAAAAGATTTGTTGTGAGAGTAGGGCACTTTGAAAAATGTTCTAGTGGGTGGCACAGGAAAATTGTAAGTACACCTAAGTGGGGTCATTTTTGGGGTCAGTTTGTTTCAGTAGATGGGAACAATTCGAGCTCTCTTCCTGTAACATCAGCCGTGCCACAGGGTAGTGTTCTGGGGCCGCTATTATTTTTAATTTATGTAAATGACATTGTAAACACAGTACTACCGGGAATTCAAATCAGACTATTTGCGGATGGTTGTGTGCTCTTTCGTCAAGTTACTTGTTTTAATGGTCAACAAAACCTGAACTTAAGTCTTAATAAGATACTAAACTGGTGTAATGACAATGGTATGGTACTGAACGCACAAAAACTGTTTATCTTTGCATAACTCGTTCAAAAACACCCATTCATTTTACTTATAACCTCGGCTCATCATCACTACTACAGGTAAATAACTACAAATATCAAGGCGTGACAATAACTAATGACCTGTCTTGGAATTTGCACATAGACAACATGTTCTTCTGCCTTCCTTAAGCTGTGTTTTCTAAAACATAAACTTAGAAATTCTCCTTCTAACATAAAACTACTTAGTTACTTTACGTACATAAGGCCAAAACTAGAATACTCTTGTGTTGTATTGGACCCCTTTACTAAATCTAACATTAAAAAACTCGAAGCAGTACAAAGAGAGGCTGTTAGGTTTGCTTATTCTAAGTTTAAAATTACGGACTCGCCGATTGAACTCATGACTGCTAACAACATTGAAACACTTGCATTACGACGAAGAAGGAACCGCCTTAACTTTCTCTATCTTCTTGTTAATCATAAGTTAGCCCTTGACCCGCATGCATATGTATCTCCTCTGTCCACTAGGCATACACGTCATCACCACGCCCATTCTTTAACTCCGTATTTTGCCAAAACCAACGCGTTTCAATTTTTCTTTTTTCCGCATGCTGTTTCAGAGTGGAACTGTCTAACTGATCTCAGCCAATTTTCTGTCGTTTAGAGCTAAAATATGCACTGTTAATTTGTGTTCTGTTTCCATTTTTTGTAATATTTCGCCATGTTATCTTTTATGCGTTCTGTTAGTACGTGTTTTCGATTCCATTTCTCGTGATATATTCTTGTTATCAGATGTGTTTTTGTTTATATCGTGCCTCTTGTACCTGTCCTGCTTGGACCAGTTCGTGGTCTGCAGTATTCAATAAATAAAAAAAATAAATTATAACTGATACATTGTTATATCTGGGATTGTTATAGTGGAATCAACTGTGCATGTCATGTCGTACTTGCCAAAAACAGGAACAGAAGCTCAGGGAAGGAATGAGGTGTGAAGTGATAAGCAGATGGTTGAAAACTATAAAAAACTGAAAATTTCGTTGGGGGCAACGTTTCGAGGAGGCGACTTATCAGAATGTTGCCCCATGTGCCCTGATAAAGGCAACTCCACTTGTCGGAGCACTGGCTCTGGTGGTATCACCTGTTTTTCATTTTCAGTGATCTGTTCATCGCATGTTGTGCCTTTGGGTGTTCCTCAGTCGCCACCACCTAGGACTTGTGTTAAATGTGCCTTTCAGCATTCTGATTTAGAGTAGGCTCAGTGGTTATTGCTATGTGTACTTTGTGTTCATGTAGTTATATTGAAGAAAAAAGTGAGATGTGGAAGTTTATGACAGTAAACGGGCTGTGTTTTTTTCTTGCAGTGGCACTGTGATCTCGAAGATGAATGTGGACTACCACCATGAGCATCCATTTCACATGCTAGATGGCTGCAAAACTGACTATGCATCCATCATCAGCGTATACAAAACGGTTGTGCGCCTGCTGGATCACATGACTTAGTAAGTACCCCTGCATGCCTTAATTGGCCTTCCAGCCTTGGACAAATGTGAGGCTCAACTTATAGTGCTTTGCCAGCAAATGAAGGGCTGCCTAAGTCTTGGTGCAGTAGTTGGAAGTTGTCTACATTTGCACTCAAGATGGAGCTGCACAGGCTTTGAGGCTCTGAAAGGCTGCCTCAAAATCTGTGCGGGTCAACTTTTTGCCAGGAGAACTTGTGGCCAACACCAGTACATTTCTCGCCTGGTGTTGCTTCTTCTGCCTTTCTCAGAACCAAAGGGCCACTGATCCAGTGTGTACGACCAATGTGTACTTTTTTGAATATATGCGTTTTACATGGTTTAGCATGGAGCTTTGTTGATTCTGTCATGCATAGTTAAGTGCACTTGGCCTGTTCTGCATTTTAACTGTGTTCTGCATTCTTAGTTACAGTCCCTATATGCTTCCCAACGACTCCCTGGGAACCATTTTAAAGAAGCCTTACATGTTTCTACTGGTGTCAGTGTACTGGTGTTATTTGTCATTTGTACTTACAAAAGGTCATTTTATTTTTTTAAATGTTAATCACGCTGCAGAACAGTTCCCTGAGGCGGTAATGCGACAGTACGGTAAACCCATGCGGTGAGGTGTATTAGGAGTGAGAATGGGCTGCTAGCTGTTGCAGGAGGTAGGACGTTTTGTCCTTTACTTACAGATGCATGCACGTGCCGTACAACCTCTTCAGTGACAAGTTATGACTGCTTGTCTGTGAATGTGTCAAACTTGCACAACTTTATGTTGGGGCAGTCGGTATTGGGCGCGAGGGCCACCACTGGAGGGGCTGGCGCTGCGGTCGTTTGACGTGCAAAGTTGGATCACGTGACCCCACGATCCCACCTCGCGCCGAGCCTCCTCCGAAGCGGACGGTTCACGCATTTCACGCGCGCTTCAACAGCCATTCGCCAGCGTTTTTATCTACAAACATCGTCGATTCGCGTTTATTTCACGTTCGCGGACACCTAGCGACCACAAAAGCTGAAAAGTGCGCTCGGAGTTATTGGAAACTTGGTATTTCTTAAAAAACGTCGTCTGCAAAATGAACCCAGCCAGTATCACTTCTTCCCCTTTTACACCCAGGCCATTAACCAGGCTAACATCTCCGGATTCATCAATAAAATATTCTCTCTCTCTCTCTCTCTCTCTCCCCTTTTACACTGCAGACGACGACGTGGCCAGCTTCAAACAGATTCTCCTTCTATCAGCAGCTGCTGGGTGTCATACGGCTTATCGATGAAGGCGTAGATGCTGGACACTGATAGTTTCACTGAATCATTTAGACCACAATAAGTTACACCTTGCAGCGTACTAGTGCAAAGGGACTCCGGAACGTTTTTCGGAGTGTGTGTGTGCGGGGGGGGGGGGGGGGGGGGCATTTATTGTCGTCTTTGCATGTTGTGTTGATTATTTTTGTTCTCAGTATTTGTCGATTCTAATTTATTTAAAATGCATATTATGTATTATTATTTACTGTAATATTAATGAAATCAATTATTGTTTTAATTCATTTTATCCGTTTAATATTTTACATATTAGCATCATCGCTTATTTCACATTGGTATACATTTCAAAATGTTTGGGACTTTCGGAAGTACTGAAAACCTGCGGCACACCGCGCAACCCACGTGGTTGTGTGATCCAGTGTTTTGGAAAGCACTGCACCACAGAACCACCAGCTTAATTGATTGACTGATTTGTGGCGTTTAACGTACGTCCCAAAACCAGCTTTGATTATGAGAGACGCCGTGTTGGAGGAATCCGGAAATTTCGACCACCTGGGGTTTTTTTAACTACCACGAGATTGAAAATTCTTGTCAAAAATTTTTATTTACGCGGAAACGGTTGGAAAGTGGGAGGGGGGGCCGAGCCCCCTCTAGAAAAATGGTAGGGGGGCGACCGCCCTCCCCCCCCCCTCGTTCCGGAGTCTCTGCTAGTGCATTCAAATGAGTAAACTAATAAGTCCGGTCTTACGCTGTATTTTTCGATCGCTATTGGCCCCTTCGTGCAAAATACGGACGGGAGTCATTCGTCGAAAAATGCAGCCATGAACTGGCTCGACCGCGATCGAAAATCGCCGTGTGACGACCGTCTTGAATACGCGGGAAAAATAAGCAACAGAAAGAGAAGCAACGAACAACTGTGCTCCAGGCTAGTGTCCTTGGAGTCATACTGGCGAGAATTTAAATTGTGATCAAGCCACAGCGTCCTAAGGTGAACCCCCTGTTCAAAAATAACAAGGTTTAATGAGGCGCGCATGTGCGTATGTCGTGTGTACACCTTAAATCTTGTGAGAAAGGTCGACGTCGCAATTGAATGCAGCTCTATGCCTGCTGCTTTCCGCAAAAATGAAGGAACCACTCGCATCGCGCTGCATAGGGGTATGCGTGTTCAGCATGAATACAAATTTGCTAATTCGATTTCTTCTTGTCAACGGCGGTCCCTTTGTTGATGCAAACATACAATGAATGAATTGCACGAGAAACACGTCGCATGCCTTTCTTGCGGCCCAAAGCTATGTGTATTTACCGCAACCGCGCGCTAAAACCATCTTGATGCTTACTTCTCATTCATTTTCATTCATCAAAATGCTATCTCACCGAAAAAAAACCAGCGGACTGCGCACGCGCGGTATCCTCGCCGGTGACCATAGCAGACGACAACAGCAGTCGACGCGGTGTCTAAAGCTTTGTAATGAACCTATTCTTTTTCAGGAAGAGTTAATTACCTTGTTGAAGAATCAACAACGTAGCCACAACAGTATTTTACAGATATCGTCTAGGTGAAATACACGGCAAGAACAATAAAAAGGCGACGCGCAAAGCAGCTCCGGGCTGAGCAAGGCAGTGCTGTCGGAGCAATCCAACTTTGCGCGTCACACCGGTTCTCCCGCGTGGCGGCACCACGGTATGTCCTCGCTCCCAATACCATTGCAAAAGTTTGAAGGTGGCAGCATATTGGTTGACGCAGTTCAGTAATTAATTGTAATGTCTATTTCTGCTTATGTACAGAAATATTGAAACATTGGTCGCGATATGCATGGTCAACCTTCTGTCAGTTGTATAAATTTTGAGCAAACAAACAGCTCGGCTCAGAGAGCACGTGCAAATACAGCTTACAACAATACTGGTGATGACCCTCTTGCAACAATGCTCTCATTCTTGGTTAATGGTTATAACATTGAGGTCTGGCTGCTGGGTGTGCCCTCTGTTGGTGCCAAGAGGGAATAGAATGGGAAATCTTTGAAAAGAAAACTCTGGCCACTGCACATTTGCCGTTTCCCCGTACAAAAGGCTGTCGCACTGTCATACAATAGAAACCAGCTTTTGCTCCAATGCCCCTCTTCTATTCTGGGACCTTTGCAAACATATAGAGAACGTTAATCGACTTTCACCAACATAAAATATATTTCTTAAATACAGACTAAACCACGTAGATAAAATATACGAACATATATTACTGGATACAATTTACTTCTCATCCGAATATGTTAAGAATTATTTGACATCCCTAGCTCAGCTACAACTCTGCACTCACACAAAACATGCTACACGAAACCCCGAGGTATGGAAGGTACCATGGCTTTGAAACAGTTACAGCCTGTAGTCTTTAACACATAATATACCGACTGTACTAAACAAATATAAGCATACAGCTAAGCTAAACAAAAATGGATTGCATGATTGTTTTCTTTATAGAAACCTTTCGGTATATTATATTCAAGTGTAAAATGTCATTTTTTTATGCATACGTGCGATGTGTAATGATTGTGTATGAAGCCTTTCATGAAAGTGTTGTGTATAAAGCCTTCTGTGTATGTGTCATGTGAGTGCTACTGCCATCTAAGGGACCCTGGGCCTTCATCAAGCTGCTTCGACAGCTTTTTGCCCAGGTGTTCGTCCAGTTCCTTTTGTTTCTGGTAAATAAAATTGATTGATTGAACCCCAACCTGAAAAGAAGGCAACAAAGTAAAGTGGTTCCAAAGCTGACCTTGAGGAACCTCAGCTAGTACTCCCAGAAAGGCTCAGTGTTATCCCCTCTGACCACTAGAGTAAAGGGTGGAGAGTGAAATAGCACTGGTACAGAGAGGGAAGAGAAGGAGGGGTGGTTCTTTCAGTGCAGGTTAGGGTAGGTTCAGGGTGTCATCTTTCGCTGTTGTTGTGCTCAATGTCATGTTGTGAAGAGCATACAGCCTGTGGAAAGGGGCCTTTAGCCATTTCTCCTCCTCTTCCCTTACACACACACAAACAGCTCTAGGGTTTTCTTATTATGCTTTTCTTTTTTTCATGCGACCCTGTTATAACAATTCACTTTAACAATGTAATTTTCATGGCTTTTCAGTATTTTTGTAAGTAGGCTCCACTGTGTGCGTGTGTTTCAAGCCAGTTGAAGTAACAGGCGATGCATGGCACACATTTTAACAGCTCTTGAAAGGTTTTCTGAAAATTTTAACGCTGGTGTCAATTTGCAATCCTGGCATCCAACCTGTAATATACATTGTTTTGTGGCATCGTCTGGGTCGATTTGCAGGGATAAAGGACACAGTTTTGATTTCCCAGCATGTGTGTTCCCCTCTACTCTGGAGCTAACGTCATCTTTGTCTCCACCATGGCCTCTGAAGTTGGTGTGCTCTCAGAGGCCATGGTAACATGAAAGTACCCCACAGGGTCCAACCATTTTCTTATTTTATAGCTTTCATATAAATCTGTTACCTTATACCAAAAGAAAGTTAGCAATGTGTTTGCGTTTTCAAATGCTTCGAAGTGACGTCACTGAATGGTGCCTCTGCCACTCTGTGGTGTTCCATGGTTGTTTCTCGAGTGCAAGGATACTCGAATGTCTAGTGGGCATTATTAAATGTACACTGAATTATGCATGAGACTATTTTGGAGCCAGCATGTCAATTGCTTAGTGAAGCAGTGAAGATTACAACTGGGTTGCTACATATTCTTATCACAGCCCCTTTAAAGTTGGTTACCAATTATACACATGGCCACTGAGGAGGATGACCTTCAGTACCAGTGTGACCATCCCCATCGATGAAGCTACTGGAAATCATTCAGAGTCATCTATGTATGGCACTTCTGTGTCTCTGAGAAATGATAAAAACATATGTGAGAGGCACTGTTGTTAGTCTTTTAGTGAATGAAAGCATTATACAGTCGAATCTCGATAATTCGAACTCGAAGGGGCCCGAAAATTTGCTCGAATTAAAAGAAGTTCGAATTAAAGAAAGCTGATTGAATTGAGCACTCACCTGGAGCGGCACATGTGCAATGAGCGAACATGAGTGGGAAGTACACAAAGATTTATTCGCGTGTATTTTCACTTCCAACTACACCATACCCATCATTAAGAAAAGTAGTCGGTTATGCGCGTGTGCACACGTTTTTCCCGCAATGACTCAATGAAAATGGCTTGAAGCTTGCTAACGAGTTCTAAACCAGCATCTGCATTTTGCTGGAAAGAGAAGTAGCACGCGGCTAAGTCCAGCGCCAACGCTACTTCACTTGCATTTGGTGGAGTCGAAGGGGCAGGGGGTACTTCGTCGCTGGCATCAGAGTTCTCGCCACTGGGAGTAAAGGGTCCCCCGAAGCATTCTGTCGAGGGCACGTGGCTTGTAGGATCTCGGCGTCGGTGACGACACCACAGATCTCTACACCCGTGTCCACATTCACGTAGCCCTTAAAGGTCACGCCGTTCGGAAGAACACTGCTGCCCCTTTCGGATGCGCAGTTATCGTCCGACGAAGTCTGCACCGCCTCATCATTGGCCTGATCCGCATCACCACTGGCCGCGGGTTCACCAAACCCACATCGCCGGAAACAGTTGCTGATGGTGTCTGGCTTAATGGAAGCCCACGCAGCGGCAAGGATATGGATAGTGCCGAGGAGGGCGGCAGCATACGTTTTGTCGCTGTCCATGCACAATAGCACCCGTTCCACGATATGGCGCCTGTAGAGAGTTTTCAAATTTGAATGACTCCCATATCCATGGGCTGGAACACAGCCGTCGGGTTTTTTGGCAGAAAAACCAGCCGAATTGCGTGCAGGCCTTCTACGTCGCAGTGCGCCGTGCAGTTGTCAATGAAGAGTACGTTCCGGCCTTTAGCGGCAAACTTTCTGTCCAGAGTGCGCACCCAGTCTGAAAAAATGTCCATAGTCATCCATGACTTCTTGTTGGTGACATAATCGACTGGCAAAGTCTTCACGCCCTTAAAACAGTGAAGCTTGGTCGATTTATCGGTCACTAGCAGCCGGCAACGCTCCGTGCCCGTCGCATTTGCGCACACCATTACCGCCAGCCTCTCCTTGCTTCGCTTGCCACTGGCACAATCGTCGCCTTGAAAAGTAATCGTCTTATTTGGGAGCAGTTTAAATACAGCGCCGTAGAACGACCACGTATGAATACTCTCCGGCTCTCCACTTCCGCGGCTTTTTTCTGTGAATGCTTTTTTTTTTGCAGCCAGGCTGGCCAGGCGAGGAGGCTATGCAACACGTGATCGCTCGGTGGGTTGGTTTGCGTTTTTGGTTATTGCAGACAAAAAGGGAAGAGCCGCTGCACGGCTCTCTCCTCGGAGAAAACGGAGGAAACGCAGATAACCGCGTCTTTCATTCTTTCCTGGATGCTCAAGCAGGGAAGGCCACAACCGGAATCGACTCTCTCCTCAGAGGAGAGAGGGTCGAGCCCGGCCTTTGGGAAGGCAAAGGGGCCCCCGGTCTCCCCGCGAGTGCTACCGTCACATCGGCGTTGCCTGCAGTGCGCGTGCTTCTTTTTTTTCTTCCCGTGCCACCTTGACGAATGAAGCGGGAAGGGGAGGGGGGGGGGGTCCGTTTTACGCTTTTTCTCTGCGGAGGGGTTAGAATTACCAATGGATATACCTTCGTCGTAGGCGCCGCCACGTGATTCGAGGAATTTTCGGAGCGTGGGATGTTCGAATTAACCGTCGCAGATGCTTGCGCGTTCGAATTACCGGGCGTTTTCGGCCATTGAAATACACATAACTTTGCCGGGACCGCAGCGTCAGTTCGAATAAACCGGAAGTTCGAATTAAGCATGTTCGAATTAATGAGATTCGACTGTAGTTGTTATAAAAAGCGTTGCATACTTCCAGTAATAAATCTTGGGTAATTAATTACCAAACACTGTAAAAGAAAGTACAGTCGACCTTGAATATAGCAAACTTGAATTTATGGTAGTGTAGGCTGCATTGAAGAGTTTGAAAAATTATTTTCGGTATCCAGTGCAAAAGCACGGGATGGATGTGCACATATATTGAACACCCATGGACTGATGCATTCGAGTGAACAAGCGTTTATTGAAACTCAAGAGAAGCACCGTTGTGATGAATTCTTTGCATGAAGCTGACTTTGTAAAGCAAGGTGATGACACCTTGTTGGTTGTACATTAGAGACAACGGCATGGGATGCCTTGGTGAATTTTATGAGTTATCAGTGCTCCTGGGTGCCCTCTCAGGCATGCTTGCATCAGGCGACTTCTTTATAGTGCCATTGGCGATGTGTGTGCTGTTTCTGCCCACACTGATGCTGAGATTGTGTTCGTCATCGCCAGTGCCAAGGAGTTGGACCCGAGCAGTGATGAATGTCTATGCCACCATTCAAGAACCTTGTACCGTGCTCAGAGAGTTTGAGTTGATGTTCACTGTTATTTGCTGCTGTAGTGGTGCTCTTCTGGATTTTATGATTTGTAAGGCCTCACTGTTATTGAGGATAGCTTGGAGAACTTGATGGCCCTCAGGAAAGTTGAAGGCCAGCTTAGACTTTTTATTTTTCATGTGGAATAAAGTTCAGCTGTCTACACATTGTTCTCTTGTATATTGTGGCCAAACTGGTAAGCTGCTGGTTGTTGCAAGCTGAGAAGGCCATGTTTAGACCTGCACTGGTTTAGGATGAGCTTGAGGTAGGCATATGTTCTGGTATTTTGAATTCTACGACCTATCAAACTGTTTCGCAGTCCCTATTGAATTCGGTATATCCACGATCGGGGGGCTGTATTAGAAATGTCAGATAATTTCACAGCTCGAACTTCAAACACCATTTGCATTCTTGTAAGAATTTCCAGGGGAATCACTTTAATGGTGGTCATTTTATTCATTTTTCACTTTCACACACTTATGCACACCTACTTCTCTATTGAAAAAGGAAACTGTGGGATTTGGTGCCCCAAAATGTCTTCCAATGCACCATGAGCACTGGCCTTGCTGGGGAAAAGTACATAGTCATGCTGGACAGGTACTTGCTATGATCGCACTGGGAGCATGTCACACTGTAGTTTGTTGTGCTACACTGTGATGGGCACTGGTGGTGGTAGAATAAAATTAACTACGAGGGACGTCCCTGAGTCACAAAAATGCTTAACCTCTTTCAACCCATGAAGAAAGCATGGGCTTTTAGGAGCCTCAGGCTGGCCATATTGAGTGTGTGGCAGAAGCAGCACTCGTTTTTTGTCAAAGGAGCACTGGGACTTATTCTAGGTGCACCCATTTCCATAACAGCCATACTTGTAAAGCTCTCATTTACCATGACTTCTGGAAAATGAGATCATCGTTCCTGCCCCATTAATTTGTTCTGCAAATTTCATTCGGGAGACAAACTGTCTTGGAGAGTAGTGTGTGAGCTGTTGCTCTTGGCTTTGAATTTTAACCTGAAAGTAATGCATATAGACTCACACATTCGCAGCACAGACAGTGGCGTGTTGCAGTTCAAGCTCAATACTCTCGCCCCTCGGCTGTGGCAGGCAGACTGGAGATGCATATGAATGACGGCTGACCAAAATGGCTCCACTTTAAAGGATACGATACCAGAGCCTCTCCTGCTGCATTTCTTTTCTCCCACACTTGGACGTGACTACATTTTAGTGGCCCCAAGTATTTTAAAGTTTTCCTCTCTGCTGGTCTGTAAGGATTACATAAAAGCTGCTTGCTTGATCAGAAGGCACATGCATGTGGATAGTCTTATTTCCTCAGTTCACTCAGGTGAGAGGCATAATTATTTTTGTAAACACGTAGCCTCAGATTTGACATCACATTGCAGTTGTCTTTTGGTGGCACATGAACTATAAAACACATTATAGGAATGCAGCATTATATCTCATCCAAAGGCGTACATTTTCTCAGATGAATAATACAGTTGCACATGTTACATCTCATCAATCCTTGTTAACAGTAAACGTAATGAAAGTTGTCCATGTGGATAGACAGATTCTAAACAAAGTTACTTTCAAAGAAATCAAAAAGGTCTCGGTTTTTGAAAGTCTGCTTTTTCGGATTCCCTAGGGATTGCATAACAGTAAGAAAAATTGGGCAGCCCCAAGGAAGGAGTACTTGACTTGTTGGTGTCAAGGGTAGTAAACTCGCATACAGTGTGTCATGTACCACACCTGGAAACATGCCCTTTGAGCCACAAATGGATCTCCTAGCTCTCACGGGAGTGTTTATTTGTTTACCTGTGAAGAACCTCACCATATGGCATGTAGTTGCTGCTTCGAAGACTTGTTACAGCGAAACCTCGTTAATTATCTCCACGAAATACCATAGCACTATGAAGTAACAAAGTACAAATTTGCATCTTCTGATGTGCACCGCCACTACCAGGAATTACATAAGCACAACGGCACAGTAAATATTGCTTGTATTACCCTTTACAAGGCCCTTTCCTTTTTACCGAAATGCAGAAAAATTTTTGGTGCTTTTGTGCGGTGAGCATTTGGAAACTACTACAGGTTCTGGAACACACAGCAGCTGACAGAGCAGACGGATGTGTCAGCTTTGCCTGATGTACATGTGTGCATCTGTACCTCTTCACCGTGAACTGTTACTGAGTGAATTGTGTTAATAGAACTGGACACCTTCTGCTGCGTGGTGCTGATAGTACGTGGCTAGTTACGTGCAGTGCGTCACTTACTTATGCCATCACAGCCGGGAGCTCTTGCTGCACTGCACGTGTGCATTTGCATGGAGCTGGTCTCTGTACCAGTATTGTTCCTGGCCACACATAATTGCAATGGATATTGCGTTAGGTTAACACAGCGACGGCAAGCTTGCTGCGGAGACGTGCATTCTACGTCTCCACAATGCATTGTCCACCGTACACGAAGGTGTGGCAGCGCTGTGGGTTGGTGATTAAAAAGTCACTGTTCACGTGCACGTCTGTTTCTCTCTGTGCACGTCTGTGCTACTGATGGTGCACTATTGTAGCGGCTACCTTGCTGAGCCAACACTGGACCAGGGGCAGCAGCAAGTTGCTTTCATTTCTACAAAGTGATGCGCACCTGAAAGTGGTCTCACAGGAGCAGGCAGAACCGAACTAAAAGCGTGCAGTATGCTTAAACAGCACTACATGTAGCACACATTGCCGGTCAGATAGACGAAGATAATTGTCGTGATACTACTGGCAGCAGGTGCAGTTATTGCTTCTTTTCTGATGCTTATCCACAAAGGCACCGCCGCACCCATTAGTAAACCGGTCTTTGATAATGCCAAAGAGGTGCAACGCCTTTGCCAGTGGTGTTGGTGTCTTGCTAGTTGAGGGCCACAATTTGACAAAAGATGGTTCAGGGGCACGCTGATCAGTAGGTGCGGTGACTTTTAAACGGTCAGCTGATACATGAAGCTGTATGGAGGCTCAGTCGGGGATTTGTCATAGCTACGTTTTAACCGTATGCAGCTGAGGATGGCAGAAACCTGGATGAAGTGATGAAATAAATAAATTACAAGCATGAAATGGAATTTTCTTGTGCAAGATGAGATGCAAAGTGACTAGGAGAGGCCTTTGTCTTGCACAGGACGCAGAATTTGCTGGTGACGGCGTGCTTTGCAAACATGCAAATGGGAGGTAGTACTTCCTGCTCATTTCCAGATGTTCTTGTACAATGCTCTCTGTTTGTCGACTGGTGCCAGGTTCTTGGAACAGCATGCTCTTGTTGTGTGAGTGCTTTTGAGTGTATTGCAGTTCCCTGTGCTCTCTCTGCAGTGTGGTGAAGAACTTTGCCACTCCCCGGGAAAAAGTGCTGGACCTTGCTGAAGCAATAATCAAGGGACTGAATGAGCTCTTGCAAATGCTTCACCATGAGGTATGACCTTCTCTGTACAGCTTTAGCTGATTAGCTTGTCTCGTAGGCACAGTGTGAGTGCCTACGGCATATGCAGTGTCCACTCTCTCTCCTTTCGTTATTTTGTAGTTTGGTCCTTGCTATAGCAAACTTGGTTCATTTAGGTAGCATGCGAGGGTTTGTCAGCTGCCATCTCCACAATATCACATTCTACGCGACACCTTCTGGCACATAGAGTGTATAACAGTCGCTGCCATGGCTACGAGTGGCGCTTTCTGACACTTCCAGGATTATACGCACATAGATATCCAATCAAGTGGATGGGAGAACCACTTTCGTAGCTGAGTGGGTAGAGCATCGGATGTGTCATCCGAAGCTCATAGGTTCGGTCCCTACTGAAGGCAGGCGTGGTTTTTGTCCACTTTAATTCCTTTCCATTTATTCCATTATTACTTTTCCTACAGTTAGAAACTATATTAATTTCCCCTATGTTTATCCTAGCTTCACTGTCTATTTACTTCTTTAGGTTGTTTCTGACAAATAATAGAGCCCTTGACCTATTCCCTTCCTTGGTAGTCTTTTGGTGACATAGGGTGCTTTGTCAGCTAACCCCTGAAATGGTTAGTCATGTTTAGTGCCATTATGCTACTTGCAGTGATGCTACCAGCCTAAGTCCTTTTGGAGCAACTTTTGGAGCAGGCAACACTGCTTTTCGTAGCAGCAAAACTGCCTTTTGGAGCAGGTGTTGACAACAGTAATTGCAAAATGCACACAGGCTACCTTCATGATGCACAATTGATAAAGACAGTGTGATGTACGTGCTGCGCACTGTTCCTGTACTGTGTAATAAAAACATAAAAATCCTGACACAGCTCTCCTTTCTGCTGGCCTGCAACTATGCATGAGCTCGCCAATGAGGAAACCTGAGAGCTGAGTCTCATACATGGGGAGTGCAGTTAGAAAATTACAAATTCATGTTAGTACTCCCACTAAAAATGATGAATATTGCTAAAAGCTACGAAAAAAAAACATTGCAAGAGTGTGCCCTCTCTCTCTCTCTTTTTATTACATAAAGATATGTTTTGAATGGCTGCCTCAAGTTGTGATCTGCCTCCAGCTAAAAGGGAAGTGCCACTTTAAAATTCACCTAAGGCCTTTCGCTTTAAACGATCTGTTCAGCACCTGTGAGCATGTTCTGCACAGTCTCTACTTCCTTTTCAAATATCGATCCTCCTGGCTCGTTAACTGGAATTTAAGGGCAGCAGAAAAAATTTCTGAATTATTAACAGTACCAAGAGAATAAATGTCTGCCATATAGATGCACTCTGATTTCATGAATGAATAAGTGAATCCTGTTCTTAATTCTCATAATACCAGTGTAAAAGAAGCGTTTCTCGTAATTTTGTGACTACCTTCTTGTAGCGACTGCAGTGCAAGAACCCCACGCCTTAGTTCAACAGAAAAGTAGCGTTCAGCCCCCACCCCTTGCTGCCGCTGCCACTAAAATAACCATGCGCTAGAGGCGATCCTCTTTTTTTTTCTTTGTCAACAAATTGAGCAGCAACAGACCATTCATCCACTGCTGTAAGCAACTGGTGCATTCAATGCCAGCATGCGGAATGTGGCAAAATCGCTGTGTATTCAGTACAGCTTCCACCATGTAACTTCATAACATTGCACCGAGTCAAAACGAAATTACACCACTTCTACTGCAGAAGTAATCGCGATCACCAGCGACACATTTGTTGCATGCAGGCTCCGAAGACACGCGCGATGGAAAATAAACCGAACTATTACGGAGTGCCAAAACCGTGGCGTTCCGCAGACGTGACAGTAGTTGCTGGGAATGAGATCATACGTAGTGCCCATGCGCGCGCACCGTGTGAGCACAAAAATACTGCATTACGAGTTCTCTCGGGATGAACCCCGCCTACACCACATCTGGCAGTGCCATGATAGTGGACAGCACCCACGCAGTTCTGAAGGCATGCACGCCCTAAGCAGCCCAAGCGAACTATCAAGAGGAAACCACTGCTTGCCGAAGCCACCACGGAAGAAGCGTAGCTACATAGCTCGCTGTTGCGCAGTCATGGATGGGGAGCACACGATTCGAAAGGCATACAGCAAAAACGAAAATGGTGTTTCCCGCAGCCGCTGTGCAACAAAGTGGCCGCTATCGACGCTATCACGGACAAGCGTTAGCGTAGTTCATGCGTGCCGAGCAGGTACTAAGCTATAGCTTGCCACAGCCGCAGCGGACGCACCGCCCGTCACTATATAAACGCGGTCATAGTCGGCAACCCTGCTTTTTAATTAAAAAAGAATTGAGCAAAGCGTCTAGTGCAGCGTGATGCCGCACGCTGTAGTAAACACAGTTTACGCTGCTGCTGATGGTTGATCTAATGCGCCGCCTTGTTTTGGCTGCACTCTCGCGCC
The DNA here is from genome assembly GCA_013339685.2 of Hyalomma asiaticum. Taxonomy (NCBI): domain Eukaryota; kingdom Metazoa; phylum Arthropoda; class Arachnida; order Ixodida; family Ixodidae; genus Hyalomma; species Hyalomma asiaticum. The sequence goes on along the minus strand of CM023481.1, from coordinate 65,079,639 downwards.
ATCTTCACTCTTTCATGTCGCACATCTGCACAGATTCAGACTAAGCACACTTCGAGGATTGTCCAAAATAACCGCCAGTTATAACCGAACTACCGAGCATTTCGAGCCATTAAATAATGCATATGCTTCACTGGACTAGAGAATAAGTCCAAGTTATCCAACTTGACGAGAGTCAAAATAAGCTTTTTATGTGTATATCATATGGAATTTAGCACGCGATGTCGCGGTCAACGGGAGGACGCCGCGTAGCTGTAGTTTCGTTTCTGAAAGTCGGTGTATCCCTTTGGGCGCAGCGTTGGCGCAAGTTCCCCAAATTTTAGGGAAATGTAGCAGGATGTAGCAGCCTCCGCGCTTTGGCACAGTTTGGCGCAATTGGCGCAGCGGTAGCATCACTGTAACTTGTATTGTCCTCTGCTGTTGAGGAATTATTCTCTGTGAATGTGCCAAAGCTGTGGAAATGCGGGCTATTTTAAAGATTGCTTTTCACTAATTTCTGCTCTCTTCTGATAGCCTACTGCTCATGACTGGCTGATATAAAAAAGTGAAGGGAAGAAAAACAGAAGCTTAATTACGAGATTGACTGACTCGTTAATAGGAACGGCATAACGGCTCTACGGTGATGCTCTGTCAGTATTGTAAAAATGTTTCAAGTGTCGCAATGCACTGCCTTGCACAAAGGAAGTTCTTGAGGAAACGGTGTTGTGGTAGTAGAAATAGGCCAAAAGTCTGACTGCACATGCTTGCATGTGGGACATTCCTAAATATGTTCTAGTCTGCCTGCTTGGAGGTGCACCTGTGGTGGAATGTTTAGAGCATATGACTTCGGTACTCAAGGCCCAAATCAAATCCTGCTGCTGGAGCAGAGTTGATTGTAAGATGTTGCAAGGGGCTGTAATTTGCTCTGTGCAAGTAGATCGCCGGATCTATTTATTAACTTTATTTCTCTAGGGAACATGATGCTGTTGATATTATGTAGGTTTTTTTGCAAGTTGTCACCTTCAAAATTTTGTGTCAGTGCTCCCGTAACAAAGGGTTAAGAACCCTTTTGCAGTCTATTTCACTTGCTTGCAGAAATCGCCTGAAGGACAAGCACGACATGTCCTGTTGTTTAACATGGCGGACTTCCTGGTAAACCCGGCTAACAGGTTAGGTTTTTAATATCTCTTTCCTTTTTTGTTTGCCATCTATCATTGTGTGTGAGTTTGCATCCAAAGGAGGTGTGTGTGAATACCACTCTGTGGTACTCTTTCAAGCGTCTCTGACAACTGCAATTTTTTATGGTACATTCGCATCTGACGTACTGGTCTCTCATTTTGGGGGAATGATAATACAATTAAACTTCAGTATAATGAACTTTAATATAACGAAGTTCTTCATATAATGAGGTATTCTTTATAACGTGATGCCCATAGAGCACTATTTTACCTTCCTATAACGAAGCATGTTTCTCTGAAATATCAACATAATGTCTCACTTCTGCTGCAAAGTAACATTGAGTCGATAAACTGCGCTGGTTCCAGTGGTAAAACAAGCAAGTTGCATGTGGCTTTTACAAACACAATTTTCAAAGTGTGCACTGTGTCAGCTGACGTGGAGCTACTTAATGGGTGAGGAGGGAACTGAATAGTTGCCTCCTCACCACAAGGGAAAAGGAGATGGAGAGGATGCATGTGAACACCCTACCACAATCTCGTGGATAGCATTGTGCACTCCGCTAGCAGCGTGGTTCCATATTTCGAGTAACCTGTGCTGCGCATCACTGTCTGATTTGGCGTTTTTGATACTGCCGAGTGAAAAGCATGCGTAGCCACAAAAGCACTAGTAGATGCAGTGGGCTCTCATTTAATCTTGTAAGAGGTAGGGCTGGTACAGATGTTGCCGACGAGGCTTGTATTATGCGGGAGATTATGATCGAGAAAAGAGGTGCGTCTGTTTGTTTGGATATCACACGTACGGCTCATTTTTCGAGATTGCTTATGCGAAAGATGCTACTTTTATGGGATACATTGTTAGCTAAAGCAATCAGAGTAGGCGCTTTTATTGCATAAAGCTTTTTCGATGTTTTTTATTTGCTCATAGTTAACCACCGCACGGATACAACTCTATGAATTGTACAGCTGCTCTGCAATAATGGCAACTTCCAGTACCTGTTAAACCAATGCCTAGTGACGACCGAAATTCATGACACCTTACAGGGTGCTGCTAAATTCATTGTACATAAGTGTGCGATGTTGCAAAACAGAAAATGCGGCCATTCAGAATTGAGGAGCCGTAATTCCTGCAGATCGTCATCTTCCGTTCATGCAATATGCAAGACCAAAGCTTTTTTGTTTTGTTTTTGTGGCGTGCTACAGTTTTAGAGGTTGCGCATTGAATGACTTTAGTTGATACCAAGTGGTTCAGTGAGCACAACATTGGCATCACCCACTCATTTGCGAAACACTCGAGGTATTGGTAACAAGCTCTGGCGAAATGGGCACTATAGCCTTGCTTATCACTCATAACCACAGTGTGTTGCACCCACGTTTCTTTAGCCTCTATGCGTGATGTGTGGCTGGTTGCTGTGATAAGGGTTTCAACGGTGCATTGTCAGGACATAGTGACCACATGTACAGTTCAACACAAAACTTTTTGTAAATGTCACCGAAGTTAGATTTTTTTTATACTGCTCTATTATATGAAAATTTTAGGGGCATTTCCACGTACAAAATCTTTCAGTGGCTCTAGTTAGCATAAAAGCATGGTGGTCAATTGAACAAGGTCTCAATATAACAAAGCACGGCTTTATTATATTGAGGTTTAACTGTACAGCACAACCTCGTTAATATGTACCTACAGGGAACTCTGTAAAGCTGTGCACTAAACAGTATAGTATGGACTAACCATCAAGTACATGTTTGCATCTTCTGATGCATGCTGCCACTACCAACAATGAAGTATGTGCAATGGCACATTAAATATTGCCTAAAGTACCTACTGGCTTATGAGGCTTTTGCTTCCTTTTTACCAGAGAGCAGAAAAAAGTGCCAAAGTACCATCTCCGCATTTGGTCAGCGTGGAGGTAGCGAACAGCGTCATGCACTCCACGTCTTCATGACACGCTGGTCGTCGTGCAAAGATGCTGCAGCAAATGGGGCCATAGTGGGTTGACCCAGTTGTCAGCAATTAAAGGGGCGTAGCACACTTACAGCTGCATTACGACTGTGGTACTGTACACACAGATTTGCGTCTCTCGATGCCCATGCCACTACTGGCTGTGCTCTGTTGAGGATATTGCGGGATATTGCTGTTGGCGATAAGCCATGCTGGGAGTGAATGCGATTAATTTATTCTTTTTCAGTGGGCATACAAGGGCACAGTTTGACAAAAGGTAATCCGGGTACGCATACAGTTGAACGCACTTGTAACAGTACTGGTTATAACTATGCAGTAGAATCTCGAAGATACGATTATGGTTGATGCGAATTTCACGATGATACGAATTTTAATGTTGTTTTGGACGGACTACATTGTATAAAATGCGCCGTCATTCAGTGTTATACAGTTTCCCCAGCCATTGCGGATGATACGAACATGCGAAATGGCTGCTTAACGCGAGCGAGCGACTGGCTCATATTTCTGACCGCATATTTTTTCGGCGAGTTCCTTACGACTTTGGACCGGAAAATGGCAGCGAAAAACAGAAAAATTTTGCTTTTCGTCGACCAGTGTTTGGCCCATCCCAAAGACTGCAACTTCAGCAATGTCGCCACAAGGTTTCTTCCCGCAAACACCACGTGCCGTCTACAGCCGCTGGTTGCGGGAATAATCCGAAATGTGAAGCACCATTTCAAGGGATTGCTTGTGCGGAGGCTCCTGGCGAAAATTGAGCGCAAGGATGAAAACTATTAGCTTGCTTGATATGTTACATTTCCTGGCCATTTCCTGGGATAATGTGACCCAGGACACGATCGCGAACTGCTTTCGCAAGTGCGGATTTTTCGTGGAATCGGATGTGGCTCCGACGGAAGAAAACCAAGAGCCTGACGACGATTTGCACATTGTGGGTTGGGAGAACCTTGAAACTCGAGCTTCGGTGCGATACTCGACAACTTAGCCCCCTGAGGGCTGCGATCCATCGAAGAATTGGTCAACGAGGCAAAGGATACCGAGTCCGAGAGTGATGGTGAAGATGCCGGTGAGTGTGATCTCCTACCGTCAATGTCGGAAAACCTTGACGCATTTGATGTACTGCGCCGCACTGTAAGCACCGGCAGCATGAGTGAAGAAACCACCACATTGTTTTATTCCTTTCAGGCGGCTTTCTTGAGGGACAGCGAAGTTAAAGAAGTTCAAGAGAACATCATGGACTTTTTGAAATCTTTAAGAAGAATTCACATCAATCTCTGGCCACTGCACACTTGCTGTTCTCCCTTACGAAAGGATGCCCCACTGTTGTACAAGAGAAACAAGCTTTTCCTACAGGGTCTCTCTGTCCCACTTCCATTCTGCCACTCTCTGAAACATGAGCCCCACCTTGAAAAGAAAGCAACAAAGGACAGCGGTTACAAAGCTGTCCTTGACAAAGTTCGACTCGCAGGGACAGCTGCTCATATTGCACAGTTTTGATGCGATTCTGTTTTCCTGCTCCGAGCTGCTCCAAAAACATGAAAATTGCGAAAATTATTCCAAACTGCTCCAAAACAGCATGAAAAGGAAGTATTTTGGTGCTCGCGTCAGTTTAATTGGGGAAAAGAAGCAGAGTTGCGCAAAGTGCGTCGCGTGATTGAATCTCGGCTATTTTTGTGTCAGTGCACATTGACACGAAAATCAAGATGTGCAATCAGGACACGTGGAAGCCATTATCTACATGCAATTGGAGTATCTTTCATGATTAGTTGCCACCACAGTATTTTGCAGTGTTACAATAGAGGGCAATGCGCTGGTGAAAAGCCCAGATGAGCTCCTTCGTAATGGTGTGAAGCAGGAAAATCTTGCTAAAATCCAAAGTGACCAGACTCTGCTGACAAAAGAGAACACTAATTAACCTACAAGAAGTGCTAGGGATCCTTCAGAAGTTAAATAAGAAAATCTAAAAAAGGGTCAAAGCACTGATTGGCGAAATCATGTAAGTGGTCTTAACTAAAAGACTGTTGTGTGTCGACAATTTTGGTGCAATGAGAATTTCCTTTAATTTTGAGAAGTGTACTGGTTGTGGTTGGTGGAAAAGATACTGGTTGTGGAAAAGATACTTGACGGCCTGGGCTGCTCCAAATTCATCTTTTTGACCTCTTAAGACATCACATTAAATGTGAGCTGCTCCAAATCAAGGTTCTCCTGCTCCAAAATGAACATTTTGCTGCTCCAAAAACTGCTCCCAAGGCTGTTTCTGCTGTCTCACCCCTGGGCTAGCTTTCTTGGAAAGGCCTCACTGCTATCCTGTCCTGCCTGTGAATCAAAGGTGGGGTTTAAGTAGCACCGCTTGAGGGAGGAATTGGGGTGGGGGTTCCTCTCTGCACCTCAGCGTTGGTTCAGGGTGTTGTCTTTGGCCATTGTTGCTTCCGTCATGCTATGAAGCATACAGTGTCTGGCAAGGGACTTTTAGCCACTCCTCGGCCACTACTTAGCACACACAACAGCTCTGGGCTCCCCTTATATAGCTTTTTTTTTCATAATTTTGATGACACCGTATTTACCTGTGTAATTTACGCACTTGTTTTCGCGATTGTAGAGCTCCGAAGAGGGGGTGCACAAATTACGTGGAGATTTCGCGAACACGTTTGAAATAATGTGTAATATAATGCAACGAGCCCCACGGTAACTCTTTTGGATATGAACTCGCGTAACACTACAAAAGGCTGGTGTAAGAGAATACACCTATTCTATGGACACTTTTCACAGTCCCTTCGCGTTGAGAGTACAGCACGTAGAAAGGTTTATGAGCCACCCGCTGATGGTGGCCGAGATAGCGCAAGCATGGCGGCCGAGATAGTGCGCATGCCAGCGCTATCACGCATGCCATGCAATCGCTTGGAAACGGAGCGACACTACCCCCCTCCCCCTCTCGCGTCTTTCCATGCCCGTTTAAGACGGGCAGGGCGTTTCCTCCCCGCATCGACAGCAGGTGTCCCGATCTGGGTGATGTTATCGCATGCGCCCACCAAGCGATGGAGGTAGGCCGGGCTTGTTTGATCTCTGCTTCAATTGTTTTCGTCGCCCCCACTCACATGGTTTTATTCTAGCGACAGTACTTTGGGCTCCGGGGGCTTCCGGAGAAAAGAGTCGGCAAAAAGGACATTGCACTCGCAGCCTCTTTTGCGTATGAGTGCTCTCGCCTGCACAGCGAGGGGTGCAGCCGCGCAGCTGTTCTAAGTCTGTCTGTGCGCGCACGCCGGTGAGCTGGCTCGGGCAGGACGGGGAGTGCAAAATATGCGAGGAAATAAAGTTCGTCAAGGCACTCAGTTGGGCTAATTGTTTCGTCTTCTTCTCTGTCCGTGTCCAAGGCGCATTTCCACCAAGGGAAATACGCGAGGCTTCTTTTTTGTAAAGCTGGCTAAATATCAGGGGTGCACAAAATTATGTGAGGGTGCAAATTATACGGGAGAATACGGTAAATATTGTTATAAGTGGTTTCTACTGTAACCAATAGGTATTAAGTGAGCCACTACAGCGCGGGCAGTGGACACATGAAATTCTATGGCGACTCGGTCGGAGTGTGTCGCAGGTATGTTCCGTTAGCATGTCTAAAGCGGGTATGCATTAACGAGGTTTGGCTGAACTAACATAGAAAAATTGGCTGTATTACAGTGGCAAGCTGTTTGGTTACTTCACTGTTTAGGGCAGCACATAATGTCTACATTAATGATGCATGGCAACAGTTGTCTTATCATTACCCATGTATAATCTAAGGGCATGTAGAATCTAAGAAGCTCAGGACATGGTATGGCATGCAAAATATTGAACACAGTTGAATCTCAAGACACACACACCAGGGTGTAGTTTCTTTAGGTGTTTCTTATAATCAGGGTGTAGTGTTTCCGTTTGCTGATGAACCCTTACTTCAATATGGGCATGCCACAACTAAACTGAGCTCTCATTGCAGCCAGCAGCGCAGCATTGAGAGTTAAAATATCTGTTACAAGGAAGACTGTTGGCAAAAATTTGAGCATTTTATCCTTTATACCCAATTGTCCCTGCATGTTACAAAAGCGGTCCAACTAATGGGAGATATAGGACAGCCAACCACATGGGCGAGTGATGTTTTTTATATCCAGTTGTCTGTCATCAATGTCTCTTATAAAACAGTTCAGCTGTACGATGCTGTGCTCTGCATCACATGCGTAAGAGAGCAGTCACAAAAGATTTTGAAACATTAAGTACAGTGTGTTTCCAACTCGGTTTAGATAGTGCCTAACAACACAGGTACATTTATTTTCCGTAGACTCAGGGGGAAAAAAGAAGACCTTAGAGGGGCACTTCTTAAAAAAATTGAGGTTATGCTATTTTATCATTTGTAGTATGGTTAACTTGAAAATCATGTCGAAAATTGGCATGAACTTCAGCAAATAACTCTATTTAGGCAAAAATGTGTGGTGCACGTCATGGGCGGTAATGCAAATCTTGTCGCTGCCCATGATTGGTTGAGGAGCTTCATGACATTGTCATGAGTACCTTGGAGCAGCTGACTGCCACAGCTGGGCTAGTGCGCATGAGCTGCTCCTTTAGCCCGGCCATGTGCGTTTTGTCAGTTATTTTTGTCGCTGTATATGAGCATACTGCCAATATGGCTAACTGTAGCAATTACAAGTTTGTGGTACAACTACATAAGTGATCGCCCATGTTTGAGCATTCATACGGTGCAGATGACAGGCTACCATTGCAGTCGATTAGCAGAACTGCGATACGCAGGTCGCAATTGGCTGGTTTACACACTGGTCCGGTGTGCAGTGCCCTGTGTTTGAGCATGTGAAGCACCCGAGCAAATGAGCTGTGTTAGGTTCTGCCCAAGTACAGCGCTCAGCATGTACATACGCTTGCAAGGCCCTGTGTTCTCTTCGAGAAATACAACACAAACAACTTGGCATGATTCTGTTTTGTTTTGCACAAACTTAATTCAATATGAGCACACCTTCACATGCGACAAGCACGTGGGAACGGCGTGCCGTCATGAAGGCCTCGCTGACAGCCCATGAAGCCCACTTGGGCATAGCTATAGGTAGGCGGTGTGTCCAACGCTGTTTTCAATCCTGTAAAAACTCATCCGTGCATGCATGTGCAACATGATTAACACTTAAAAAAATTTTTATGTTGTGCATCATTACATGTGGCTAGTTCTTGACTTCCTCTGTGTTGCGATCAATAAGAGAAGCAAGTCGCTTTCCTGTGAAAAAAAAATCAAGCACAGCTGGTGTCGCTGTATTTTTCTGCTGCAGTTTTCAATTTCACGAATGGTTTGGTACCGGACACTGCTTTTGCGGAAGCGGAGTGCTGTTGATATCACTCTATTCAACTAGAAGGGTCTTTGATTATATATATATATATATAAAAGGGAAGGGGTGAAGGGCTTGTTTATTTGTTAGAAACAACTTAATTAACCAGCAAACATTGAAGCCAAGGCTTGAATGTTTGCTGGTTCATTAAGCTTTTCTCTATATGTATGTGTGTGTGTGTGTGTGTGTGTGTGTATATATATATATATATATATATATATATATATATATATAATTGAGGATTTGTGCTCAATGGGCCAAATGTATTTGGAGTAAAATAGCAGACACAACTTCACAGTCATCGTTTATTGTCAACGGTTTCGACCGCGGAACCAGTCTTTCAAGACCAGTCTCGCGGTTGAAACCGTTGGCAATAACGATGACTGAAGTTGTGTCTGCTATTTTACTCTCTCTTTTTATATATACATATATACACAGTTGAACCCACTTATGATTCCAGATATAATGAACATCCAGTTATAACGACCATATATCAGTGCACTTATGATTTTCCTATGCTGCGCATCAAATCTGTCTCCAGATATTGCAAACACTTTTCTAAGCATTATACTTTTACAACGAACACTTCAGATGTGATTGCAATAAAATACGGTGCATATGAAGTGAAAAAAAAATTAACTGGCGTTCAAACCATGAGCAGCAGTGCACACGCATGGCTTGTCTCGATCGTGCGTCGTTTAAGTGCTACCTTGAAATTTTGATAACGCGGAGTTGATTTGAGAAAGAATGCAAGCTCATCTTCGAGGTCCAGTTATTTGCTCGTTTTGCCCATAAAAGCTGTCGACTGTGTTACGTCACAGGCGAAGGGTGCACAAAGGCGCAACGCAGCTATCTACAATGCACCAAAACAAAACGATATTTTTCTTCCAACATTAGCCAGGTATAAAAGAGGTGCACCACCATTTGTACTTAGTTCAGAATGGATGCGACGCACACAGGCTGCAGGCGAGCTCGAAACGGTCCCATGTGAACTTCCTGCCGTTTCGAGCTCGCCTGCACAGGCTGCAGGCGAGCTCGAAAACGGTCCCATGTGCTGTCCATTTTGCGTAGGCAGTGTTCCGATAGTTCCACATTTAACAGATAAGATGGGACACTGTTGCGAATGCCACGAACGTGGTTTCAGTTTCGCTCTCGATGCTTGCGTGTGGTGAACTTTTGGGTTTGTTTTGTAGGGGAAAAAATGCGCTTTACATGTGAATAGACACAATTCTGCCAAGACTAGCTGCCTGCATGTCGAAGTGTGAGTAAGAAGCCACAAATGTTCAATACAATATGCCACTTCATTTGCACTGCCACTCAAGCATTGCTATCGCAACTGTCGATCTCTATATTATCCGAATTGGCGAGAGAACGCTGTGCATAGGATCGGTGAATATATAAGCTGCTGTCGAGAGATCGCGGCTCGTGGCACGGCGTTTGAGCGGTTGCTGATATGGAATTGTGATGACGTTCAACCTTTTGAGCACCGTGCTCTTCGGTTGAAATGACAGAGCTCCCGGTGCAATCAGCCTGGCTTGGCTGATGCATAGAAAAGAAAAAAAAATGAACAGGAAAAGTAACAAGCAATGACGGCGCTGGGGGCATTTTGCACTTCTTTATTTTTCGGCGAGTATGCATTATTTTGGAAGTGGCAAGTACGATTTGCTTCAAAGGCAGTTTAGTCCACTCGTAAGCACACAGCAGGCATCATTTCACAAAGTAAAAAGGCTTAGTGGCGATGTTGTTATAGCTTCGTAACGACTTGGTCGCTAATTTTTGTGCATTTTAGAGGGCAAGTTTATATATAACGAA